>CM031243.1:108872551-109457854 GCA_018340775.1 Taxus wallichiana var. yunnanensis
CGTAGGGGATGAAGTGCTCATAGATCGTGGTAGGTGGTCCCAAGAATGTCTGCTCCCCAGGCATATATCCGACTGTGTCCCTCTATCTGTGCAATAATAGGGGACCAGCAGTATAACAAAGTATCTCCTCCCTTGTCCCCGATCAGTCTCGAGGCAAGGATCCCCATGATAGCCTGGCGAAGTAAGGGGATGGGCAAAGTAGGAATGGATCGAACTCTAACCCCCTTCTTTAACCCCGTGGAGATGACTGCATCTCCCATATATGTAGCCCACTGTGTAATCTGTGCCTGTGAACCTGCTGTCTCTAAGGTGAGTCATCTCCCAATAATCGGGACCCCCAGAATGTGATAGACATCCTCCAATGTAATAGTCCACTCACCGCGGACCCCTGGCAATCGAAGGTGTTCCGATCTGCATCCCAATATGAGAACAAGTCACAAAGGATGTGACTAGATGGTGTAACATGGGGCACACGTGAAATGTGTAGTATCCTAGCCCGCTGAAGAGTGTCCTCCTCATCCTGTGAGAGGGCATCTAGTACCCTTGGGAGCCAATCACACTCCCTCTCTCTACTCCACCGGATATACTCCTCTCTTGCCTACATACACCCAAAAACACACAAAACAAAGCAAGTTAGCATCCGAGTAACACTGGAAAAGTCACGAAAACACGTAGAAATGCTAGAAAAGCAAAAACAATTTCAAAAAGATGATCCTTTTGCATTCTGTGTGAAACCACCGCCCTGAGCAGAGAGGCGGTTTTGTAACCGCTGCCTTAAGGGTGGTGGTCGTGTAACCGCTGCCCTGGGTAGGGTGGCGGTCGTGGTCCAAAAACCCACGCAGGTTTTTAAACTTAAAAAGCCTAAAAAGTGCAAAAAATGACCATTTTACCTAAAAACAAAGCCTACCCAGTAGGCGCCCCCCCTAGGTGGACCTTTTAACACTAACATTATAAGAAATTACCCCCATGACAAAATATTTAGCATTTCAAATTTAAGGGGGTAAAAAGGATAAACTGAAGAAAACTAACCTGTGATCTCACGGGTCGATGTTCCGCACGTGGAGGCATGATCACTATCTCGTCACGGACGTTTCGACTCTACTCACGCAAGAAACCATCACCGTGGGTCCCAGAGCTCAAAATCAATCAAATCGACTCACACAAATGAATAGGAAAATGGGCCCACTTTCATATATATAGCACCCTAATTCATTTTAAATGACTTTTTCATAGGTTTGGAGCACCGACGGAGGTAAGTTCCTATCCCCACACAAATGGTACGTTCTCATTCCCTATTATTTTAGCGTTTATTTTTCAAACTATTGTGTCTATCTGCACTTGAGTTCTCTTTTCATTTTGCAGGTAGCGGGAATTTTGGACGGCGTCATTTCAACACACGGATGTATCAGGTATAACTTCTAACTTCCCATTTCGGGACCGCCATACTCGGACCCACCGTTTTATGCCTCTTCATGGCTAAAATGCTTCTCTCGAGGGGGCAATATGTACGTACCCAAAATTGTAAGGTACTGTACTACCAGAACAACGTGACACGTGCCCCAATGATGATACAGGTCTCCTCGCAAGGTGTTCGGATCTGAAAAAGCTCTCCAAGTATGTGTTAACATCCCACATGCCCCGCTTAGCCCCCGTGTGCTTTGTTTTTCTCTTTTCCTCTCTTTTCTTGGCCTTTTCTCTTCAGTAACAAAACCGCCGCCCTACCTAGGTGGCGGTCTCGTGACCGCCACCCTGCTCAGGGCGGCGATCCTTTACGTATTTTCTAGAAAGCTCTTTTAACACGACTCGGTATTTTCAACATTTTACCAGCTTTCTTTCACCGCCATAAGCTTGCATTTATGATTCTCGGTTCCCTGGAATAGTGTTTTACCATTGTTGATAGTTTAAGAGTTCCATTTGGTTTTTACCTTGGGTAAATGTAAATTCTATAAATAGTTGGCTTGTGCTCAAGCAAATGGCCCCTCAAAATTTGCCTCTGATTTCTCTTTGCAATAGATTTAGTTTTCATTTTGCTTAGAATGCTTAGTTTCTTTCATTGCATGCTTAGTTAGCATTGTTTTACTGTTAGTAAGCCACATATCCATCTTGTGCAAAGTACTGCTGTTATTTTATCCAATCCATTGGAATAAAATAGTCTGTTTACCAATAGGAAGCCATTAAAGTTGTAGGTTTTGCTCCTCAAACAGGATAGTTTCAGGTTCTGGACGCTTTATGTTGCATGACTCGCAATAGATCCCGCTAGGAATTGCATAAGCCAAGCTCTGTACTCTTGCGCTATCCCTCTCCTACTCACATTGTATTCAGTCAGTATTCTGAGCTGCCTTTATCCCAATATCTACTTCTGTTGATGCTAGCATTACATGCTTTTCTAGATCCATGTGAACACGAAGGAACGAGGAGATCACACTGAGGGGACAAGATCACACACACCATCGGATTCGCCACTGTTTTGTAGAATCCAGGTTCTAGCTTTCAAAGTTCTAGTTAGAATCATATCAAATAGAGTAGTTAATTGCTTTATTTCAGTTAATTCTACTCTCGATATTGCCAGGGAAGCTATGGGGATTGATAGTTTCTGAGAAACTATGATTCACTCCTCACTTCTGAGGTAGGATTGAGAGCCTTGCAAATAGATTAGATGAGCTATTTCATTGTTTAGAATAGATCTACAAATTACACAGACAAATAGCTACACTCGGTTATTTTGTTTGTTTTAAGTTATTATATTAGTTGTCAATTCTAGATATTTTAAATAGCTGCTTTCTTAAATTCATAAAGCTCGTCGAAAAAAAAAAAATAGAGAAATCATATATGCTATAGATACACTTCACATAGTTAAATTTCATTTTACTGTAGTTCGTTTTACATTGTTGCTTTTGTATGACAATCACGGGACCTAGAGAGCCTAGGGAATACGTATTCGAGCCAATCATGCCTCAGCCCAATCTCATCACAGTGATAACTGATATAGACCAAAATCTTAGGATCCAAGTCTTCCGAACAACGGTAAGCTTGCAACAAATCAATTCCCAGTTGAGCGGGTTAAACATAGAAGACGACCAAGCACACACGTTTTGGTCAAATCAACCAAACTACAGATTACCCTAGGCAACATTCATATGACTGTAGAAGGGCTTGAAAGAGAACAAACATTTGGTTGTGATCCTTTGGTCCCACAGCCAGGCGTAGGAGACACTCTTACAGATATAGATACTAGCCTAAGAATTCAGGTTGCGCGAACGCCTGTAAGATATTATGAGAAAATCACACAGTTATTGATCCTAAATATAGAAGCTGAGAAAGCATACGATTACTGGATACTAGGGATTAGGACTTGATTTCACGCATGACCATAACAGGTCCACAACAACTAAGAGTCTACGGTTGTGACCCACAAATCCCGCAGCCCAACGAATCCATAGGAGAATTAGACATAGACACTGGCCTACGCACACTAGTATTCCGGTCTACTCCACTTCCACCTATCATCATCGAACAATTATCCTTGTTAGACACAGCAGCTAACAAAGCTAGAGAGTTCTGGACTAGGCCAGAGAATCATCCATAGAGTCGACTATATTTACCATCCACCATATGACCCTGTCCGGAGAAATACACGAAACTATCCCGGGTCACTTTCCATGTATTCCACAACCTATAGATCGAATCATGCCAGAGCTTGATATTGATTGGAGCCTTCGAGCAGTCATCCTTGCTGACCGATCTATCACACCAGTTCAAGTTAGGAGGGCCTTCTTTGCCTTAGATTCACAAGTTTCGCTAGTGTGTATTGAAGACATTAGATTGCCTAACTAGTTTGTCTACATCCCATACATATTCCATCCCCATCGGCTGTTGTCGCACGACCTCGGGAGGTCGGGTGTGAGGAAGAGTCACTTGTAGATTCCCATGCTCGCATGTTACTTTTCCGTCGTATAGTGACAAACAGAGGAGTGATAAATTCATTGCTTTGGAGGATTTTTCCTTTGAAAAATTTCATAAAACTCTCCACGGCCCCGTACTCCTGCCCTCTCCTTGGGAAATCCCTTCCATGGGTGCGCACCCGCGTGTCCAACTCTCCCCTTATCTCTCCCCTTCGGAGAAATTCTCCAGCTTCTCCCACCACTCTGCCCTTCCCTGTTTCCCTCCCCACATTTTTGGTTTTGCCACGTCTCCTTGGTGGACCCGCGGCACGTGGGTGCTATTTGATTTTCCTTTTTCCTTTGGCAAAATTCTTCAATTCTCTCCACCGCCGTGCCTTTCCCTCATCCTCTCCCTGCCTTGTCTTGTGCCGATGTGTGTCCTTAAGGTCCTGCAGAGGCGTAGGAAAATTTTGGACTTTGCACCCACGTGGGGAAACATTTCAAATACTGCCCCGCGACCCGCCAACCTGAGAAATGGACCCTCCTTCTTGCTTGACATGTGTCCCCTTGGGGAAAATTTGACCTCTAAAGTCCACCTACCCATATCTTGAGTTTCTGAAGGAGTTAGGAGGAATTATTTATATCACTGGAAAGGTGAGAAAATTTCCTATCCAATGGAAATGATTTAGGGAAATTTTTAATGCATTGAGTATGAGAAAAATCAAGTTGAAACTTTGATCCTGTTATAGAGTGGGCATGGGGGTAAATTACTCCCTGAACCTTACTGAAACTTCTAACCCTAAAATGTGAACCTTGTGACCTATGATAATTGTTTTAAAGGAAACTTATGTTCTAGTAATTTTAGACTTGTTTAGTAACTTGTTAGTGACAATCGTTCTCGCAACCCAGTTGTTGACACTTCTAATAAAAAAAATTATTCCATAATTTTCTTGACTAATCCTAGGTTGTTTCTTGGGTCTTAAGTGGGTTGTTTTAATGGGCATAATAGACCACAGGGACCTAAATGTAGTATGTATCATCATTCCTTTCCCGGCCCCATTTATCAAGAAATTCTAGAGGATCACCGAGCATGAGGTCTACTCTTTCATGGATGGGTTCTCAGGGTATCACCAAGTCATGATTGCAAAGGAATACCATAGAAAGATAACTTTTGCCACCGAATGAGGAAGATTTAGGTACACACTTATGCCTTTTTGATTGAAGAATGCACCTACTCTGTTCTCGCATCGTGGTACAAACATTTCAAGACTTCATCCATAAATTTGTTCGAGTTTACCTCGGATGATTGGATGATGTATGGGTTAGTAAAATACCATTGTGACAATTTGAGGCTGATGTTTGAGATATGTCGATAGTTGAGGATATCCCTAAACATTAAGAAATGTGTCTTTACTACTCCATTTGGAACCCTATTGGGACATATTATATGTAAGGAAGGCCTACTAGTGGATCCCACCAAAGTTGCAGTTATTGTGGGATTGGGGAGCCTACTAGTCAAATTGTAGTGCATAAATTCCTTGGACATACAGGGTACTATAAGAAATTCATCAAGGGGTATGCCAAGATCGCCACACCCTTAGAGGAATTGCTAAAACACAAGAGTTCCTTTCATTGGGGAGAGGCACAATAGAAGGCATTTGACACTTTAAAGGATAGACTTGTCACTGTGCCCATACTACGCTTTCCTTCTTGGGATAAGCCTTTCCATGTGCATGTTGATGCCTCAAGAACAACCATGGGAGTAGTACTAGCACAACCTGGTGAGGGGATTATTGATCACCCCTTGTGTTTTGCAAGCGGAAGTTGACAAAGGTAGAACAAAATTACACAACTACTAAGCGTGAGGCATTGTCAATGATCTATGCACTTTGCATAAGTTTAGATAATACCTATTGGCAACACCCTTTATATTCTATATAAACCACATGGCGTTGAAATACTTGGTGAACAAGCCCGTTTTGCAAGGGCACATATGCCATTGGGTCCTATTATTCCAAGATTTTGAGTTCACGGTGGTTGTAAAACCAAGGAAGAGAAATTCAGGGCCTGACCACTTATCAAGGATTGAATTAGGGGAGGATGTGCAAAGCATTAAGGATACCCTGCCGGATGTGCAACTGCTCAGTTACCAGCAGTGTGCCCCGACTTAGAAGATATCACAATATTTCTTAAAATAGGTGTGGCACTGGAAGGGATGAAGGCTTTGGAGAGAAAATAGTTAGCAATACGTGCCACACCCTACATGTTGATTAGTGGAGATTTGTATAAGTTAGGACATGATGAAGTTCTGCGCCAATCCGTATTGGAACATGAGCACATGGAAATTACGGAGGAAGTGCATGGTGGGATTGTAGGAGGACACTAAGCATGTGGAAGATTCTAATGGCAAGGCTTTGGTGGGAAACCATCTACCAGATTGTATTGAGTTTTTCAAGGCCTGTGACCATTGCCAGCACCTTGGAAAACCTAGAAAGAGGGATGAAATGCCTTTACGACTAATAGCCAATATTGAACCATTTGAAAAATGGGAATCAAATTTGTAGGGCCAATTTCTCCAGCTACACGAAGGACTGGTTCATGGTATATCATTACTTGCACTGATTACTTGAAAATATGGGTAGAGGCAACGCCTACAAAGGATTGCACCGTAGCAAAAAAATTGCTAGATTTTTATGAGAGAACATACTCGTAGGTACATATGTCCTTTAATCTTGAAAAGTGATAGAGGTACACATTTTCTAAATGAAACGGTTCAGATTTTGTTAGTAGAATTCATGGTGGTCCATCACAAGACTACCCCTTATCACCCTCAAGCGAATGGAACTACCGAGGCATTTAAAAAATACTAAGTCACATGTTGACCAAGATCTATGACGTCGAAGACAAGATTGGGATGACAAAGTATCAACCGTTCTATGGGCATACATGACAACCTACAAAATATTGAACAAGGCCACACCATTTCAATTGGTGTTTGGTGTGAAGGCTATTTTTCCAATTGAATTCATGTTACCATCATTGCATATAGTGCATGTAGGAGGATTGTATGATGAACAAGCGGAAAAACAACACCCTCCAATAGAGGATTGATAAGTTGATGTAGTTAGATGAAAGGTGATCACTTGCTAGATGGATTTAGAAGATAGAAAAGTCAAGACAAAAGGCCTGACATGATCGTCATATCAAGAACAAATAGTTTAAGGTTGGGAAGATGGTCTTATTGTATGATTCCAAGTTTATGTGCCATCATGGGAAGTTGAAATTCCATTGGCTAAGACCATACATCATCTTATACATCCTTGATTCAGGCACTTTCTAGTTACAAGTGCTAGATGGGACGAAATTACCAGGTCATTTCAATGGGAGTAGGCTGAAGCCCTACTATAAATAAGTCTTCTTGGTGTTTATAAATAAGGTAGTTTTGCCATCTAGTTTAGGGCTTCCTTTAGTGCTTTTCCTTTCTTGTGTTTCCTTTTCTCGTTACTTGTTCCTTTCCATTTAGGTTATGGTGCGTGCTCCCAGGACTTGGAAGATATAACGATATTTATTAAAAACAGTGTGGTCTTGGACATGATGAAGACTTTAGAGAGAAAATAGTTAGCAATACATGCTGCCACCTACATGTTGATTAGTGGAGATCTGTATAAGTTAGGACGTGATGAGGTTCTACACCAATGCATATTGGAACATGAGCGCATGGTAATTATGGAGGAAGTGCATGGTGGGATTGCAAAAAATGACACTAAGCATGCGAAAGATTCTAATAGCAGGGATTTGGTGGGAAACCATCTACCAAGATTATATTGAGTTTTTCAAGGCCCGTGATCATTTCCAAATCTTGGAAAACCTGGAAAGATGGATGAAATTACTTTGCAACCAATAGCCAACGCTGAACCATTTGAAAAATGGGTAATCGACTTTGTAGGGAAAAATTTTTCCAATTATGAAGGATTCCGTTTATGGTATATCATTACTTGCACTGATTACTTGATAAAATGGGTAGAGGCAACTCCTACAAAGGATTGCCGCAGTGCTAATCTTCTATATTTTTATGGGAGAACATAATTAGTAGGTACAAATGTCCTTTAATCTTGACAAGTGATAGAGGTACACATTTTCTCGAATGAAATGGTTAGGATTATGTTAGCAGAATTTATGGTGGCCCATCACAAGACTACCCCTTATCACCCTCAAGTGAATGGAACTGCTGAGGCATTTAACAAAATACTAAGTCACATGTTGACCAAGATCTGTGATGTTGGAAGACAAGATGGGATGAAAAAGTATCAGCCATTCTATGGGCATACATGACAACCTACAAAATATTGAACAAGGCCACACCATTTCAATTGGTGTTTGGCGTGGAGGCTATTTTTCCAGTTGAATTCATGTTACCATCACTACATATAGCACGCGTAGGAGGATTGGATGATGAAAAGTACTGGAAGAGAGGATTAATAAGTTGATGTAGTTAAACAAAGGTTATCACTTGATAGATGGAGTCGAATATGGAAAAGGAAAAACAAAAGGCCTAGCATGATCGTCATATCAAGAAAAAATAGTTTAAGGTTGGGTAGATGGTCTTATTTTATGATTCCAAGTTTCGCACTATCTTGGGAAGTTGAAAGTCCATTGGCTAGGACCATACATCATCTTGTACATATTTGATTCAGGAGATTTCCAGTTACAAGTGCTAGATGGGACAAGATTACCATGTCATTTCAATGGGAGTAGGCTGAAGCCCTACTATAAATAAGTCTTCTTGGTGTTTGTAAATAAGGTAGTTTTTCCATCTAGTTTAGGGATTCCTTTAGTTCTTTTCCTTTCTTGTGTTTCCCTTTCTCGTTGCTTGTTCCTTTCTATTTGTGTTGTTTTGTGCCTTGTGCACTGGTAACCAAATTATTTCTCTAAGGTTGTGTATGCGCAGAGGATTGCACATCTATTTTAATTGTTGGGTGGAGTAGTGCAAAGTAAAGTATAAGTCATTAGTAAATGTATAATGGCCCAGTAGAAGTAAGTGCATAAGATTGAGAAAGTGCGTGGGGAAATAGTGGATAATGAATTGTGGTGTTAAGAAGGTCTGTAATAAATACCACATACAAAGGATGAAGAGCGTAGGAATAACTTGAGATAGGCGAGTACAAAAATCAGGTAAAGGATAGAAGAAGTACCTTCGGCCCTACAGACACACGTGTAAGAGTCTTCGATTAGATTATATTTTTTGCACCAAAAGGTTGTAGAAGGTTTTTTGTGTAGGATTGGGTGCATGGGTAAGGGTGCTTAAGGTCATCCTAGTGGAAAAATCCGCATTTAATGCTAAGTACATTGGTAGGTGGTATAAAATTTATTACTAGAGAGGAGAAAAACTATAAGTATGAAGTTAGGCACATTATTATTTACCTTGATTTTGTGAAGTTAGAGCTCTTGCAAACTAGGGCATCTAGAGATATTTGTGCAAAGGAAGAAGAATCATAAAGTGCACAACTAGATCGATCTATGAACCAGAGTGGAAGGAGTACATGAGTGTGGGAGATTTCTTTTCAGAATACACTATCTTGTGGAAGAAGTTGTTCCTAGTTAGGGTTTGGTAGCTAGGGCATGGAAGAAGGAGGATTCTTCATGGAGTGGAGCCTTAGAGTTGAGAAGAGTAGTAGATCAGAGCAAGAAGGAGGGATTTAGGTTGTAACCCGACAAGAAAACATGACACCAAAGAAGGTGACCATTTCACCAAAGAAACAAGAAGGGCAAGGGCAAAGGAAAGCAAACCACTACCGTCATTAGCTCCAATGAAGAATGGTATGCGTAGTACCTAGATGGAGTATTATTGGGGAAAGAGTGGGTGTCACACTTGAGACAAATGGCCATGAGTGATTACAACCATCGCATGAGCACTACTAAGAAAGAAATGGTGTTGGAACTGGTTCGTCCAACTAACAAGAGGACACCAGATGGAATGCCAATATATAACGATGAAGTAAAGGTAAAGTTAGAAAAGGCAGGGGCTATTGCAACTATATGAGTTGCCTTATTTTGGCAAGCCCGAGTAGCTATATCAGTGGTTGATGTCGTGCATACATGAAGACCATTTCTCTTTGTAGGCCACAAGATGTGCATAACCTCTTAGCTTATATCCAAGTTCACTGCCTAAATTGTGAAGGAGAATCCATAGATGATGACTTGATGATAAGGAGGCCATTAAGGAAATTGTGGAGGCTTATGACTACAAAAAGGGTTCACGGTACTTTGACATCATAGAAATCCCGACCTATTATGAGGATGGCCGTGCACTTAGTCACCAAGCTTAATGATCAAGAAATATGGACGCAAGTAAACAAGGCATGGTTAAATGTATGTTGGAAGATCTTAGAAGGGACCGTCTATAACTTGTCCACCTTTATTACGGATGAGATCATAAGCAACATGTAGGAAGGAGAAAAGATACTATTCGGAAACATTCTCCTCACCATCATCTTCTCGAGATTGGAGTGCCCGATGGGCCAAAGAATTTCATTTGGGAGTATCCATAAGAGAATCCCTCACCCGCGAAAAGGTTTGAGAAGTATACATGTGAGACCATGATGAGCACTCATAAAGCGTGCATAGAAAAGTGGTACAAACAAATGCGCGATGCATTCGAGGTAAAGTGGAGGATCCTTGAGTAGTTTCCCACACTCATGGATGGAGAGGTAGAGTTTGCAGTATATCAACATTTCTGCATTGGTAGGTTTACATTGATAGATGGGACTAAGAGTCCATGGTGTAAGCTACCTTTCTCCTTCACCGTGCAATACTTCCAAGTAGGGGTCAACCAGTTCAAGGAGGCCAAAAGGATAAGGTTTGACCTTAGTGAGGTAGACCAAGACCACCGTGAGCTATTCCAAAAGTTTTATACCCTAAGAATCATGCATACATGGAGAAGTATGTCTCCCACAAAGTACAAATGATGAATCGATAATGCCGCCAATTGCCGAAAGGGTCAGTAGAAAGGGTATATCTGCATAAGGCCTAAGTTTGAGAAAGGTGCTTATCTAGAGAGTGATGTATCCATTCCAGAAGACCCCATAGGGAGGAAAAAGGCCACTTTGAAGAAGAGGAAAAGAGAAGAGGTGCAAGAGAAGAAGGCACCAAGTGTGTAAACAACACAATTTGTGGGTGCGTCGGAAGCAAGCACTTATCCTAGCACTTACATGCACAAGAAGAATTCCATAGTCAAGGAAAAGACCCTAGAAGAAGAGGCACCAAAGCATGAAGAGCCCTCAAAAAGAATAATCACCAAGGAAGATGTCACCTATTAAGGAGAAAGAGAAGGAAGAATCTCTTATACTAGAATCACCAATTAGGAAGAAGTAAAAGGTGGCAGAAAAGGTAGACTTGGAGGAAAGAGGAAACAAAGAGCCTAGAAGCCTACATTGGTGACATGGATGATGACAAGCCTCGAGGGAGGTCAAGACCATCTAGTATATAATGTACATGACTCTAAGGAGGAGGAAGATGAAGAGAAGAATGATGAGGAGGAAAGCAGATGATCAAGGCAAGGGGGTGAGTGAAGAGGTAAGCACCAAAAATTAGAGAACCCCAAGCCTCACCAAGGAACAAGTGGAAAAAGCCATGGAAAGAGAAGTAGTGGGCATCATTAAGGACTTGGTGGAGTAGGAGTTGGAGTGGAGCATAGATGAAATTTTGAAGGAAATGGAAGAAGAGAGCGTTGGGAAAGAATATGGCAGCATGGGTGGGAATCCCAATTTGGTGGTAAGCTTCCCAAGGGCTGTGCATGAACAAGTGGGAAGGGCATAATGGAAACACAAGGGCAAGGGATGGGCTACATTAATGATCCAAGAAAGGTGCTATGCATGTGCTTCTAGAGCATCATACCAAATAAAACAACTCTTGGATATGACTTCGTTTGATGAAGAAGGTGCATATCCATGAACCAGAAAGATGTTATCTTGGGTGTTTGAGTCCCATGTGGATGAACTTGAGTTCAAGTAAGTTAGAGAGTGCTGATGAAGGTTCTAGAGATGAAAGGAGTAAATCCCTTGGTGAATGCTCAACAATTGTCGATGAGTAGGTCTCTAACACGCTAAAAAAAGTTTCAGTTGAAATTGAGGCCAAATTGTTTGGAAGAAATGATAGAGTGAGATTCTTGGAGGAGGAATTGGAGAAGAAAAATGAGGATCTCATTAAGAAGAGAAAATAATTGAAGCAAGAAGAACTTATTAGTGTGTAGTTAAGGTGTAAACTAAAGGAAGAGAAAGAAAAGGTACACAAAGTCTCTAAGAAGGTGGAGATGATTATGGATGCCATTGTCTTAAAGCATCCCAACCTAGCACCGCCTGAGCAAAAATATGAATCAACCTTGTAGTGTCTAGAGGATTTGACTCACATCCTCATGATGGAAAGATGACCACTCACTTTAGAATCTATAGAAGAGGTGCTGGTGTGCCAAGAAAAGGAAGAGAAGATGAAGGTTGTTGAGATCATTTCTTGATATACCAAACTCCTTGTAGAGGTAAAGGCTGCCACGTAAGTTACTGAAGCTACATATGACAATTGTGCTGATAGAGATAGAGTGGAAAGCATCCTGGTCACTACACATGAAAAATGGAACTCAAGGAGTTTCAAGAGAAGAATAAGGGGAACAAAGTAGAAAGGGATAAAATATTGGCCGAGGTAGAAAAGAAGTCAGAGGCTATCGAGACCTTACGAGGCTCGATCAAAACCAGATGAAGGAGTTATACCCCCAGATCACCCGTAGGATGGACACCCTCAAGGATTTGAGAAAACAACTGGAAGGAATTGTTGAAACAATGAGCACCAAAGGGGAAGGAATAATATTTGAGGAGTTGAGCGCCATAGTCGGAGACCTCTCGTCACAAGCAGCAGCAGTGCGGTTGACACTTGGGAAAATCTAGAGGAAAAAAAATAGGGAAGGATTTCCCTCTCCTCCTTAAAAATAAGCATTTTTCTCTTTCATTTCCCCATTATTTCATTCTTTCTCCCAATTCTTCATTCCTTCATTATTTTTCCCACTATTTAGAGCCCACCATTCTTTATTCATTGAAGAGAAGTGTTTCCAAGGATGGAGAACAAGAGTAGTGTGGGGTGATGTTGGGCCCCAAAATATTGGCTAAGTACAAGAAGAAGCATGGGCACATGGGGCTGTAGACACCTAAAATATGTTTACACTTAGAATTTCCTCCAAGTCAACCAATTGTCAACACTTCGTTAATCAACCCTTCTTTGCTCCATTCTTGGATACCCATTTACGACACCTTCTCATTTATATTCCTCATATAATCAGCTTATTTGGCTAATATCACTCTTATTAGCTAAACATTCCTCCTTTTGACCATTCAAAATATCCCTAGTTCTCTCTAAACCACTTCTATAAGATTTCTAAGCTATCTATTAGTTATAAATGATTAACTAGACCCCTCCCAACTCTCAATGAGTCTCTAATCACTTGTTAATCAAGTTTAACTAGCCTAAACCCTAGTTAACTAGCCTAAACCAAGCTTAACTAAGCCTAAAGAAAATTTATCCTAATCTAATCTAAAAGGGATTTTTGAGCTTTAGTCCCACATGCACCCAAATTCAAAACTCTTCCAAACCAAAACTATAAATAAAAGGCTAAGCTTACCCATTCAAACTTACAACTTTACATAACACAAAACCAAAACAAGCCTAAGAAAGATTTGAGATCTCATTTGTATTAGCTTTAAGCTAATTAGACATTTGATCTTAAGATTACCTCCTCCATTGAACTTGAGCTAACACCTCCATTTGCATCCTTAAACCAAGTTTTAAGTAATATGGAGAGAACCATAAGGCCTATAAGCCATTAATGGTGAGACTCCATTCTTGAAAGCTTGAGTTTCATATCAAACATCACATTTGATTGCTAGGATCTTCATAGGTTCAATGTTTTATAGCTTTCAAAAGAGTAGAGAGTAGTATATATGTTAGGTTTTGATGTTTTTGTCAAATTTATGATGCATGTATATGATTAACTCTTATCTCATGGTGCATGGTTGTGTTTAGTTAAGCTTTGAGGTTCTTTAGCCTCATTCAATAGCTTTGCAACTTTTCCATTACATACATGGGCCTATATGACAAAGAGAATGCAGGTTGAAGGCGCACAAGGAAGGGTTTTAAAAGGGTTTAGAAGAACACATGGCACACACGCAAGACAAGATAGGTTTTGAGACTTAGCCATATTTGGCGTTCTAGGAAGCACACAAGAAAATCGTGACTGTCTAGCATGCAGAGTGGATAAGGTGCCAGCCTGAAAACTGTATGGTCAAGAAAGGAATATTCCATGCATGTGATGGAAGGATCCAAAAATACATCATTACAAAGAGTGGAGAGCTCAGATCAAAGGAAGCATGCTCCATTGGAGGACCACATGGACACTTGGCAACCGATCTGTTATCTCAGGAAGGCATGGTGGTGGAGACTAAAGCTATATATAGAGATGCTTGGGTAGAAGAAAGGGGATCGGGGGAATCATATAACATTTGGATAGGTGAAGCTCTGCAAAGATAATAGTGGGTTCTATGGGTTAAGGTCCTCATTAGGAGGACTATAGGTGAAATGGCATGTTTAGGGGGATGGGTCTATAATGGGTTTTTTTAATGTGGAAAGCATAGCTTAGGTTCCTGATGCATGACTCTGATTTGCATTGTTATATTGGTCTATTATGGCCTTAATGAATGTAATGTGGTTATTGAACTGGTTAACATGAATATAAGGTTATGTTCTAAAGAATATATGTTGTTCATGAGCATAAACCCTAGTGCATTTCCTTTGTGTTATGAATCAATTATGTATTCTATTTGATACTTCTCTTTTGTTATCTGAATGGATGCATTGATATGATAACTCATCCTAATCTCTTAGAATGAACGCATGGTTCTTTTCTTTCCTACATCTAAATTTATCATTAAGGATGTATTCTCACAAGAATCACATAAAGGAGGGGCTTAATGCCCATACGCGCCTCGGTGAGCACCTACCACCCACTAGGTGATAGGAAAATGCACATTGGATTATAATGTTGTTCTAAGGGTATAAAAATGACTACAATAGTCATAAAGGGTGTTAGGATTAACATCAAGGAGTTCTTGAAGCTATGAGCATCCATGAGGGATAGTAGGAGGTCCAAGAGTCTTTGAAGGAGAAGGAGATGGAGGCAAAACTAGTCTAGATGAAATGGACTGATGCAAAGTTGGTGTAGAAGGATTGGTTTCAATGTGAGGATCATTTTTGATGACATGGTATTCATGATGCGAGACCATGGAAACACAAGGTTGGAAGATCAATGGTGTGATCTCAAGTTCATAAGCTTGTTGGGAAATATAATTATAAAAAGGGATGTCATTGGATGAAGTGGATTGTTGCATTTTCTTGGCATGAGGAGTGATTACAAACATAAAGTAGATAAACATTTGTTTATGTAGTTTATTAACAAAAAAAACAAGCAATTTTTTTTTATCATCATGATTATTAAAAGAGTGTGAGAAAGAAAAGAAAAAGGATCAAAGGGGAACTTCAGAAAATGGCCAATCTAAGGTTGGTTTTAGGATGTTTTGGCTTTGGAGTCCTCAATATACCCAAAGGTACATGAGGCCAAAATATATACAAAGTTTATAACATGGCGAGAATGCAGGTGAAAAATTTCCTATTGGGTGATGAAATACGAACAGCTTCTACTGGAAGGGATGTTTAAATGTGTGAATTGGTTTGTGTGTTTGGTTATGTGTGATGAAGTGAATGAAACATGTTAAACCAATTTTGGTATTTACATTTTGTTTCTTGTAAAGTTGACCTAAATATCTATATTGTAAGGTTACGCTATACACATTTTAACAAATCTTCGTTAGACTATAAGCTTTTAGTTTGATTCCAATACTAACTTGATTTTGAAAAGTGCTACGTGTTACCACTTGTGCGTGTTATATCAATATCGTATTGATATCAATACCTTACTTTCTCACAAATTTTGGTTAATATATATTGGTGACATTGTTGTGTCACTCAAAAATTGTAATTGGCACTTTTTGGGATATAGGTATTAATTGAATTTGAGATTGCTTCCAAAGTATACCTTGTTAGGAGGTCATATTAAATTCTTGTATTTACTTACGTCTTGTTCATTCCCTTGAACTTGAAATAAGTGAGGACATTTTTTTAATCATCATATAAAACCAACTATCATTTGGAAAAGGACTTAGGAAGTAATTCGATGATTGATTGGCTTACAAACAAACTTTGTGTGATTGTGTCTCATTTGTCACATCGACATATCCATTTTAGAAAATCACTTTGATCCATTTATTCTTTATTATTCATTATTAGTTGGTCATTAATTTGTGTTCACGATCATTTCTAAACACATCTTTTAGACCTTAACAAAAACATTTAAGCAACTTTTGCATCAATTGAACATTGGAAATATTTCCTTTGTATCCTTTATGTCGCTAAAATTTTGATCCATCCTTTGGAATTTATGCCTCCAAACCTTTTTGGATTATCAATCTTGAGTCATCACGATATATGTTTTCCTTAGCTTCCCTTTTGGAAAATCACACAAGCATCCCCATCTTTGCGAAATGTCTAGTTGGTTGTCATTATGTTTCCAAATCAACATGAAACCTTCTTCACTTTGAAGAAGTTTGATCATACAATTTAGGTCTAGACCTTTGAACCCAACACACACCAACAATGACTGATTATCATAAGGTCCCTTATACATATGATAATAAGGAATCAAATTTTTGGTGTTCACATCAAAAGACACCCATCATGACCAAACCTCGATTGGTTCTTTGCGCTAGAGAACCCATTCGGTAACTCGTTCCCCACCTTCATCTCATAGTCGATGGTATGATTTGGATGCTTCGATCCAAGTTATTATTCAAGTTACCCCAACTCTTATTCTAATTATAATCCAAACATTTCCTCTTCTTCTGAGGATTCCAATCCAAATATTTCCTCTAACTCTTCTGATGATTCAGATCCAAACTACTATTCGGATCCAAACTACTATTCGGATTCATCTAATTCAACTCCTAAGTAATATAATGCGACTCCTATTTCATGGTCCTCCATATATTTGTAGGACCATATTCATCATATATTTAATATGACTCCTATGTCACATCCTCCCTTTCTTTGCAGACCCCTTTGTGCGACTCCAAATCCCTCTCGATCAAACATCTAATATAATTATTGAATCGTGGTTCTCTCTTTATTTGTAGGACCCTTGTTATTACTCATCCAATGTGATTCTTGAATCATGGTCCTCCCCTTCTTTTCAGGACCTTCTTCATCAATCACCCACACTAAGTCTTCCTTCTTTGAAGATTCGTGTGACTCAAAGTCCTTCTAGTCAAACGTTTGAATCAAACCATGTGTCACAATGTATATACTTTGGACTTAATCCTACTAGTTTACAAATGATATACCATCATATAGGTAGGTCCACACCACCTTCTTCTACTCCCGAGACATCTAGCTCCACATATTCTTCGTCTCTCACGTCATCTTTTTCTATCAATCATAATCAAACATCTTCTAAGTTTTCCACACCAATTGAATCTCTTTCTTCCAATCAACCCCTAGTGGTTAATCAAAACTCATACCAATTGATCTCTTTCAGAATGAAGAAAAAATTAGGCATTTATAGGGGCACATGAAGATATTCCTTTAGCAGATTACGAGAAAGGATTCTCTTTAGACTTTGATGCATCTGCATATTGTGAGGAAAAGGTTGATTCCTTTTATCAAGAAACAAAGAAAGAGCCTTAAATCATGCAACTTGATCCTCCTCTTATTATTCCATCTTCACATTCTTCATTACGTGAGGAAACTCTTAGGTCTTGTATTGATCCATGGCCTATCTTCCCATCACCCAATCACTCTTTTTCTATCATAATTTCTCAATCAAAATCTCTTATGCGGTCAACACCAAGTAACCCTTCATCTTCATCTAGGTTTGGGTCACATTCTAGTAGCTCTCTTGCTATATGTGGGACATTTTCTAGCAGTCCATTATCTTCTATTCTTGGGGCACATCACACTAGCCCCTTGTCTTCTATGTATAGATCACCCTCGGGTAGTCCATCATCTTCTATTCTTGGGCCAAATCCTAGTAGCCCATCATCTTACATCTATGGTTCACGTCTTAGTAGCCCTTCTTCTTCTATTCTTGGGCCACATCCTAGTAGCCCTTCACCTTCTAACTATGGGTCATGTCCTATTAGCCATTATTCTTTTATTCTTGGGCCACATTCTAGCAGCTCTTCATCTTCTATCTATGGCTCACCTCCCAAAAGAGCCCATCTTCTTCAATCCTTGGACCATATCATTTTCATTCATCATATTATTCTTCTACCAAAGATTATGGCAATTCCACTTCCATTCCTCTCATTAATTCTAAATGTCCATGTCATTCTCTCACTTCTTGGGATCAAAAAAAGCCAAATATTAGCTTATAAGAAACCCAAACAGATTCTTTATCAAGCCAAGATCAAAAAATTAAAAGATCCAAAGCTACCAAAAAATCCGATGATCACAAAATCCAAAATCAAATGTGATTCCAGAATACACACCAACGTACCCATCAAGTATGGTGCAAAGTGCAAAAACCTATGGATAGGGAACTCAAACTCCTACATATGAAACCCATGTTTCAAATGAAATCATGATCATTTGTTGAGTGTGAACTCACCACGATCATCGAGATCGGGATAATATCACTCTTGATAAAAAACACGTGTTTAGTATCCCTTATTAAGGAATTCACACACATCATTGTTGGATCCTATCACACAGAGTGACATTGTTGGTCCCAACTTCCAAAAAATCAAAAAATTAAAATAAAAATCATAAAACAATTCAAAAATACAAAAAAATGAGAAAACATTAAAACATTACAAAAACAAAATCAAAGGTACAAAGATCAAACATTGCAATCAGGTATTGCATACACATGGATGTTCTTTCTTCCCTTTCTTTCATATTCATCTACAAGTCATCTACCATTTTCATCCCTTTGATGTTATTGTGGTTAGCCTATTCGCACGCATTTTGTGACATTTATCTCTATGGTATTCGTTTGACCTTGGTCTTTCATAACCTTGGTAAATTAAAGAACGAATGACCTCTTAGAGATCCTATCACAATTCTCATCTAATAAAATTGTTGTGAAGAATTTTTGGGCGTATTTGTTGATACTAGACAATTTCGTCATTGTAATCAATTTCATATCCTTCCATCAAGCCATCATGGTTCTTAACCCTTGTCAAACAAGAGAGATGAAATAAGTTTTCAGAAAAAAAGAATCAAAATCAATCAATCAAAAGCAAAAGATAAAGCAAAAGAAAATTGATATATAACTCTCTCTTGGGGTATTTCCAATAATCTCTCTGGGGATATGGATGCCCGACTAGTAGTGGAGAAATTTGGTGATTAGAATAAAATGCATCTCCATCGGGGCTATAGATGCCTAGCTAGTAGCAGAGAAATGTATGACTCTCCTTCCATAATCCATTCATAAATCACCTTTCAAATTAAATCATTCCTACACATTGGCTAGTGTCTTCACTTGTTGTCTATCAACTCTTTCCTTCAAGAGGTAATTCATTTCCACATGCACACACGAGATCTCAATGAGTAAACATGATTAGTATGTTATCAAGTGTTACTTTTTAGACCTTGTTCAAAATATTTCTTTAACAAATGTTTTCTCATGATTTGTACCTTGGGCTAATCACTTTTTCATCGAACACCTTCTAAATCTTTTCATAGCATCTTTTGTTCTTCAAAAATTGTTTAGAACATCCATGTGTATAGGATGGCCTTTTTGCTATGTTTTTGGACACCTTTGTCCCCCTTTAATAAATAAATCACCCACTTCCTTTCTATCACGTGTTTCTTGGCCATCTTACACTAGGGGCATCCTTGCTCCCTCATGATTGAACCTATTTTATATTGGCCTTGATCCCCTTCTATCTGTGAAGAGTTTGTCTTTGAATAATCCCACCTAATTGTTGGGGCATATCACATCTTCACTTTCTCATATGCGTGGTATTTTTCCCTTGTACATCCCATCTATCACTAGGGGCATCCACGCTTCTTTGTCTTCCTATACATAGTTTCATAAAACTTTTAAAAAATCACAAAAACATTCAAATATGTTTCGAGAAAAATAAAAAACAATATAAATCATCCTACAAAACATCACTCTTTGGTTCTTGCCTGAGCTTGTGTGTAACTTGCAGATCATCTTGATCTACCTCCATCAACAAAGCTAGTTTTCTTACTATGTCTATACTTTGGGGCACAATGAGTTGCTTGGTACTATTTCATAGTGCATGATTGATTTTCATAGGACCCAAGTGTCCTCCGTTATTCCCCTTGCATGTATCCTTGCTTGGGGCACCATATTTTAACCCTTGTCATTAATTTGCACATGTCGAATCAAAGATTGATAACAAAAACATTACATTATGTTTCTTTGTTAGGTTAGCTTGTTTACTTTCTCGTATTGCATTGCATTATGTATGTTGCAAGGAGTTAGGCATCTTTTACTTTCTCATATTGCATTGCATTTTGTATGTTGCATGGAGTTGGTGTTTTCAAAGAACGGAAAATTGTTCACAGTATGGTTTTTCATGCCATTCTACTTTTGTTGTATGCTTACATTTTTAATAAGGACCGATGATGCAGATATTTTGGCAATATGATGACAATAAAGTTGTTTCATTGCACTAGATGAAATCTTGATCTTTTTCTTCCCGTCTTCATTTATTCTACATCACCCTCCTATCAACATTATTCTTTTGTTTCACCTAAAACATCCTTCTCCTCTCCTTTCTTCTATCCATTTCTCACCTTTTTCAATCATTGATCATCTTCCTTCATCTCCCCATCGACACTCGAGGGGGAATATCTCACTTCTACTAATTTTTCTTCTACCCCTTCAAAATTTTATCCATCTACTATCTTTGAAGTGATGTCACTTATGCCACCCCAAAGAGGGGAAAATATAGACACCTATAATTTAGCTTGAACAATTTAAAACACTTAAATTGTGCTAATTATCCTTTTCCCTTAAATTGATGACATATCGTCAATAATGCTCATCTTCTATTCTATCATCATTAATTAATTACAATAAGTAATTAATTAAGTCTTCTATTCAACACATACCCTAATTAACGACCTTCCATTAATTAATCCTTCCTTCTATCTAAACTAATTAATTATTATTAATTAATTAGCTCCCCCTTTCATTTAAGCCAATAAATCATTATTTAATTGATTTAATCCCCTTCTATAGTCTAAATCATGCTAATATTCCTCTAAAAAGATTTTATAAGCTTGCACATCTATTAATTAATCATCTTGATTAATTAATACACTCCATTTATCCACACGAGTCACTAAAGGACAAGCTAAACTCTCCTAAAGTTAACTCAACCCTTTCTAAACCCCCCTTATCCACAACTAACTCAACATCTCTATTATCCCACATGCAAAGGGATGTAGAGATTGCTTTACCCATTGGGCTATATAAAGAGCCCTCCTCCTACATTTACACTTACACCTAATTCTTGAGAAACAAAATAAAGCACATAGTACATACACTATAAGCCTTTTTTTCATCCTTAAGCATTCCACCGTTAGAGGAGCTAAGCCTCATTCTTGCATTACATCCAATTAAGATTTTGGGTAATATCAAAATAATCAAAGTGGTCTTGTAGCCATGCTTTGATGAGCTTCCATTCATAATCCCTTGAAATCAAATAATCAAATTTGATTTCCATGAATCTACCTAGGTTCAATTTAGTTGTGTTGGTAGTCTTAAGAGTAGAAGTTTTGATAATTAACATTTTAGTTTGTTTTCATTTCAAAGTTCATGATAATGTTGTTATTTAACTTTGCTTAGCTCTTAACTTGATGGTGTTTATATTTTGATTTAAATTTGTTAATTAAGACTACTAGGTGTTAGTTTTAATTTCCTTAACTTAGTTAAACAAAACCATGCACACACTTGGGGCACCCCAATACTAGGATGGGTGCCCTCGTTAGAGATAAAACGATGCCAAATGGAAAACTGACTAGGCAAGTACATGTGGGAGGTCGGAAGTGACGACAACAAGAAAAGTAAAATGGCCAAAGGACATGGGTTAATTAGTAATTTCTTCACTCAAAACCATATGAATAGTAGTATGAGATTGGGACTAAATAATACCCAAAGTGTGTGATTTTGTGTCTACATTTTCCCCCACTTTATGTTGGTGAGTGGAACACTTGGTAACATAAAGTAGATAGAGATGCGTACTTGATGTCCATGTAGAGTGATGTAGAAAGCATGCCAATAGAATAGACAAAGTGTGGAATGAGAAAATAATGGAGCATGGAGACTAAAGATGCAAAAGAGTAAAAAGTGGTGAGAGTGAACCTAGGGAAAAAAATGTCTCAGTAGATGCCGATGTATGTGAAGTACCTACATGTTAGGATGAGGTACGAACTACCAAATGACATTGTTGTTGTTGTTGTTGTTTGTTGATACCTTTGTTATAGTTGCTTGTTTTTGTTGACTACTTTCCTCTCATACGAACAAACTTACAAAAGGAAAAGATGATCAAGTAGTGAAATACCCATGTGTATGAAAAAATTGCACGTATATAGTAAAAATATAGTAAATGGAAGTATGAAAAATTAAAAGGAACATGTGCACTTGATCCATGATGAGAGAAAGGGTGTATAAAAGGATATCCCGTAAGAGTAAGTTTCTTGGGTGATCTCACACCACTATGGCTGAATAAGTGTAGGGAGAAAGTTGTATTATTCTCCAACATGTAACTCGCTTCCCTAAGAATAGTGTGAAGAGATATTTGTAATGCCTTATTTTCTAGGTGATCTAATGCCACTGGCCAAAGTAGTGTAGGGAGGAATTCCAACGTATATGTATGTACCCGAAATTGTAGGGTACTGCGCTGCCGGAACAACGTAACACGTGCCCCAATGATGATACAGGTCTCCTTGCAAGGTGTTCGGGATCCGGAAAATATATCCAAGTGTGCATTAACATCCCGCATGCCCCGCTTAGCCCCGTGTGCTTTTTTTTTCCCTTTTCCCCTCTTTTCTTGGCCTTTTGCTCTTCAGTGACGAAACCGCCGCCCTACCTTGGTGGCGGTCTCATGACCGCCGCCCTAAATAGGGCGACGGTCCTGTAACCGCCACCTTGCTCAGGGCGGCGGTCCTTTACATGTTTTCTAGAAAGCTCTTTTAACACGAATCATGTAATTTCAACATTTTACCAGCTTTCTTTCACCGCCATAAGCTTGCATTTATGATTCTGGTTCCCTGGAATAGTGTTTTGCCATTGTTTATAGTTTAAGAGTTCTATTTGGGTTTTACCTTGGGTAAATGCAAATGCTATAAATAGTTGGCTTGTGCTCAAGCAAATGGCCCCTCAAATTTGCCTCTGAATTTCTCTTTGCAATAGATTAGTCTTTCATTTTGTTTAGAGTCCTTAGTTTCTTTCATTGCATGCTTAGTTAGTATTGTTTTGTTGTTAGGAAGCCACATATCCATCTTGTGCAGTGTTGTTATCATTTTATCCAATCCATTGGAGTAGAATAGTTTGTTTTCAATAGGAAGCCATTAAAGTTGTAGGTTTTGTTCTTCAAACAGGATAGTTTCAGGTTCTAGGATGTTTCATGTTGCATGACTTGCAATAAATCCCGCTAGGAATTGCATAAGCCAAGCTCGTACTCTTGCGCTATCCCTCTCCTACTTGCATTGTATTCAGTCTATATCTTGAGCTTCCTTTGTCCCAATATCTACTTCTGTTGATGCTAGCATTACATGCTTTTTTGGATCCACGTGAACACAAAGGAACGGGAGATTACACTTGAGGGACAAGATCACACACACCATCGATTCGCCACATGCTCGCGAGTCCGGTTCTAGCTTTCAAAGTTCTAAATTAGAATCGTATCAAATAGAGTAGTTAATTGCTTTATTTCAGTTAATTTTACTTTCGATATTGCCGGGAAGTTGTGGGGATTGATAGTTTATGAGAAACTATGATTCATTCCTCACTTCTGAGGTAGGATCGATAATCTTACAAATAGATTAGATCAGTTATTTCATTGTTTAGAGTAGATCTACAAATTGCACAGACAAATAGCTATACTCAGTTATTTTGTTTGTTTTAAATTGTTATTTTAGCTATCAATTCTAGATATGTTAAACAGTTACTCTTTTAGATTCATTCGAATAGTTCATCAGAAAATACAAAAATAGAGAAATCATATATGCTATAGATATATTCAAAGTAGTTAAATTTCACTTTGCTTGTAGTTAATTTATATTGTTGCTTCTGTATGACAATCACGGGACCTAGGGAGCCCAGAGAATACATATTCGAGCCAATC
Organism: Taxus wallichiana var. yunnanensis; assembly: GCA_018340775.1. Classification (NCBI taxonomy): domain Eukaryota; kingdom Viridiplantae; phylum Streptophyta; class Pinopsida; order Cupressales; family Taxaceae; genus Taxus; species Taxus wallichiana. The sequence continues at coordinate 108,896,907 of CM031243.1, forward strand.
GTGTCTCAACCCAATCTCATTATAGCAATAACTGATATAGATCAAAATCTCAGGATCCAAGTCTTTCGAACAACGGTGAACTTGCAACAAATCAGTTTCCAACTGCACAGGTTAAACATAGAAGATGACCAAGCACACATATTTTGGTCAAAGTCAACCAAACTATAGATTACCCTAGATACATGTCCACATGACTCGTAGAAGGGCTTCAAAGAGAGAAAATGTTCGGTTGTGATCCTTTGGTCCCATAACCGGATGCAAGAGACATTCTCACAAACATAGATACTTTGGCCTACGTACACTAGTATTCATATCCACCCCACTTCCACCTATCATCATCGAACAGCTTATCCTTACTAGAAATAGTAGCTAACGAAGCTAAGGAGTTCGGACTAGGCCGAGAGAATCACCCATAGAGTCAACGCATCCATCATCCACTCTATGACCTGTTTGGAGACATACACGAAACTATCCTGGGACATTTTCCACGTATCCCACAACCTATAGATCGAATCACGCCGAGCTCGATATTGATTGGAGCCTTTGAGCAGTCATCCTTGCTGATCGATCTATCACACCAGTTCAAGTTAGGAGGGCCTTCTTTTCCTTAGATTCATAATTTCCACTAGTGTGTGTAGAAGACATTAGATTGCCTAACTAGTTTGTCTGTATCCCACACATATTCCATCCCCACCGGCTGTCTCGGCACGACCTCGGGAGGTCGGGTGCAAGGAAGAGTTACTTGTAGATTCCCACGCTCACTTGTCACTTTTCCATCGTACAAAATTGGTGAACCCGACGTGAACCTTCCTACTTTCTAGTTTGGAGTTATAGTATTACGTGTTATTCCAAATTATTATATCTTTCATCTTTACCACTTCATTAGCTTTCACCATCCCTTCGCTCCCTTCCCATTATTCTGCGGGTATTCATATACCCCCCGAATATGTCGAGGATTCGATGCATATGGTAGACCCCTCTTGGGCCTTGAGGCATACTACACCCAACAAAATAGGTAATCATCACCCTCACTCTCAGTATGGGGTGACAACTACTCAACTAACCAGTTGTCAACACAAACTCCAAGGATCAAATATAACTCATCTTTTCAAACTGAGGAGTTAGATCAGCTCGCTCAAACACAACAAACAGAGCCTTCAGGCTCAAATAATATGATGTTCACCGAGAGAATCTGGTTCATCTCCTTAGGTGCTGCTTAGACCACAAATTAGTAGACAATCAGACCCATACCTAGTTTTAGATGATGAACAGTCAATACATTATCCCAGGAATGAACAACGCTCTCGGAGTATGTACCCACCTATAGGGAGTTTACAAACACAACCCGAGGCCTCTTTTCAAGAAAATACCTCTATACCACTGCATATAGGAAATACCCTCGAAGAAACTTGGCAAGACAATGGTCAGTTCATAGCAGGGTATCATAGACCTATACAACATCAGAATATACAACAAATGCCACCAAGGAAAAATATCGTGACTTCACCATATGAAGTCATTTCAACTTTAGTAGGAAAAGTTAAGGGATTAGAACTTGCCCAACCCCACACCATCCTAGCCAAGTAGACCTCCTCACAGGAATAGGCACGTTAGGCATGCCTCCTCAGTATTCACAACAAACGCCAACTAGACCCACCATCTCTAACACTGTTCCTCCCGGTCTAGTACAAAACAATCCATTCCTGGACAATACCCCATCATACTTAAACATGTACTCCAAATCACCACAAGGGGATATGTTCTCCTCTCCTGGCATTTTTCTCAAACACAGGTGTTTCCTTATGCCCTTACTAACATGTACGCTATGTCATGTCAACAACCCATTCCACCGTCACTCCCTCAATAGGCACCATCAATGGTCAAACCTATGCGATAGGGACCTACTCGAGAATATTTGAAAGAGCCCTTAGATTTCACCATACAAAGCGTCATGCTTCCAAGACCTCTTCCGACTTGCCCAAATACAAAGGTGAGGGAGATCAAAATGCTCATATCAAAGCTTACGCTACAGACCATTTGAGAACTACTCCCAAAAGATGGGGTTATTACTAAGATATTCCCAAAACCTTGGAAGGCATAACTCTCAATTGGTATTATAGAATACTTGAGGCTTCCATCCATTCGTTCAAGCAGCTCGTGTCAGAATTCATCAAGGCCTTTGACATGAACAAATTATTAAGGACAGAATCAGGGAATTCTTACACATCAAGCAAGAACACAACGAATCTGTCACCCATTTCATCCAAAGGTGGCGTACAGTTCTTTATTCTTCGGAAAGTGCTCCAAACATGGATCAGATGGAACTATGTGATTTATTACTTCATTCTCTTAGCAGAGAGGTGAAGGAAGAAGTCCAAAAGTTCCCATTAAGAACTTACGATGAAGTACTTGAGAGTGCTCTTCGAATAGATCAAGCGACAATTGATAGTGGTCGCAAAACATATGGAGCAAATGGGAGGTTAATCACCTCCAACCAGAACACTACAACTTATCCTACTACCACGAACGTCAATCAAGGACCTAAAATAATTAATAAAAATCGGGGTGTAACAACAGATGGAGTAACCAACCAGCCTAAGAAGGTAAATGTTGTCAATACTCCATCACAAATAAACAACCAACGAAACAACAACTTTACCCCGACAATCAATACAGTGGATTTTAATCATCCACAACAACAACAACAACGGAAAAATCCCACACAGGGTCTAAGCCAAAACTCAATTGGTTATCAAAACTAGAATTCAAACCAAAGACAACAAACGCAAAATTTTAATCCTAATAGGCAATGGTTTGATCAAAATTTGGGCCACAATACGCACCAAACCAACAAACTAGGAATTACAATCCTAATTCGTATTGTGGTTTCCACAAAATTCGGGGCCATGACACTAGAACATGCCGTGACTACAATAAATTCATGTAATGCTTGCCAGATGAACAAAGACAACTTTTCATGGATATGTTCTTGGCAGATCCTACGTCACCAGCATCAAATACTTTTTCAGGGGCAGTTTCCCCTCAAAATGCTCCCCTCAAGATCTTTAATGATCCACTCCCAAATCATGATAACAACAGGCTAAATCTAACTAGGACGAACAAGAGCGTAATGACAGGAAACAATGATCATGAAGCTTTAACTTCGCTAAATCCATTAGTTGCGCCATAACTAGGAAGTCAGCCACGACCTAAGATAGTCGGTTTAGTAGAGTTAGACGCCAAACTACCCATCGAAGCTATAACAAGGACACGAGAGTATTTCTCTCAGCCAAGTCCAAGCCACCTGCCAGGACGGATAACTTCCAACAAATAGTAGCAAAGCTTGTGGGTGCCTATGATTTAATTAATGACCTAACAAAAACCTTCTCGCACATTTCATTTTTAGACTTACTAAAGAACTCTCCTGCCCACAGGGCTGCTCTTTTAGAAGCATTAGGTTTAGGTCATTTAATTAACATCACTCCACCTCCTGAAACACAGGTAAATCATATAGACTTTGATGTTCATCCTCCAGGGTAGGTGGATAGGGATGTCGAATTCATATTCGAGATAAACAAAATGCCGACAGATGCTGAGATCGCACGCCGAGGTGATCCAGCCTTACATTTGCAAGTATGGGTTTATAACAACTATGTAAAGCGTGTAATGATAGACGATGGGGTAGTGGTTAACATAGTCCCCTTCTCTTTCCTTCAAAAGCTAGGGTATGGAGAAACCAATTGTTCCACAACTCGAAACACACTAAGGGGCTATGATAGCCTTAAAGCCACCTTGGTTGGAACTATAATATTACCGGTCACCTTAGGACCCAAAACCATCTTGACTGAGTTTTATATTATAGATCGGGAAACTAACTATAATATGATCCTCGGCCGACCATGGATACACCGCATGAAGGCAATCCCTTCTACGCTATTTCAAGAAGTAAGGTTTTTACACTTAGGAAAGATATTTGTAGCCAAAGGTGATCCAAAACCATTCGATGTACACCTAGTTGACTTAAAGAAAAGACTAGGCGTGCACTCGGAGTTTGAACTCCCAACAAACCAACTTAATAAACCTATCGACGCAAAACCAGAAGAAAAGTTGGTACCTACGACAAATCTTGAAGCTATGAGCCTAGCCAAGGCAACCCCAGCCCCCAAAGATGAGGCTAACACTGTAGAAATAGTATCATTAGGAACTACTAAAAATCGTTGAATTGATAGAACAAGATCTACCAATGTTCTTACCATTTGATTCTATAGGCGTGGGATATTCCCTGGGTGTCGGTTCTCTCCCAGTGGTAGATCTCTGCATGGTAGAGGTAGAAGATGTTAACACAACAAATATCCCAACATCTATACTCCCAGCTAAATATTGGACTCTCCATTTTGATGGGGCTAGATGTCATTATGGAGCTGGGGCAGGTATAATCCTTACTTCTCCCGAGGGGAAAGTCCTACCATTTGCCTTTAAACTAAATTTCGAATGCACAAACAATGACACTGAGTATGAAGCCCTCCTCCTTGGCCTCATCTTAGCTAAGAGAATCGGTGTTGATAACATCAGAGTCTTAGGAGACTCACAATTGGTAGCAAACCAAGTCTCTGAGATATATGAAACCAAAGCCGAGCACTTACAACTTTACAAAACAACTTGTATTGAATTTAAGCAAGGAGTTTGACTTCATATCAATTGAAGCAATCCCACGAGAGAAAAATCTTCTCGCTGATTCAATAGAAACCTCGGCATCACGCTTTACTCCAAACAATAAGTTAGAGGATACCCATTTCATGGTATCCCTTCGTGATGAACCATTGATAAAAACAATGACAAATTCTCTTTTAAACGGAAATGAAAACAAATCTACTATCCTAGACCACATTGATAGTGATATGGCCACTCTGAATTACTTAAACGCCTATGCGGCATTACATCTCTCCTATCATATGATAGATTTGTCCTTAATCCCACATTCATCTTCCTACTTCGGAAATCCCATGATGGAGCTTCCCTCGCAAATGGAACCTAGCGTATACACAGTAGAAAATGGGGATGATTTGGATTTACCTCCAGCCCCACCTAAGTTTGAAGAAGGTAACGCCTCTTTAATCGAAGAAATAATTGATGTTAACATTGGAACGGAAGATGAACCAAAGATATTAAAACTAGGATCCTCGTTAAACTCCATTAGAAGTAAAAATACACACTCGAATCCTCAAGGAACATCAGAAGGCTTTTGCATTTAATTATAAGGAAATGACAGGAGTTGCACCCCACATTGTGGTGCATAACCTCGTCACTAAATCTGATACAAAGCCGGTCAAACAAAAGTCGAGACCAATGAAACCTAAGGTAGCTCTCATGGTGAAAGAGGAAGTAATAAAACTCCTCCAAGTAGGATTCATCAAACCAGTCGATTACTCTCAATGGGTATCTAATATCGTTCCCGTTCTCAAAAAAATGGAAAGATACGCATCTGCATAGACTTCCAAGACATTAACAAAGCATGTCCTAAAGATGACTTCCCATTACCATCCATTGACGTCATTGTTGATGCGATAGCTGGATTTGAACTTTTGTCTCTCATGGATGGATTCTCGGGATACAATCAAATCAGAATATCTGAACAAGATCAAGCTAAAACCACATTTATAACTCCTTGGGGAACTTATTGCTATGTTGTTATGCCATTTGGTCTCAAGAATGCTGGTGCTACATACCAGCGAGCTATGACATATATATTTCACGATCTAATTCATAAAATCATGGAATCCTACGTAGATGACTTGTTGGCTAAGGCCAAGAAGCGTTGTGACCATCCGAAGTACTTCACATCATTCTTTCACGTCTGATAGAATATGGAGTCATGCTAAATCCAGAAAAATGCGTCTTTGGTGTAACAGGAGGGAAGCTCCTAGGTTACATCATATCGTCATGAGGGATAGATGTTGACCCAACCAAAATTTGGGCTGTCCTCGAAATGGTCCCACCTTCGGATGAATCTAGAATCAGGTCTTTTCTCGGAAAGCTTGGTGTAATCTGGAGATTCATCCCGGACTTAAGTTTCACCATTCATCCAATCAACAATCTACTCAAGAAGGATTATAGCATTGATTAGACTGAAGATTGCAATGAAGATTTTGATGCAGTTAAGTGTTTCCTGTTATCACCACCTATGCTAATGCCACCTAAGCTAGACCACCCATTAATTTTATATTCATGAGCTACCAATGTCTCACTGGCCTGTATGTTGGCCCAAGAGGACGATGACAAGAGAGAGCGCGTGATTTATTTCATTAGTCGAACATTACTTGACTACGAAACATGTTATACACAGAAGAACGAGAATGCCTTGCCATAGTCTTTGCAACCAAATGCTTAAGACATTATATGCTAAATCAAGAAACAAGGGTCATGGTAAAAATAGACCATTTACGAACTTTTCTCACGCAAGGGTCCTTGTCTAAAAAGATGGATGTTTTATAACCTTAATGGGAGAATTCAAATTAACATTTGTAAATCAGAAGTCGGTTAAAGGACAAATCATCATGGATTGGTTAGCTGATAACCCATTAGACGGAGGTGATCTAGTAGATCTGGACTTTCCAGATGAGTGCGTATACTACATCGAAACCCGACCTTCTATCTCTGAGTGTTTTTGGTACACTGATATCATTAATTATATCGTGGACCATACGTATCCAGAAGGGGCTACACCGTAACAAAGAAGGTGATTACACATTATCATAGCTAAATACGTCATCATAGAACAAGTGCTCTATCGAAAGGCATTCAATGGAATGCTTCTAAGATGTGTCGACACAGAAGAATCCAAGAAGATTCTCCATGAATCTCATAGTGGAATGTGTGGAGGCCACTTCGGTGGCCATGCCACCACTCGTAAAATACATCGAATGGGCTATTTCTGGCCCACTCTAGAACACAACGCAATAGAGTTTGTACGCAGGTGTCATAAGTGCCAAGAGTTCTCCCATGAGATCCACATGCCGGCACAAGCTCTACAACCAATCGTGACTCCATGGCCCTTTTCTACGTGGGGCCTAGATTTAATAGGGAAATTCTCTCCCTCATCTACAGACGGCCATAATTTTATAATCACGGCCACCGAATATTTTACCAAGTGGGTAGAGGCTATGCCTCTTACTACTGGGTTTTGTAATCACCAAGTTCATTTTGAACCAAATCATTTGCAGGTATGGTATCCCGCAAATCATTATCTTAGATAATGGAACTTATTTTAAGAATGACGAAGTTCGTGAATTATGCAATAAATTTAAAATAAGCCATCATACGACTTCCTTGTATTACCCTCAAGCCAATGGACAGGCTGAAGCGACAAATAAAACACTAAAATCCATTATCCTTAAAACGGTGAAAGAAAACAAACGAGATTGGCACTTGAAGTTATATCCAGCCTAATGGGCCCATCGAACCTCAATAAGAACACCAACGGGAGAAACTCCTTTCTCGCTAGTATTCGGGGCAGAGGCAGTTCTCCCACTTGAGGTTGAAATACCCAGTCTCCGTATTTCATTATAAGGGATTCTAGATGAAGACACTTACAGAGAAGCACGTCTCTCCCAACTAGAAATCCTAGATGAAGCTAGGTTAGATCTGAACAATGGCACAAAGGCTATGCTGACCGGATGTCTTTGGCAGTATAACAAGAAAGTCTATGAACGCGACATATATGAAGGTGATCTAGTTCTAAGGCTAGACAACCGGATCGACAAGAAGACCGGTGAAGGAAGGAAGTTCCGGCCCAAATGGTTGGGCCCATACCGAGTCATGAAGGACTATGGAAATGGTGCATACCTCTTATGTACGGCTTTGGAAGGTGAGGAATTTGGTGAAACAGTCAATTCCCTACACCTCAAGTGGTTCTATGCGTAAGCAACTAGCACTATTTATAATTACATTTACATTGCATCTTCATATAGATTAAGATCATTTTGTCCGCTTGTTTCGTACACAAATTGTGATCAAGGAATTTTTTCTCAAAGCAATTCATTACAAACTCATGATGTTGTTGGCATAAACACTCTAATCATACTTCTCCATTTCCATGATATCATCAAATTATCTCGAATCATTTTATCAAATAAAGCTAGATATGACAAAGTCTTAATGGTAACCATGCCAAGATCTGTAGGTTTATTCTCACTTTTGGTTTCTTCTTAGGATAGGTGTCTTGCCTATGGTCTGTTCTAGAAGCTTCATGGTGTCACATCTATCCCATATGTATATCTCTTTGGAAATAAGCACATACTGACATTTTACTCAAGTAAACAAGTCAAATATTGATCAAATAGAAAATTTTAATTTTACACATTTCCTTGCCCCACCAACCTTTGGTGATGAGCTTGCGTCTCTTACTAGTGACGTAGGGTTGGGAAAGGATGGAAATTCCCTTACTCGCCTATGCTTTTCCCACGGTGATAAACCCACGCTTCTTACTAGTAGCATGGGGCAAAGTGTAGGGGGTCCTCTTGACAAACAAATGTAAAAGGTCATACACAAACAATTCAAATCTTGAAGTCTTTGAGTCAAAAACAAATGAATCAGATGTCCAAAATTCCAAAAGAGTTCAAAATCCTAAAAACCTAGATTTTGTCTACCATGTGGCCATCTAAGGATCTAAGTCTGGATAAACCGCAAAGCAAGTTGCATCCCAAAACTATGAAGTCACTCGAGTGGAGTAAGCTTGTAGCATCCTAATTTGGTTCCACCAAAGCTTTGTCTATCTCTCATCACTACCATTTCAACACATTTCACAACTTGTGCCCTTTCTAGCTCTCGGTGATGAGCCCTCACATCTTACTAGTTGTGTGGAGTTAGGAGAGGGGCAAGTCTATCTGCTCATCATATCGGTTTATCTTCACCACTTTGCCAAAACAAATATGAAGTATCCAAAATTGCTTACAGAAACTAAGATTCAAAATCACATTGTATCTACATTATCATATATCAACATCATGAAATACAAAAGGAAAATAAACACTTGCATCATTTGTTCTCCATTGCATACATTCTAAAGAGCATACATACATACATCATAATCTACATGAGGAAACTGGAAATGGAAAGTAAGCCATAGATACCAAGGGTTTTGATCCAAAAGAGAATATATATACATGAATGATCAAAGTTTCTATACAATGCCATCATGCACTAAGCATGGTCAAAACGCTCAAAGAGCCCGGGATATACAAAAGAATGTATCATACAAAATCTAGGAGAGCCAAGTGGCTTCTCAATCCCTACGAGACCCCTCGAAGGCGCGCATGCACGCGCTAGGAATCCGGATACACCCAGCTCTGAGAGTGCACGGAGGGCTCGGGATCCCAGGGGCGTTGCGGTCTCGCCACGAGAATGACTCCTCATCAAGCGCTCGGCCATCCTATACCCCGCTAGCTCCGTGTGAAGAGTCGATACCATCCTGGCCACATGCCAGACTGGGGAAAAGATGTCAGTATGTCTACCAGCTGCTGAGGGCTCCCCGCATCCATAGACAACTCTGCATGGGTCCTCTCCATGGGGATCATCAGGGTATCGGTGCATACCCTGCGAATCAAGTCTCGCCACTCATCGGCGGTCTCTGCAAAACAAAGGAGAAAACAAATTAGAAATAAACAAGAGATAAAACACAAGAGTAAACAAGAGGAGAGATAGTAACTAAAGCAATCCTAAATTAACAACAAACATTAAAAGGAGGGAGGGTAACTTACTCGGATCACCAGGCCTCCAGGATGGATTGCTAGGTCAGCACCTGCTACGGATGCCGCCATCGACGAGGGGATGCTCCCGTGGCTTTGGAGCAACGTAGTGTCCCGCAACGGACTCATCCTCCCCACCATGGCCCTAGGAGAGTGGCTCCTCTAAAACCAGAGTAACTCTCTCTACACTCTGCTCGGCCCTCGCTGCCTGCATAATATCTTGAGTGTCATGCCACTCAGGATCACTGTCCTCCTCTGTCTCTCCCCCTGTAAACTCCTCGGACTCGAGTCTATGTCAATGGGGTCATCACTGCTATGGGTAGGACCCGTGGCAATCTGAAGCAAGGGTGCCTGAGGCACACCGGCTCTCCCTCAGCACGTACTACCCTCCTAGCCGCAATAGGAATGCCAGGAGTAACCACTTGTCCAACCCCGGCCTCTAGGACCCCCTCTGGCCTCTCGACTGACCTATATACTGGCGCTACTGGGGGAAGCATGCCCATGTAAGGTAGGCCAAACTACTGAGGAACTCGGCCAAAGGGGTGTATCTCCACTCACCCCACTCTATCAATAAGCTACCCTGTGGTGGAGCAGGAGATCAAAGTAAGAGCCTCCTCACCCCATATACCTACCATAGTCTGATACGGTGTGGCCTCCATGTCAGCAGTGGTCAGAGAAGCAACTGGCTGATGAGGTGCTCGGAGCACCGACATATCTGTCCATCTAGCTGCCCTCACAGCTCTGGGATCTGTCACCTCTACACCTCTGCCATAGGGGATGAAGTGCTCATAGACCCAACTCATGACCAAGGTCGGGTGGCTCAAGGACTGCCCCTGTAAACGGACTACCCTATATAAATCATGGTAGGTGGTCCCAAGTATGTCTGCTCCCCAGGCATATATCCGGCCATGTCCCTCTATCTGTGCAATAATGGGGGACCAGCAATATAACAATGTGTCTCCTCCCTTGTCCCCGATCAGTCTCGAGGCAAGGATCCCCATAATAGCCTGGCGAAGTAGGGGGATGGGAAAACTGGGAATAGATCAAACTCTGACCCCCTTCTTCGAACCCATGGAGATGACTGCATCTCCCATATAAGTGGCCCACTGTGCTATCTGGGCCCGTGAACCTGCTGTCTCTAGGGTGAGTCATCTCCCGATGATCGGGACCCCCAGGATACGGTAAACATCCTCTAAAGTGATGGTCCACTCACCGCGGACCCCTGGTAATCGGAAGGTGTTCCGATCAGCATCCCAATATGAGAACAAGTCACAAAGAATGTGACTGGAAGGAGCAACGTGGGGCATGCGTGATATACGCAGTATACCAGCCCTCTGAAGAGTATCCTCCTCGTCCTGTGAGAGGGCGTCTAACACTGCTGGGAGCCAGTCGCACTCTCTCTCTCGGCTCCACCGAATGTACTCCTCTCTCACCTGCATACACCCAAAAACACACAAAATAGAGCAAGTTAGCATCCGAGTAATACTAGAAAAATCATGAAAACATGTAGAAATGCTAAAAATGCAAAAACAATCTCAAACAGATGTTCTTTTGGCATTACAGTGAAACCGCCACCACCGGCGGGAGGCGGTGGTCATAACATGCCCGCCCGCCTAGGTAGGGCGGTGGTGATTGTGGCTCCTGTGCAAAACCCATGCGGGTTTTGTAGCTTAAAAAGCCTAAAAACACTAAAAAATAACCATTTTAGCTAAAAACAAAGCCTACCCAGTAGGCGCCCCCTAGATAGACCTTTTGAACCTAACATTTTCAAAAACTATCCCCCCACGACAAAGATTTTAGCATTTTAAAATTGAGGAAAAAGCGGTAAATTGAAGAAAACCAACCTGTGATCTCGCGGGTCGATGTTCTACTCGCGGAGGCATGATCACTATCTCGTCACGGATGTTTTGACTCTACTCATGCAAGAAACCGTCACCGTGGGTCCCAGAGCTCAGAATCAATCAAATCAACGCGTGCAAATGAATAGGAAAATGGGCCCACTTTCATATATATAGCAACCTGACTGGTTTAAATGCCTTTTTCGTAGGTTTGGAGCGCCGACGGAGGTAAGTTTTTTATCCTCGCACAAATGGTACATCCTCATTTCCTATTATTTTAGCATTTATTTTCCAAATTATTGTGTCTATCTGCACTTGAGTTCTCTTTTCATTTTGTAGGTAACAAGAAATTTAGATGGCGTCATTTCAACACACAGACGTATCAGGTATAGCTTCTAACTTCCCATTTCAGGACTGCCATACTTGGACCCACCGTTTTACACCTCTTCATGGCTAAAATGCTTCTCCGAGAGGGCAATATGTGTATGTACGTACCCAAAATTATAGGGTCTTCTGCTGCTGCCCGAACAACGTAACACGTGCCCCAATGATGATACTGAGTCTCCTCATGAGGGTCTTCGGGATCCAAAAAGATCTCCAAGTGTGTGTTAACATCCCGCATGCCCTACTTAGCCCCCGCATGCTTTGTTTTTCCCTTTTCCCCTCTTTTCTTGGCCTTTTACTCTTGATGATGAAACCGCCGCCCTACCCGGGCGGCGGTCTCATGAACGCCACCACTGAACAGGCGGTGGTCTCAGAACCGCTGCCCTACTCGGGCGGTGGTCCTTTACACATTTTACAGAAAGCTCTTTTAACACGAATCATGTAATTTCAATGTTTTACCACTTTCTTTCACCGCCATAAGCTTGTATTTATGATTCTCGGTTCCTGGAATAGTGTTTTGCCATTGTTTATAGTTTAAGAGTTCTATTTGGGTTTTACCTTGGGTAAATGCAAATGCTATAAATAGTTGGCTTGTGCTCAAGCAAAATGGCCCCTCAAATTTGCCTCTGAATTTCTCTTTCTGATAGATTAGTCTTTCATTTTGTTTAGAGTCCTTAGTTTCTTTCATTGCATGCTTAGTTAGTATTGTTTTGTTGTTAGGAAGCCACATATCCATCTTGTGCAGGTGTTGTTATCATTTTATCCAATCCATTGGAGTAGAATAGTTTGTTTTCAATAGGAAGCCATTAAAGTTGCAGGTTTTGTTCTTCAAACAGGATAGTTTCAGGTTCTGGACGTTTCATGTTGCATGACTTGCAATAAATCCCGCTAGGAATTGCATAAGCCAAGCTCTGTACTCTTGCGCTATCCCTCTCCTACTTGCATTGTATTCAATCTATATCTTGAGCTGCCTTTGTCCCAATATCTACTTTTGTTGATGCTAGCATTACATGCTTTTCTGGATCCACGTGAACACAAAGGAACGAGGAGATTACACTGAGGGGACAAGATCACACACACCATCAGATTCGCCACTGTTCTGCTGGAGTCCAGGTTCTAGCTTTCAAAGTTCTAAATTAGAATCGTATTAAATAGAGTAGTTAATTGCTTTATTTCAGTTAATTTTACTTTCGATATTGCCGGGAAGTTGTGGGGATTGATAGTTTCTGAGAAACTATGATTCATTCCTCACTTCTGAGGTAGGATCGACAGTCTTGCAAATAGATTAGATCAGTTATTTCATTGTTTAGAGTAGATCTACAAATTGCACAGAAAAATAGCTATACTCAGTTATTTTGTTTGTTTTAAATTGTTATTTTAGCTGTCAATTCTAGATATGTTAAACAGTTACTCTTTTAGATTCATTCGAATAGTTCATCAGAAAATACAAAAATAGAGAAATCATATATGCTATAGATATATTCAAAGTAGTTAAATTTCACTTTGTTGTAGTTAATTTATATTGTTGCTTCCGTATGACAATCACGGGACCTAGGGAGCCCGGAGAATTCATATTCCAGCTAATCGTGTCTCAACCCAATCTCATTATAGCAATAAGCTGATATAGATCAAAATCTCGGATCCAAGTCTTTCGAACAACAAAGTGAACTTGCAACAAATCGGTTTCAACCGCATGGTTAAACATAGAAGATGACCAAGCACACATATTTTGGTCAAAGTCAACCAAACTATAGATTACCCTAGATACATGTCCACATGACTGTAGAAGGGTTTCAAAGAGAGAAAATGTTCGGTTGTGATCCTTTGGTCCCATAACCGGATGCAAGAGACATTCTCACAAACATAGATATCGGCCTACGTACACTAGTATTCATATCCACCCCACTTCCACCTATCATCATCGAACAGTTATCCTTACTAGAAACAAATAGCTAACGAAGCTAAGGAGTTCTGGACTAGGCCAGAGAATCACCCATAGAGTCAACTACATCCATCATCCACTCTATGACCCTATCTGGAGACATACACGAAACTATCCCAGGCCATTTTCCACGTATCCCACAACCTATAGATCGAATCACGCCAGAGCTCGATATTGATTGGAGCCTTTGAGCAGTCATCCTTGCTGATCGATCTATCACACCAGTTCAAGTTAGGAGGGCCTTCTTTTCCTTAGATTCACAATTTCCACTAGTGCGTGTAGAAGACATTAGATTGCCTAACTAGTTTGTTTGTATCCCACACATATTCCATCCCCACCGGCTGTCTCGGCATGACCTCGGGAGGTCGGGTGCGAGGAAGAGTTACTTGTAGATTCCCACGCTCACTTGTCACTTTTCCATCATTCAGTATCCTCCATCCTGTAACTGCTACCCATAATTCTAAGGATAACTTGTCTTGTAAAATTTGCTGTGTATGGAGTTTGTAGATTGGTCTGAACCCACTCACCGTATAACCCACAATGTCAAGGACGACAAAACCAAACTGAAATGTACAGTAGAGAGTGTTATGTAATGTGTAAAACCCCAAATTTTTCCCCCTATTTGGGGGTGCATGCGACATCACAAATAGGAGGATATGGCCCCAAAAGAGGATCAACCATGTAAACTACTCCATATAGGTGGAAGGAAATTCCCTTGGTAGAAACCAAGACACACACAAAAAAGTGGCTAAAAACAAGTGTTAGTACGAACTAGCATGCGTATAAAATATAAGTGTATGCTATGCAAAACAATGTATAAGCTAAAATGTAAGTAAACATGTAAGAAGACAACTATAGACCGCAAAAAGCAGGTTGTAAACATGGGACATTACTTGTGATGTTGCAAGACACTCAAGGCCACAATGGCTGCATATAAACAAACAAGTGTGCACACCAAACAAGGGGAAAATACCACATACAATAACAAATAAGAGACAAACAACAATAGGAAAAAAATAGATAGCCATGGAAGCAAATAATCCTACAAACAAATGCTGCACATGAAACACCCATTAGCATGTTAGAAAGATAACTAGTATGTCAAAAGTGTGTATAACCAAGAAAGTAGTGTGTTATGAAACAAAATGAAATAATTACACAAGTAATAGATGAATGTGGATTCCCCCAATGACCATTGTAGGAGTGGTACAGAAGTGGGTATCCATGCTACATGTAGGAGACATGTATCTATGATCACAACTAGAAAAGTATGTAAATGTGCATGTGTGTATGGTAAAGATAATGACATATAAGAGATTTAGATATCATGTGTAATAAAGTAAAAATAAACGATCAAATGTAAGCAAGAGTAAAATCAACCAAGATATGTAACATATTGCGGATGGATGGAATTGAATGTAAGATGGGATAAGAGCCTTGTGCCCCCGAGTGAATGCGGTGAGGTTCATTTAGTATGCCCCCTTATCAGTCAATAATGAACCAAAAACGAGAGTACATCATCGGGAAATGGTTGAATAGTTTGTGGTGTATAATGCATTGTGATGAGTGTGTATGTGTGTTGATGATATGTGACCTAGAAATAAATGTGTGATGATGTAGCCTAAGTCGTATATCATGATGAGATGAATAAAGGGAGTGGTGATGTAGCCTAAAGCATGTACCACTATAAGATGAAAGAATATGTGACCATTCACCTATAGTGTATGTCACTAACCTAGTAATGTTGCATGATAGAAGGTGGAGTGATGAATATGTGTGTATGATAAGGTCCATTTGATTGGTAAATACTTGACAATCGAGTATAGGACAAGGTACTATAGTGCGTCATAGGGTAGTGAGTGAAATATGTATAAATAGATGTATATAGTAGTATATGTGATGAAAGATGACCATGTGATGTGTAAGATGTGTAAAATGTAATGTATAATGTGTAATGCAAGATGTGTAGATAGAATAATAATGTGAGAGTGTGTGCAATGTAGTATGTAGGATGAGTAGTATATGATGCTAGACTCGTAGACAATAGGAGTGTGACACATATGTGATGAATACTAGTATGATGTGTAGAGTATGTATGATGTATAGATGCACAAATGTCGAAACACTAATGATGTAAGGTAAGTTGGGGATGTAAGATGCAAAATGTGACATGTACTATAAGATATGTAAAGAGACACAATGTGTAGTATCTATTATGCAGTGTGTGGGGTTCATGTGTAGTATGTAGCCCTCAACAATCAAGTGTGAACCAAAGTACAAGAGTGTGTTATCGGGTAAAGATGATGTTAAAGGGGTAGAGGATTACACTGCTGCTAAGAGTAGAATGTATAACTTCGCAAGTATGGGATATGTGCTAATGCTAAGATAAGAGGGGGATGTGTTAGATGTTATTCCCTCAAGTGTGTGTGTGAAAATAGACTAGAAAATAATAGTGAATTATGAAGGTTCTCCATTCGATGCATATGGTGAGGAAAGCGTATGACCATGTGCTAGTATTGGTGGTATATTAGATAAACATTGTGTGGGTGAGTGAAGTCTATGTGCATGTGATGGATGAATATATGATGATCACATAGGTGCAATAAAATGCATAGGTGATGGAGATTTTCATGAAGCAAAGAGAGTGATGATGATGAATCCCACATGGAATGAACCAAGGCGGTGACATTTTCCAAGATGTAGTAATTGGTAGAGAATGGGCCTATACCTATGTGTAGGAATAGCAGAGTGGTGAGGTCATGTAGATAATGTGCGTAGGTGAACTAGGAGTAGATTTCACTTTTAGCAACATAGAATGTGATGTGCTAGATGATGTAAGAGAGGCATGATCTAATGCTCAAGAAGATGACAACCATGGAATAGATGGGGGTACACTTTGTCAACAGAGATAACTTGACTATTATGAATGAATTTGAGTAGCAAATGATTCATAATGATGATAGATTGAGACCTAAGAAATGAATTGAGTCCTCGAATCATGTCCCAACCATCAAATACTTGAACAATAAGGAAAGGGACTGAAAAAGTGAGAGGACCAACCGTAACACGTAGTTTGACGACACCATATGGTTTGTTCATTAGGTAGTCAATTTGTGATAGAGGGTAACTAATGATATGAATAAATGGAATAGGACATGTGATAATAGGTCAAGATGGGTCAACCTTAGTATTATTGATGGGGATCAAGCCAATAAATGATTTTGTATGTAGGTGATTAGATGTGAAATTCACATGATAATCGTGGTTAGAAAAAGAGATGACCAATGACAAAGTGTTGGTATATGTAACTAAAAATTCAAGGGCCCTTGAAGTAGGAGGAGACACTATGTGGTATGCATGATTAGCTAAAGATTCAATTGATTTCTTGTCACGTTGTTGGGATTGGTTATTAAAGATTTTGAGTTTACCCTTGTCAGTGTTAGGTGAAGATTTGATAGGCTCTGGAAACTCAAGCTTGTTGTTATCAATAAGATCTTGGATGATTGTGCAGAGCTTGAAACATTGATTCGTAGAGTTTCCCACACATATGTGATAGTCACATCAGAAGTTATCATTGTAATTCCTACCTTTTGGTCGTGATGGGTCTAATTTGAGTGGTGGAGGAAGCGTGATAATATTTCTCTCAAGAAGTTGTTGCAATATGAGATGTGGGGCCATATGAAAGTTAGTAAATGCATGCCTAGGTGGTGGTGACTGAACCTCTTTAGGAGTAGTGACTGCATTGATAGTAATTTTGGTGTCAGTTGGTTTAGTTTTAGATGGATTGAATGGTGTCTTGTTTGGAAAATGAGCAGAAGAGAGGCTTTCTCTTGATATTTAAGCTTTCCTATGGATAGAAGTTTGGTTTCACGAAGCTTAAGAGTGTGACAAAGTTGGTTGAATGAAGGATATGTTTCAAAGATAACACTCTCTTGAACCAATGGTAAAAGAATTTTAATGAAAAAATCTTGAAGCTCGAGTCCGCTAACACATTTGACATCTTAGCTAGATTGTTTTTATATCTCAAAACATAATTGGCTAAGTGTTCATTAGATCCTGTTTAAGTTGTGCTAGTTGAGCATAAGAGATCTTAGATCCAATATTGATAGAAAAATGAGTAAGAAAAACATTGTCCAGATGCGTAAATGAAGTTAACAAATGAATAGGTAGGTCATAAAACAAAAATATCACATACTCATGGAGGATGTGGGGAAATATTTTAGCCAAAATAATATGATTGTCCACAAATTCCAGACAAGCTACATGGAAAGCTCTAAGATGCTCTTGTGGGTCACCATGCCCATTGAAAATGGGAAGCTTAAGGGTGAAAAAACTAGGAGGAAGCAGATAAGTGGAGATGGCAGGTGAAAATGGCGTATGTAATAATAAGGTGGAATCTAAAATGGAGATGCACGAGAAGTAGCATGTTGTAGCTAATGAATCTATACTTAGAGGTCTTGATAGAGAGAGGTTAAGTCTTGAGCACCAATGGAGGAAACTTGTAATGTATGAGAGACAAGAGGTGGTGTGAAATGATTTGTAGGAGTAGTAATAAAAATAGGAATGGTAGAAATAGGTGGAAGAGTGGAAATAAGTGGTTGGGAAGCAAGGGAAGTAGAGATGGCCGTGGAAGCATTAAGTTCTACCAAATTGGTAGCTTCCTCATGAGAAGCATGTAAAAGTAAGTATAGATCTTGGGGATGCTCAACGATATGGTCATTAATGGATTTAAGATGAGCCTTAATAAAATCTTCAGAAGATTGAGCCATAGTAAAGAAGAGAAGAAGATCCCAAAGTGAAAAGTAGTGTCGAACGTAGTGTTCACCAAAATGATTAACTAAAGTGTGGAGTAATCTTAGTTAATATAATATTATGCAAAGTAGTAAATAAAATCTAAGTAAATAAATAAAGTAACCTAAGCCACTATGCAAATATAAACATGAAACCCTAATGACCAAAGAGGGTTATGAAGAACTTAGCTGATTCAAATATATGTTGAGACTATGTCGTAGATAAGAACATGTTAACAAAATTCATGAACGATCACATAAAATCTCTAGAAAGAACACATATAGAACAATAGGATGGACAGGGGTGCTTGGGGGCAAATCTTGCGGGTCTAGGGAACTTGGTATGAGATTTGGGTGCCATGGTATGTGAAAATATTTGCAAAACTCCTCGAGGTGTCATTAAATGATTTCCTACCTTCGCTTCCTGTTGTGTGTGGATGTTGATGTAAATCAAAAATTAAGGAAAGAACTATAAAACTACAAAAAAACATCAAACCCTAAAAATGAAAGATGCATATGAAGGGGTCAGATTATCCTTAGTAGCCACAATGGTGGACTTAATAACTGAGTATTGCACTACATCTCAAACCCAATGTAGTTCTGTGTGTGTGTGTGTGTGTGTGTGTGTGTGTGTGTGTGTGTGTGTGTGTGTGTGTGTGTGTGTGTGTGTGAATATAATGCCCTAGGTTGTACTTGTGCTACCACACTTTGTGAAAGTAGAGAGAAATAACTAGATGTAGAAATGTAATAAAATGGTAGATGGAATATAATAAACTTCCCTCCTATGCAGTGTGATGCAAATGAACTAGCCTTGTCCCTTGTGATGGAGCTAGATGGATGTAAATGAAGCCTTTGATGGATGTAACCTTAGGTGATGATAGTAGTGCCTAGTGCTTGGTCCCTCATTATGGTCTCATAAATTTATATTTATATGGTTCTCTTGTTCTAATTTCATAATTAACCTCGAAAAGGCCGACCACTAAAAATATAGAAAGCTCAAATGGCTAGAAAGTGCCCAAAAGTGGTGGGAAAGTGTAAAAGGATCAGGGTGCCCCAAATGGGACCACAATGTCCTGGGCACCCTAATCGAGATAAAACAATGCTAAATGGAAAAACTAACGGGCTAGTACATGTAGAAGGTCGTCAGTGACGGAAACAAACAAAGTAAAATGGCCAAAGGACATGGGTTAATTAGTACTTTCTTCACTCAAAACCTTATGAATAGTAGTATGAGACCATGACTAAATAATACCCAAAGTGCGTGATTGTGTGTCTACACCAAGCAAGAATGAGAAGGGTTATTATTAGATCCAATAAAAATATGAATATTCGATGAGTAAAACAAACAAGTTATGCAATGCGCTAAAGACAAAGATGGGGAATAAAAAAGGAATATCTAATATACGCTTTTCCTTTTATCCGATCTAGAAAGGGTGGGTCCCAAAGCAAGGCGTGCCAAAAGTTAACCAAGCTTCCTTGTTCCTGTTCATATTAGTGAACTAGTAATAAATGAAATAAGTAACTCTACATATGCAAGGGTTTAAGGTACCTTGAGATGAATGGATGCAGTGCAAAGATGAAATCCTCTCTGTAAGCTAAATAATCTACTCAACAAAGGAGACTAAGAAGAAAAATGGATTAATAGATAGGATGGAGGGTTGCTCAACATAAGCGATCAAGAAGCGTGAGCTTCATAGGATGGATTTCAACCCTCATGTAGATAAGTATGGGATAAAATCGATGGATAATGGATCTCGATATAATGCGAATATGATACAAACATAAATTAAAAATGCAGAAATATGAGGAAAGTATAGACCTGATCAAAATAGATGTAAAGTAAATCAAACTCATGGGTCGACAAAGTGACCCAAGATTGTAGAGGACCAACCGACGGTGACTAGGGCTAGATGAGAGGAACCTACAAAACAAACCTACAAGATTTTTGTGGTTAGATTTGACTGGATATGGATCCAAAGAATTTTTTTACAAAACATACTAGATCTAGGTTTGGATGAAAGGATGTAAGAAAATCAGAAAAATGATGGTAAAGTGTATGGCAACAGGGCTAGTCGACAAAGTGACCGGAGGAGATCGACAATGAATGGGGGTATGAGAAAACAAATTTGGGATGAAAAAGAGGAAGAATGGTGAGATCTTAAAACTAGATGGGTACATAAGCAAAGTTCTAACAACGAGAGGTATGAACATTAAAGAAACTGATATGTATGAGGATGGGTTGATGGTGATAGGATAGGGTCGATGATTACTGGGACTGGTTAGGGCTTGAATGAAAATGGTTGAGCTGAAATGAAGACCTTTAAATGAAACATAATAGGCTGAGATATAGCCGAAGTAGAGTTTCGATGATAGATGAACCTACAAAAAATTAGTGGCAAATATATATGATAATATTGCAAGGAAAACACAAAGTATGTTAATGGTGAAAGAATTCTCCCCAAGTCTTCAAAGTTGAGGCACAAGATCTCCAAGATTCCAAAATTACATCCCTTCCTCCCTTGAAGAAGGAGGGGTATGGGTGTATTTATAGGGTGAGTGGATGGATGTTGGGGGATAGGAAAGCATTTAATAAAGGTAGGTGGGAGGTAAAATTATTAAATAAAGGAAAAGGGAGATAAAAATATTAAATGAAGGTGGGTGAGAACCTAGGGATGGATAAAAGGTGGTTGAGAGGAAGGAAAATATTAAATAAAGGCCAAGGGGAGATGAAATTATTAAATGAGGGCCTAGGGAGGATAAAATGGAGCATATAGGGAGGATAAATGGTAGGAAAATATTAAATGAGGGTCTAGGGATAATAAATGGGATGTGATTAGGATAATAAATATGATTAGGGATTAATTAAATGGGATTAGGGGTGAATTAAAATAAATTATGGGGTAATATAGGAAAGTGGGAAATTCGAATAAATGGGATTTATGGAGGGAAAGGGGAATTCAAATAGGAAGAGAGATATGCATGTGAATAAAGATAATAAAAGGGAGTGAACATGGGATGAGGGGAAGTGATACCAAAATTGGTGTCTACAATATGCAAACATCACATATATAGGAGTGACTTCTCCTATTATTTAGGAAATCTCTTATAACCACTTATTAACTCTATAGGAGTTGTTTTTAACAATTTATAATATATTCTCCATAAAGCATAAATTGTTATAACTCCTAAATAACTCACACACTATATTATTATTATATTGAGCTGTTTTATGATAAATTAATATAGTAATATTACATATTAACTTAAATGTGAGCACTATCCATATAGTTTCTTAACATTCCCTCACTTAGTGTGAACATGGGGAAATCATCACTGTACTTCTTCTACAACTTGTTGCCTTTATGTGCTCATGATCTAGATGGGTTTTTAGGACTTACAACAATCTCCAAGAATGGTTTTACTAGTGGCTTACCAATAACCACAAAAAGATTGTTTTGCAAATGGTTAACCAACAACCAAACATACAAATGGTTTTACAGACAACCGATAATCCAAACATGGTTTTACATGACAACCAATAACCTACAAGGATGGTTTTATAGGAAAACCAATAACCTAAATATCATGATGTTGCTTTCTCCTTGTGTTTTTAACATTATGCTATATTTACACATTAGGGGATTACATAGGATATTATTCTCACTTATAACAAATTGAACACAGGAATACCCTATAAACTGTATTACGAACAAATATAGGTACTCTAAAAATGAAGCACAACATAACACACACAATTGAAACAAAATGGCACTAATGTTGCTATGTGGCCCTGCCATTAGTGGCTGACAAGAGGATGTTAATTATCCTCCATCTTATTTTTCCTCCATCCTCCAAACTTGGCATGTTGCTTACTCAAAGGGATTAGAACTTGGAGCTCAAATTTGCACCATCTTCTAGTAACAAAAAATTTACCCACTAGATTTCCCTTTGATCTAAAATTCCAAAGTAGGGTACGAGGAAGTATCCCTAGTGGGGTTAAGGGGATCCTCGAAGCTAGGAATTTTTTTCTTTTTGTGATATTTGAAAATCTACCAAAAATGCTATATTTTTCATCTTATTTCCCCAACAATCGAGACATCATGTTCCAATGAAAATACATCCGTAAATAATTTTTTTAATTTTACTTTTATAATTTTTGATGACACACAAAATGGAAGCAAATCTAACAAGATGATACTTAAATTTTGAAAATGAAACTACAACTCATGAACATTGATTAGTTTTGACCCATACATGATAATGCTTAAAATACTATTAAGACTAAGTGACTTTCAAAAACTTATGACTAGCGAATACATATTCACCATATATTATAACATGATGTATTATAAAATACATCCCCTCCTTACTAAAGGAATATTCAATCAAAATTTTAGTCCAAGGCATGATGATAGGACTCATCCTATTGACTTTCCCAAAAAAATTCAGCAAACATGTAGAATAAACTCTTACTAAGTCTGCATAGGTGGGTGACGTTGGATGAGTGGATTTTTGGGTATCTAAATGCTCTTTAAATTTTTTTCATTAAAATAACCTTGCTTATTTTTTTATCATGCTAAATGTCTAACATGAAAAATTGAAAATTTTGGCCACGACAACCAAGCCCACACTTGAAAATTCCTCTCCCGATCACTACAAACCCTTCTTCTAGCCAGTCTTCCCATAATGTCATTTGCATTATTGATAGGAGGAACATGATAAAAATATTTTACAGTGTGTAACAAATGTATAAATTCATTCCTAAGGTGATTGAAGAAGTTAGTGAGATACAAAGATGAGAAATTATCCTCATAGACCTAGAAAGGGCTATTTTTACTCATTTGCAATTGGTGAATACTCTCTGGAAGGTAATTTCAAGGGCACAACCCATGTAGAAGTTATGTAGAGGATTTTTTAATGTGTTCAAGGTATTGTTGTGGAATTATATAGATCTAGGAGATGTTAGGAATCAAACAAGTAAAACACACTATCATTGCGGGTGCGGGGAATGCCATTTTCTAACAGAAAGTTTACTTGTCCAGATGATTATGGGAGTTGCAGGAAGATTTGAGAGCTAAAAAATAATGAAATGGAAATATATTGGAATATTCCATGAGATGAAAACATCAATTTTGTTCCAAGACTTCAAAATATTTTGTGTTAACCCAAGACATTGCAGCAGCCCCTTCAAGCAAAAAGAGGAACAAGCCCTAAAAATCAAATTTTAAGAAAAAATGGCTCTTAAAAGTGGTTGGGATGATATAAAAACGTGATTCCTAAAACACCATTCCATGCTCTCATGGTAGAAAAAACACTCCCAGTGTTCTAAAATGGAGTTAGCGGGATGACATCAACATATCAAAAGGCATAAGCAAACTTTGGAGCATGCAGTATCCCATTGGATTGTAATCAAGGTGAAAATGGATATGGGGGACAAAAAAGTGCACCCCTCTTCCTTTTGCAATTTTTCTTCACTTAAAAGAATCAACTTCAAGTGTTACAAGTGTTAGAGGTGCAAGCTCAAGTTCTAGTCAAATTTTGTCCCCTGTCATGCTCCCAGACCTCATGGCACTTTTTGGATCATGGAGTGTCCCCTTAGATTATCTATAATGTGTTAATGGACATGGTGGAAATTTTTTTTTCTCCCCATGAACTCTCTTTCCCCGCAACTTACTTACATGTCATCACTTTCACCCATAGAAACATGTTTAACTTGCATTTATCTTATTCACTTACCCTCTCCTCATGAGATGACCCCTCATGGAAGTTTTTATGCTAATGGTGTCCCATAAAATTTGAAAAACATAAAAAGGTACAAAGGTGAAATGATATTGTGCTCCTCTTCCCTTCCTTTCATCCCCAAGACATATCAAGGACTAGTTTGTAGCCACTAGAAGCCATTTTCAGCCCCCGCATATCCCTCACACTACACCACAACCTACAACTTATAATCATCATGTGAAAATAACATTTCATTGGTACTATTTTCCCTTTTCACATTTCCCCCCTAAATTTTAGGGTGCAACCACATGTCAACCCTCCTTCAACATTAGTTTAGCATGTTGGGTCGATTTGAGTTAAAAATTGCAAAGTGAATGAATAACTCCACAACTCAAACACTTAAATTTTTTTGCATTTCAAAGAGCTCTATTTTTTCCCTCTAAAACTCCATTTTTGCACATGGATGCTATTTTTTTCTTGGAACATCAAGATCAAAAATTGAATTTTCTCATAACTCCAAAACCATGTACTTGATCTTTGTGAAACTCCAAAAAAATGCTCGTCTTGCAAAATAATTTCACATGATCTATCACTTTGAGGATAACATGACATGTGTAAATAAAAATCATGCACTTGGGTACATCTCTTGGTCATAAAAGCATACTAGTATTTACATGATTCCTAAGTGAAAAACTAGTAATTAATATCTATCTTTAGCCTTTTTATCTGTGTTTCTTATTTTCCATTTGGTCTTACACATCCTATAGCCCAGATTGGTACTTTACTTGTTTATGTTTTATGACTTCGGACACTAATGCCCAACCAGAAATCATCACTTAGGCGCCCTTCTCCCCCGGGCGCCCGATCTCATTCCATCTTACTCACTCTTTTTGGGCCTTTTTAATCTTTTAGGCCTCTTATTTTCTTATGGGTCATCCTTGCAGCTTGTCAATTACGGAATTCAACCAAGGGAATTATATAAATATAAAGCTATGTGACAAAAATAAAGTACCAAACTATAAGCATATACTATCATCACCTACGTTTGCATCTAAAAGAACCTAAAGTAATTCAAGGCATCCATATAGCATTCATTTAAGGGACAAGGGACTACAGTTTCTGCATACACAAAAAAGGAAGGGGAAGTTTATTTATTTCATCCACAAATCTATCTACATTGTTACATCTAGCTATAACCCGCTATCAAGTGCACTTGCACAAGGGCATCCTAGGGAATGATTATTACACACACTCATAAGAACTACATGGAGTCTGAGATGTAGTGCAACACTCAATCGTAAGTTCACTTAGTTGGGTGACAACCGGGTCACCCAACTCCCATATTGCATCTTTATTTTTTTGGATTTGATGTGGTTTTTTGGGATTTGCAGTGAATATCTATTTTTAGGTTACGCTACATATGGTGGTCAAGGTATAACACATATGAATCTGCCAATGACTACTATTGACACTTGTGTTGTGACACAAGAAAATTTAGATTCCAAACACTTTCACAAATCCATAACAGAAGCAGACTCTAGTGCCCCTAACCCAATCTAGGCGCCCTAGTCCACTCTCTCCATCAGATTAGCCCATAATTTATCCCAAGTTACTTGTGACATGGTTATCTTCTTTTCCATTAGGTTTCTAGTTTATATCAGTTCTAGGAAAAGCACGAATCAGCTAAGTATTTTTATTTCTCTCTTGCACTTAAGGTTTCAATATTTTATTAGCTTATTACTTGTGTCATAGTGTATCTAGTAGTTGTACTTCATTATTTCCATCAGTTACTATATAATTAGGGTTTAGCATTATTTCTATTTTTGATAAATCATTTGGTGAACCCATCGATTGAATCCCACCTTATTTCTAGGGTTTTCTTCTTATGCACATTACACGTAGTGGTCATTTTAGGTCTTTTGAGCATATAGAGTTTCCTCCATTTACCCATAGGGTTTCTAAATCAATGGATGAATATGATAATCCATTTTCTAACTCAAGGAATGTTCAAATCAAAGACATTGAAACATCTGACAGTGAACACTCATATGATGAAGATACCAATGTTGATCAAGAATATTTAGACAAGTTTACCAATTTTTTCCAAGCTTTGCGCAACAATCCTACACATATTCTACATATCCTCCATGTTTTATTGACTACCAAGAACTATTGAGATACTACTTAAATACATGTTGTAGGTTCCTCCTTGCTACCATGGCCTCCACACAACTAATTCACATTCCTACTTCCACCATTACTGTCACTCCACCCATTTAGCTCAATGCTTCTCATACACAACTTGATTCTAATTCCAACACTCTCGATTTATCTTCTCTATATTAGGATCTACAAAATCAAATTTGTTAACTTCTAATAACTACTTCTCATACATCTCCATCTCTTGATTCCACCTTACTCCACATTCCTTTCACACCCGCCATATCCACTTATGTACTTCCTCCAAATTTCATCACCCCTAATCTGCCCACCTTTAATGGCCATGGTGACCCTCAAGAGAATCTTAGATCCTTTCATGTGGCATGTCTCGATTATGCAGATGATCATACTTTTCTAGCCAACATATTCCCTTAAAGTATTCAAGATTATACCATGCGTTAGTTTTATGATCTACCTATTCACTCGATAACATCATTCACGTAATTAGCCAATGCTTTTATTATACATTTTTCAATCAATATCGGTTCTAAAATATCTTGCATGTCAACTTTCATAAATTAAACAATGTTCCAATGAGTATATAGTAGACTATCATCAATGTGTTGGGAATTCAACTGATTGATGTTTCAAACTTAGGCATCTCATTCAAGATCTCATTGACAATAATTCAATAAATATCCCCAAGCCTTTGACATCTAAGCTAGTCAATGAAAACTAAAAGATCAAAATATTCAATGATCCATTTCCTAAGAATGACAAGCAAGCCGTTGATTCTTCACTAATCATGCACATCACATTGTGCCTCCTTCATTAGGGGCCTCTTGATTTTCTAGTTGTTAATGCTGATGCATCTCCACCACTCATCACATTATCTGATCACAATTATAATGCTACATTTTCTTCTAATACAATACACATCAATGCTTCTATTAGATCTTATATTGTCAACAACAATATGGTCAATCCATTAACTCTTATTAGTGTGTGCTATATTACACTCCTCATTACTATTAACTATCCACTCTCTTAAATTTCATATCCAATTCCCAAATTTTATGGCTACATCTAGCTTCTGGTTATAGTTGGGGCTTTCACCATGTTTGTTCCATTCGTTGCAACAACTTCAATTAAATGTCGTGACATGCTCTTAGGTATTCCTTAGCTTCACGCCACTCAAGCTATCTTGTCCACAAACCATTTGTGTCTCAAATTCATTCACAATAATTAAGTTTTCACTCTCAAAGGTGTTCCACCATCCACACCATTTCTTCAACATCCTCTTGAGGATGTCATTTCCAACACT
Organism: Taxus wallichiana var. yunnanensis; assembly: GCA_018340775.1. NCBI lineage: Eukaryota > Viridiplantae > Streptophyta > Pinopsida > Cupressales > Taxaceae > Taxus > Taxus wallichiana. The sequence goes on from CM031243.1 coordinate 108,924,809, forward strand.
ACAACATCTCGCCTCCCGGCCTCTCAAATCTAAGGCATACTCTGCACCTAGCTCTTCTATTTGCACATGGCCTACTCATTGTCATTGAACTACTAGCCCATCTTTTCAACCTAAGTCCCTTACTTAGGTATACCCTTCACACAAGATTTCACAATCTCCTTCACCTCTTAGGCCTCCTTCACATAGGTACTCATCACCTCCTAGGTATACATCACATAAGTTCCCATCACCTCCTAAGCCTCCTTCACATAGGTGCTCATCACCTCCTAGGTATACTTCACATAGGTTCCCATCACCTATTAGGATTCCTTCACATATACATCGTTATTTTAATACACCATTGATCTCGAGTGTGGTCACATGCCTTTACCTCCTCATACATCGTAGATGACCCTTTCCCTTCATATTCATTAGATAGCTTACTCATCATCATACACTTGGGGTGCATCATGCTTACTTCTCCCCATTCCTAGCATCAATTGTCTACCATTTATACTCTTATGCTATGTGCTTCATACTTCCTATTTCTAAGAAATCTTACACAACTTGATACAACTTGATCATCATCGTTACCCTATGATGCACTCTTGTGCTAAGGTTCACACTTGACTATTGAGGGAATACTACATCCATGAACCTCACACACTACACATTTCATGCTTTGCACTTCATGATACATATTTCTATCATTCTATTTTCACACATCATACTATCATATGATGCACTCTAGTTCCACGGTTCATACTCAACTACCGAGGGTCTAAATCTGAAATGAACCTCACCACATTCCTCCTTTATTATCTATGCTTCATGATCTATCTTTCTAGCAAACATTTTCATACCATTTCCTAATGACGCACTCTTGTTTTATGGTTCATTCTTGAGTTCTCGAGGGGGAATTTATAAATGAAACTCATTTCACACACATCTCGCTAGGGGGAACACTGTTCCTTTCATATTCACACATTGCATACCATTCCACTACACTCCTACATTACATATTGCATATCTTGGTTGCATTTACTATTTCTTACTTATACTTACATGTACACTTTGTTTCTTATGCTAGACGGATACTTAGTATGTCAAAATATTTTCTATATACATATGCGCATCCATTTGGTCTTTTGTAGTGAATACATATCTCTTACAGACTTTACACACTGTAATGATGCTTGACACTATAGCTCTTATCAATCCCACCAAGGCTCCCGAGGGCATCTAAATTTCATACTCTTACACATCACATGTGCTATTATTTCATTATTTACTACTACTTCCTAGGACACTACTTATTCCATTGATACATACGTGCTTTGACATGTGCTTTATCTTTCTAACATGCTAACGGGTGTTTCATACTTATTCTATTGATACATAATTATTCCATTGATCACTATTTGTATGATTTTGGCCACTGTGGCCCCGATTGTCTTGTGACATTATGAGCGATGTCTAATTTTTGTGATCTATCTTGTATGCACAATTGCTTGTTACATTGTTTTTCTATGGCATGCTTGCTACTTTTGCTACTAACACATGCATTTAGCCATTTTGTTTTCATGTGCCTTAGTTTCTACCATGCACATCCCCTCCCCTACAGGGTATCCATTTAAATAGTTTTAGGACTTCTCCTTTGGATCACATGCTCCTATCAATGGCATATGTACCCGAAATGAGGGGGACATACATTGGATCAATCAGTCACCCCATACATCATATCAAAGCAACAATAAAGATATGCATAATAAAATATCAACATAGACTATAGTTATAGAAACGACCCAAAATCTAACTTGGGTCCTCAATTCAACATAGACTCTAGCACCTAGAGATAGACACTAGTGCTTGGGTGCTCTTGACCTCTCTTGGGTGCATATGTTCTAAGTGTAAATACAACTACTTTCTCGAGATCAATCCAATTTACAATAGTTCACGTGATCAATTTTACAAGACATGCACAATCCTCTAATAAACAATATGCATTTTATCTCTATTATAATCGGTGCAAATTAGAACTAATATGGTATAACTCGAAACAAAATAGGATTGCACCATCCATAGTGGTGTATAATTGGGAAGCAATCATGGAAGGAGAGTGACACTAAAATTCTCTCCCCAAAAATCTTCTTTGGTGGCATGAAATTTCCCAAAAAACTAACACTTGGCATAAGATCACCCAAAAAAATCACTCTTGGCATGAGATCGGCCAAAAATTCACCATACATAGCATTTCTAGGACATCTTTCTCTCCTTTTACACTCATGCTCATTAGGTTTTTCCTTAATACGTAATAATAAGAAACCCAACATCAAGCACAACAACATGTACAACATGGTACACCACAATACACTTCAACCCTAGGGTCACTTTTATACAGAGTAAACAAAAATATCAATCATATATCTAGTTTCACAAGAAGGTATAAACAACTTCACTTCAACATTGATCTGCAAGAGGATCTTTAACAAGCCCAAAAGGCATAAAACCGGATAACACTTTCAAGTAAGCTCCTAAAATTACTTCATTCAATGAAATCACCCATCTACTATGCTAATTACCTTTTTTATTTTCTCATTCATTCACCAAGCTCATCCATATGCATTTAAGTCACAAATCACTTACCTTGCCACTCCAAATGCTCAAATTCTTGCTTCTTGACCATATTAATCATGAATGCAATTTAGGATCCTTCCTTATTTGATGATTCTATTAAACATTCCCTTGTTTCTCAACTCATAATATATTTAAAATCACCACAAAAAGAAACATCTCTACCACTCTTCTTTCCTCTTACCAACTAGTCACTTCTAGCTCCTTCACCTTTAGACACACTTTAGTATTTCCTTTCCTCTATACCATTTCCAAAGATTATATAGTATTTCCTTCCCTGTAGAAACTTAAAATACATGTTAGATTCAATAAATAAGGCATTCAAAACTTCAACATTCCACATTACTCTTCCTTTGTACAAGACTACCTTTTCTTGTGCCAATAGTCTCAGAGCGAAATTATGATATTAACATATTATTATAGGTTCTTAAAATGACTAAAACCTTAAAAACCACTTGAAAAATGATCCCCTAATGCTACATTCTTAATTTCAGGTCTTAATTCATAAAACCATAGGAGATATACTCTTTTGAACATGACATACATTTTTTCAAACAAGTTGTGTGCATCCTCAAGCCACCAAGAACACTTCATAACTCAAAAAAATATTTATTATAAAGGAAAACCATTTAAAACCCATCTGAAAAATTATGTTTTCCCCATATGGAAAAAATTTAAGATTCATTAGACTTAAAACCAAAAATTTATTGTTTCACAAACAATTTTTTAAGGTTTCTAGAGTTATTATTTAATGCCGACGAGACCATGATTCTTATTTCATTAATGCAAAGCTCATTGAATACTAACAAGCCAAGAAATACACCAAAACAAAGACAAATATCTATTCATTGTCAAGCTTAATACAAAATACTGAAATCCTTTTCCTTTTATGGATCTCTCTTCCTTCTCTATACGAGGGATAATATATGAAAAACTCCCTCCTACCATCTCCTTATTTGAATACATACCCATGCATGTAACTTCCATTAAGTGTAACGCCTCTTACATATGCTATGATGATTCCAAAACTGAAACTTACTAACTCTTGGACTTCCTTTTATGCTATGACCACTCACACACACATTTATCATCTTATTCACTTACATAAATGACCAAACACACACCCTAAGACTTATATAGACTCTTACACACTTCACAACTTGTTAATCACCCTTAGATAAGCCTTTTACAATTGAATTACATTTTGGAGGGAAAGACCCTCATTCAAATTTTCAAATCCTATACTCTTACCTCTCTCCTAAACATGACTTTACACACTGATTGACCACACCAGAGATAATGACACCGAATTGACTCCATGATATGCTCCTGCATGACACTTCCTCTTTCTTAGTTTCCACACTTCATTTTTACCACTTCATGCTTTCACTTGTCTCTTTGAGATGTTATCGCCATCACATTATACATGTTAATCAGATACACATCTCTTATCTAGTTTATTTTAGCGAGTAGTTACTCAACAAATAAAGTGGGTGAAAATGTAGACATAAAATCACGCACTTCAAGTACATCTCTAGGTCCTAAAACATACTAGTATTTACATGATTCCTAAGTGATAAAACTGGTAATTGACAACAATCTTTGACCTTTTGTTTGTGCTTCTTATTTTCCATTTGATCTTACACACCCTACAACCCAGTCAATACTTTAATTGTTTATATTTTATGACTTTGGACACTAGTTCCTAGTTAGGGTGCTAACACCCATGTGCCCTTGTCCCCTATGGGTGCCCGCAACCTCTTTCCATATTACTCACTCTTTTTGGGCATATTTTATCTTTTAGGCCTCTTATTTTCTTATGGGTCATCCCTCCAATTGTCAATTACAAAATTTAACCAAGGGAATCATATAAATACAAAGCTATGTGACAAAAATAAAGGATCAAACTCTAAGCATACACTTGTCATCACCTAAGATTATATCCAAAGGCACCTAAAGCAATTCAAGGCATCCATCTAACATTCATTCAAGGGATAAGGGACTACATTTTATGCATACACAACATAGGAAGGGAAAGTTTATTTATTTCATGCACACATCTATCTACATTGTTACATCTAGCTACAACTTGCTATCAAGTGCAGTTACATAAGGGCATCCTAGGGCACAATTTTTACACACACTCACAATAACTACATAGAGTTTGAGATGTAGTGAACCACTTGGTCCTAAGTTCACTTAGTTGGGTGACCACCGGAGTCGGTCCGACTCCTCACATTACATATTTCTTTTTGGATTTGATGTGGTTTTGTGGGTTTTGTAGGTGAACATCTATTTTATAGGTTAAAGGTATATTTGGTGATCAAGGTATGACACACGATGACTAACAATGACTACCAAAGGACACAATAAAAATAAGATTCCAACCACTTTTGAGGTTATGGGTACCCAAAAGAAGAATTTAATGCCCAGCACCCCTAACCTAGTCTAGGCACCCTAGTTCGATTTGTCTAACAGCCCATATTTTATCCTAAGTGATTACAAAATTTTAATCTTCATGTCCATTAATTTTCCAAATCTAGATCAGTTCAAGAAAAAGTGTGAATTAGCTAAGTCTTTTTCTTTCTCTCTTGCACTCAAGGTTTCAATATTTAATTAACTTATTGCTTGTGTCATAGTGTATCTATTAGATGTAATTCATTGTTTCCATCGCTTACTCTGCTATTAGGGTTTAACATCTTTATTTTTGGATTTAATGTGGTATTGTGGGTTTTACAGGTTATAGGTACATTTGGTGATTAAGGTGTGACACACATGAGACTAAAAATGACTACCAATGATACTTGTGTGACATAAGAAAAATAATATTTTTACCACTCTCGCAGTCACGAGTGCCTAGAAGTAGACTTTAGTGCCTGTGTACCCCTGACCCACCCAAGCCTTAGTCCAAATCCGTTTGAAAATTCTAGAATTTATCCTATTTTATTGGGACACTATTATTTTCTTGTTCATCGCTTTCCCAGTCCAGATTAGTTATAGGAAAATCACAAATCAGCTAAGCCCTTCCCCCTTCTCTCTCTTGCAACTTAGGGTTTAATACTTATTCCCGATCTATGATAAAATCTACCAAAATTATCCTCTTGCAAAATTATTTCACATGATCTATTACTTTGAGGATAACATGGCATGATTTATTTTATATTGTAGAAAGAATTTACTAGCCATGAACTCCATTGTTTCCTAAAAAGTTGAAAATAAACTTGCATTTTCTTGGTGACTCGATAAGCCAAATTACCTGAAATTTGGAGCAGATGATCATCATAAAATTATATTTCATCCAAGTCATTTCCGACATGATGAGGTGGATTACATTTAGGGATATGGAGGAATAATTTTTCTCTTAGTATTCTTCCCTCTTTGATGAAATTTTTATTTTCTTGGTGATCCAGGAAGCCAAATTTCTTGAAATTTGGAGCAAATGTTCTTCATAAAATAAAATTTCATTCTAGATATTGATTGAAATATGAGGTGAAGTATTTTTTGTAAATATGGAGGATTGGTTTTTCTCTCAGTATTTTTGGTCTTCAATGAAATTCTAACTTTCCCACTAATTTGAATGAGAGAATCGTCTAAAATTTTGAGTAGAGTATCCTTGAAAAAATGAAACTTTTAAGACCACTCTTGTCTCATTCTGACACCCAAAAGACCCACTTATAAAAATAATAATTATTTCCACACTTCACAATCTATAAATAGTAAGTGCCATGACAATTCATTCTCTGAGTTTCCATTTCTTCTTGCATATCAAGATTATTCAAAAGTGCTAAATTGAGACACTTATTAAAATAGACATCCTAGAATTAGACTTACTAAAAATAGAAGGTGTTGGGATTGTGGTCAAACTTCACACACTCAGTCATCTCTAGTTCATGTCACTAGAAATTCTCACCATAGAGCTCAAACACTCAATTTTGGAGCTACTTTCAACTTCAAACATTGAGTATCCTAACAAAGAATGACATTGATATAACAAGTGTAAAACTGGAAGACTTGAAAATAAGGATGTTGATTGAACAATGAGTAGATGCAGAGGGGAAGACATTCTTAGTGGGATATTTTAGAATTGAAAAGGTCACCTTTGCAAGAGACTGGAATGGTTTGATTCATCCTAGTGTTTACAGGATAATATCATCATGTTTGCAAGATTAGGATGTCACATTGTATAATGTCTCACAATAGTGTTTCGAGCACTCATTCAATGCCTTGGAGTGTGTCCACATCTCACGGAAGGAAGAAGTTACAATCTCAATACTTCAAGTCAATATGAGGTCAAAGGAAACTAATCTTATTCATGAAGCATTTCCTCAAAGATCCACTAGAAGCATATTCTTTGTCAACAAGAAGCTTCCCACCTCAAGATCCTCACTTCTCTCTTGTCTCCTCTCACCCCTTCCCTCTATCTTTAACATCTTTTTTCTTCATTGGGAATGTAATTTTTCCACTCTTCCATATTATTCACATAAGTGACTTAATTTCAAAAATAAGAAAAAGACTTAATTTCATTCCTAGGGAATGTGAAGGTCATAAGTAGTGACAAGATGAAAAGTCACATGGGGAAGAGGAAGAGACATTTTGTAAGCTATAAATTGGGATGGCTTCTCCATTCCAAAGGGTTAATATTTATTAATTGTTGTTATTTTCTAGCCTTTGTATCACTACTACTGCAAGAAATAAAGCCAAATTTCTTCTACTCTCTCCACTTTCCAACTTTGCAAGCATTGTAATCTTGTACAACTAAGAAGGAACTTTATGTATTTGATTAAAAATCCATAGAACTTTGTATCTCCAATTTATTAGTCTTGTTTTTACTTACATGGTTGATTTATTCCCATTAAATGTGGACCTAATTTGGCTAATGTGTGTGAAATCTATAAATATACTCATAACATTAACCCCCCTCTCCATTTCCCCTGCCTCCTTTTTACCTCTCTTCAAAGTAAATTCCTCACTTATACACTACACAAGTAGTTTGACATAGGTTTAGTGGAGTATTCCTATGTGATCCCCAGACTAATGGCCACCCTACAGTTATTTAGTCCTTGAATTCAATAATGGGAGTCTCCCATACCCAAGAAGGAGGGGCTTATCCCAATGATTGTTGGTGAAAACCAATAATTTGTCTTGCAATAAATTATTTCACTAACATTTTTCAAAATGAGTTGGAGATTATTTTTAGTGCTTGGAATGACATGAGAGAACACAAACCAATACTAATATAATATCTCATAGAAAATGAATATGTTGCATGACCTTGACCACAAATTTGTAAGAATTATGTGCCTTTCATAATCTAATTCAATGCTTAGTAGATTTGAATACATAAAAAACAAGATCTAAAAAGGTTGGTGCGTCTTGGTTGTTAATAAAGTATAAATTCTTGTCACATCATCATGCTTCAGCTTATTTTTCCCACATCCAATAATTTCTCATATATTTAGAATTAGAGTCTCTAAGTATCAAATCTTGTAGTGTTGAATTTTTCTTGTGAAAATTAGACTTGTAAGTTGTTTGTTCAAGATATTTTTAGTTCTAATCCACACAAAGCTAGTGTTTGTGAATTCCAATCTAATGAATCTAAAAAATCAAATGGATGCAAAATTCCTTCTAATGCCAATCAACGTCGAAGGTAGAGACGATAAAATCTAGAATCCAAAAAGAGAACTATTTCTCTAATTATTACATGCTCACATAATCAAAACTTTCGACATCATAAGGAGAAAATGGAGAACAATGATTTCCCTAATTTAATATCAAAAATCCATTACAAAAAAAGGATTACAACTTTCCCTAATACCAAATGATATATTTGGTTAGAGTTTCTTTATAAAATTTAGAACAATAATGTAGAATTAACATTCAATAATAATAATCGAGTTTTCATTCATTCGGACTAATTTCTGCATATGCAAACATCACATATATAGGAGTGGCTTCTCCTATTATTTAAGAAATCTTTGATAACCACTTACTAACTCTAAACGAGTTGTTTTTAATAACTTGTAATATATTCTCCCTAAATACATAAATTTTTATAATCCTAAATAGCTCACACACTATATTATTATTATATTGAGTTGTTTTATGATAATTCAATATAAAAATATTGCATATTAACTTAAATATGAGCACTAACCATATAGTTTCTTAACATACACACATATTTAATTTGTTGGCAATTGGTGTTTTCATTGATGTCAAAAGGAGAAAGGAACATGAAGTTTGATTGGTAGTGTTAGTCATTGATGTCATGTGTTGTGTTGAGATTACTTGGTCTAGTTGCTATTGATGAGGTGACATGGTGTCTTAACTAGGCATGATGGATTGCAGGAGTGATGTAGTGTTGTGATGATGTCATGAAGCTTGTTGAAGGATGTTGTAGGTGGGAAAGAGTGATGAAGTTACGAGGTGGTCAACATGGAAGGTGCAAAATTGATCAAGAATCCTAGTTAAGAGGCCTAATCAACTAGGATGGTATGTCATGATGGATCAAATTTGTGTGGAAGCTGGATGAACATCGAAAGCATGAGGATGAGGTATAGAGACACTCACAAGTGTCTCACTTTGTATGTATAAGGTTAAATCATGTTTTCTAGGTTTGCACCTAGAGCTCTTCTTGATCCTAGGTGGCCTAATGAGGTGAGCAGTTCATATTTCAGCTTGGAGATGTAAAAATGCTTATTTCACTAAATCTAGACTTATTCCAGTTTGAGCAGCTAAAAATATAGCCAATATTGGAATCCAATATTACTAGTTTTGGATTCCAAAATGTTAAATATTGGAATTATTTGCACTCCAAAATCACACATATTGGAATCCAATATCGCATATATTGGAATCCAAACTATTCAATATTGGATTTATTTGCACTCCAAAATCACACATATTGGATTCCAATATCACATATATTAGAATCCAAAATATCATATATTGGAATCCAAAATCACGTATATTAGAATTTACTGTACTCTTAACTCACATATATTGGAATTTGAAAATAAAAATATTGGAACCCATTATACCTCCTTTTGGAGTCCAATATATCATATTACCGAATAAATTAATGAATCTAGGAATAATCATTTAATGATTTTAGGGAATCCAACATTGATATGTAAAATAATAAACAAAACATGTTTCTGTTTTGTATGGGCTAATGACCGCTAGGCTTTAATTTTTGCTTTGAAATAAAGTTCTTATTAGTTTTAAAATTTATTTAAGATTAAACTATGCAGATGTTGGAAAAATCGTTTAATGATTTTAGGGAATCCAACATTTATGTGCTCTCCTAGGAATACATCCAAGTCCTCTTCATACCCCTCTTGTGGATGAGGTGGTGTAGTTGTGCACTCAGCTTCATCCTTATTCGTAGGATGTCTTCTGCCTCTATGCTCCAAACCACCACTATCTTCGGGCTCATCCTCCTCATCCTCCACTTCAATTGTCTTTGTGGGCTTAGGTGCTAGAATGTTCTCTATGGTATGCTTACCCTTCGATGCCCTAGGAGCACAAACTCATTCTCCACGTACTTTTTATTCTCTAACTTGGGATTCATTTGAAGATACACCAAAGTGCTGCTCCATTATCTCCCCAACAAAACTTATTGGTTTAATGCTCAATACATTTGAAATGGGCCTTTCAATATATGCACTCCATCATGGATACACATATTTCTTCCTTAGCATGTGGTAGTCACAATCTACCTTGTCTCGCATTGAATGCCAATCAAAATGAATTTGAGAACCTATGTACTTGATCCTTGGAAGTACCTTGCTTTGTGAAGGCATATGGTAAATTACATGAGGGGTTCCATGCTCCATCTATCATGGTGAACCGTGCTATGCAAAAGTGTTGGTATACATCAAACTGAACTACCTTTCCAACCACCGAAGGCGAGTCCTTGGGGATGTGCCATTCTTCTTCAAAGGCCACATGAAGCCTATCACACCACTTCTCAGTCCTTTTCTTGACTGGTTGTGTCATGGATCCTTCACGAGAGGTATTCGCAGAACCGCTCCACTGGTAACTTATGATCTATGGGATACTCCTATATCTTCTCTTTTGGTCCATATGGTACTCCGATCTCCATGAACATCAATGACGATAGAACAACTCCAAATATGATCTTTCCTCTTGTGCATGCTTCAACAATAGTTTTTACAATGTAGCCTAAAATATTGTAGACTACCCCTTCAAACATCTTCTTCGTAACATGCAGCCACATGGTGTTCACTTGTGACCACCTTTCCTAGTCATTTAGCTTTGTCACAAGGTGTGTGGCTTCCTGCATAACTAGATACTTCTTTAGTTTATCGATGTCCATGCCACACAGACTCTTTATGTACCCCAACTCCTTTTTGGTCTCTAAGATTACAGCCTTGTTTGTTAAATCATTCTTCAAATCTTCTCATGTGCCCTTCAATCCTATTACCATGGAGATTAGTGTGGCTGAAATTCTGGCTCTGCGTCTTGCAAAGTAGAAAAAATATTCATGCACTCTACTCATGAGCCACCAGACAAGGGATCATATTTACCAAAGTAAGGGAGCTTGTATAGCTGGTAAAATCCAATCTTCTTCAAGAGCTTCTTACCAACATCATCGTACACCGACATGTCTTCCGCCGTGCATTTATTCATCTTTGTGTTTAGCAAGGCATCAAGATCCTTCTTATTCTCTATGGTACGGTGGTTGTACTCACTCACCTTACTTCTCCTTATGTGAGAATCCCACTCCTGGCCTATAATGACCCCTTCTAGATATTGCATTTCAGAAAAATTACTTTCAGGAGCCATCTCCTCTTCTTCAATGACCACATTCTTTCCCTTCACTCCTACTGCTGGAACTACTTTCTTGGGTGCCATTTCTACCTTGTAATCCTTTATAAATACTTTCCTCTTAAATTTTATAATGTGTGAATCAAACCTTATCTCAATTTAGTGTGCCCTAGGTGAATTTACGTGCCCTCACTCCTCTATGTCACCTTGCTTCACTCAAACCCTTCACCACCGGGGATGCAAGATCTTTCTACACATATATCTCTTCGTCACGACTGGCTACACACCTTTTGCACCTCAATTCAATCACTTGACTCTTTGCACTTTCGATCCTTCTCAAATACTCTTAATCGCAACAAAAAAATGAACTCGCATCCCATCCTTATATAGATTTTCAAATTTTTGATGCATTTATTGCTCCTTCACCTACCAAATATCCTCTCATTAATTGACCAATTTTGTTATTTCCATGCAAGACATCTTCACGCACTAGATATAACCTTCTAGCGTGCCTTCCTACCCTTTAGTCATAGACTTATCTTCAACATGCTTCCTCACACATGAGTACCTCGTCATTGTACCTTCTTCTCGGTAGTTGTTATGGCCTTTTCTTACCTTGAGTTATAATTTCCCTTCATCCATCTATATCTTTGGTCACTTTTTAGAGGCAATCCTTTGACTTGAAAAGCACCTGTAGCATCTTATTCCTTTCACATTTCAATTCCCACAATCTTGTACCTAGATATTGACAACCACCCCACACTAAAAATATGTGCAGTCCTCTGTGCATAAACATGCTACATATAGTAATTAGCTTCATGCGCGCTAGTACACTTACTACACAAGAACAATAACCTAATTGACAAAGCATAACAACAAATAAGGAAACACATTAAAGGAATGCAAAATTAAAAACCTAATCTAAATGGTAATACTACCTTATTACAAACATCAAGAAGACTTATTTATAGTAGGGATTCAACCTACTCCCGTTAAAGTAACAGGGTAACCGTGTTTTATTGAGTGCTTATAACTAGCAAGCACCTATTTCAAGGATGTAAGTGATAACATATGGCCCCAACCAATGTACCTTAAGTTTTCCTAGATGGCACAAGAACTTAGAGTCATAGAGAAGTACCATTTGTCCAATCTAAAGCTTCTTATCCCTTATGTTTATGTCATGCCAAGCTTTCTACCCAAATTTTTCTTTCTTCTGACTGTAACGTGCTATGGCTCGTCACTCATCCAGCTTAATTATCTTTTCAATCCATCATTCTAAAGCTTTCTCATCAGCTAGACCTTGAGCGCGGGCAATACACAAAGAAGGTAACGTAAATTCTATAGGAAGAATTGCTTCTATGCTAAACACTAATTAAAATGGTGTGGCTTTGTTCAGCCTTTTATATGTTGTTCGATATGCCCAAATTATTGTAGATAATTTATCATCCCAATCCTTTTGTCCAACATCACAAATTTTTGTCAATGTCCGGCTCAAAATTTTGTTGAAATCCTCAAGCAATTCCATTTTCCCGAGGATGATAGGGTGTATTATTATGGTGTACAATCATGAAATCATCTAATTAAATTCTCGATTGTCTCATTAATAAAATGTGTGCCCCTATCACTGGTCAAACTCAAAGGACATCCATACCTTGTAATAATATTTTCCCATAGAAACCGAGCTATTGTATCCACTGCATGAGTCCTTTATAGGTTCTACTTTTTCCCACCTTGTTAGATAATAGTCTATGCAAGTTATGATGTAGCGTGATCTAGTTCTCGTGCATGTTGCCACCCTCAAAATCCCCCTCATTTTTTCTAGTCAAGTTTCGAAAATTTTAAGTTGGTGACTTTGAGAGATGTTTGAGTAGATTGAGAAGTTTAGAGAGATAGGAAAATTCGTGCTTTAAAGAAGTTGGTGCTCATTTACAATCTCGCATCCACATGGTTCGATAAAATTTCTGTCTTCTCATCTAGATCTTGAATTGAGGCCGTTGGAGTCTTTCTCGTGGTTCTTGATCTTACCTCATAATTCAAAGTGGAGAAAGAAAGTGTTCAATCGAGAATCAAATTAGTTAAGTATAGAAAGACCACGGAAGGTGCCACGTGTCTCTTCAACAAACTTTTGGTATAATGCACAAATGCAGAGACCCAAAACATGCACAAGCCCTCCATGTGGTTAGAGTATGAAAAGATAAAGCCAACCGTTGAATCGGCTAAGTATAAAGAGCTGGCGGAATCCTCCACACGTCCCAATGGTGCACCTCTAAAGGCCAAGTTCAAAGTAGGATCCTAAGTGAGCGCTAACCCTCCATGTGGTCAGAGCCTCAAAAAGTTAAATTGGTCATTAAAAAGTGTAAGGCCAATGGAAGGAGCCACGTGCCTCATTGGTGCAACTTCAAAGGTACGGCCTAAAGAGAGACCCTGAAATAGTGCCGGACCTATAGAAGTGAAATGGGCACCGTGGCCCAATCAGCTAAGTATAAAAGAACTAGCGGAAGTCTCCATGTGTCTCAATGACACACCTTCAAGGGTCGAGGCCAAAGGCAAAACCCCAAATGAGTTCCAGCTTTCCACGTGTCCCAAGTCCAAAAAGAAGGTAGAGCCGGCTATTGAATCAAATAAGCATAGAAGGGTTTGCGGAAGCCTCAATGTGTCAGCTCGTTGTAACTTCAAAGGAAAAATCTGAAGACAGGTCCCAAATGTGCATTGAGCTCCGCACGTGTCTCGATTCAAACATAAAGCCTTCACAAAGTAGAGGGATACATGGCCATGTTTCAAGTCAAAAATGGGAAAGCGGGGTGTCAGAGAATTTTGGGAATTTTGGTTTTGTTTCCATAAGGGGCGAAGTCAAATGTTAGGTCTTCGCCTAAAGTCAAATCAGTTGGTGGAGATCTTTGAGATTTTGAGCCTTGTTTCCATAAAAGGCGTAAAGTGATAAAGTGAACCATGGCCCTACTCACACCAAGGGATAAAGTCAAATGTTGAGCCCGCATGCAAAGTCAAAGTCAGGAAGCGGGTCGGCAAAGAACTTTGGGATTTTGAGCCTTGTTTCCATAAAGGGCGTAAAGTGATAAAATGAACTACGACTCTGTTACCACTCAGGTAAAGCCACATGTCAGACCCAAATGCAAAATTTGAAGTTGTGGGCTTGTGGGGATGTGGGTAACTTTTACACTTTTACATCTTTTGCGCTAAAGGCGTGATTTCAATTGCGGGCCCACGGATCCATTTTGCGAAAATTGCTTTTTCGCCATTTTTGTATGGATTCAATTCAAATATTTAAATGAGCATAACTTTCACTCTAGTGCTCAAAATTTAATAAGTTTCATACTTGGTTGAAAGGTCTTGGTCTCCTCTATGCCATGGAAGCATAAAATATTATTTTCAGTAGGCTTTGATGGGAGAAAATATGGAACAATTATTTCAAGCCATTAATACGGGATCTGATTGCTTTAACTACCTAGATCCAATCTGATCTTCCATCCTTCCTTCTCCAACACATCAAATGCAGGACATGGAGAACCAATCTGGATCTCTTGATTTGGGTGAAAATATGGGAAACATATTTTATGCCATTAATATGTGATCGACTTCTTCAACTAGCTCAAATTTGATTTGATCTTCCATCCATCCTTCTTGACGCCAAAGACATGCAGAACTAGATTTGACAGATTGGAGCTGGATTTTCGGGGCATTGATGGTTGGTGGTTGAGCTTCCAAATCAATTTTTATTTCTTCTCTTCTTCTCCTCTTTTTGCTTCATCTATAAATATAAGATCTTGGCTCATTACAAAAGGTTGGACTCTGATACTTTTGAAGTGTAAATATAATCGAAAGCAATCAATACAAAAGAATTTCCCCTTTCTCTCTATCTTCATCTATTGTCTCTTCTTGCTTACCTGAAATCTGGATCATTTATCTTCTATAATAAGAAACTTTGTGTTCTTATTGATATGATTTCTAGAACTTTGTGTCTATGGAATGGTGTCTTATGTTATGAATGTGAATGATTCTATTCTGTATCACCTTTTCTCAATACGTATAAGGTTATACTCTGCTATCTATATTTCCTGAAAGTACTATTATATTTTTCTCTTTCCTTTCTTCATTTTCTTCCATTCATTTGTATTGATAAGCTATTTTGGTAAAAAGCATTTCAAGATGTCAGAAGTCCATCCCTAAGATGAAATTTGTACATTTGTATATAAATTTTGCTACTTGTATTCAATAAGGTAACCTCTCCCATAAAGTGGAGGGACTTACTTGTCCCTTGACTATGGTTTTGTTAAAGTACCATTTTAAAACCCAACGAGCTTTTGGTGACTATGCTTTGGGATTTTGTTTCAAACATATCCCTTATAAAAGAACAACTTCAAGATCATTTTTGATCTGGTGACTCTACGGTATACACGTGGGAATAAAGCTCTCGGGGTTGAAGATCCTCATTTTCAACTTCTGGAGCAAAAAAACTTCTCTCTTCTTCTAGCAAGAAGGAACAAAAGAACTCGTTCTTCAAGCACACCTCCTGTTAAAGATAGAAATTCCAAGAATAGCATTCCTCTAGAACAACTCAGTCCTAATCTTCTTGCTCTGATACTTGTTGGTGTTTTAGTTCCCCTTTAGACAATATTCCCATAGATGGCAACACCTCTACCTTGGGGATAATGGATTGGGCCCCTTGCTCTTCCTCACCATTGAATGAGTTACCCAGGAGTAGCAGGAAATGTTTTCCTAAATTCTGAGGTGATTTAAAAGTACACCCAGATGAACACATTACAACCTTCATTATTGCATGTGGGATTCTTGGGGTTGAATATGAAGACGTCTTTATCAGGATCTTTGTGGAAACATTGCAGGATAATGCTGTTGATTGGTTATATCATCTTCCTACTGGGTCAATTACTAATTGGACCACCTTGAAAACTTAGTTTGAGCAACGTTTCAAACCTTTTGAAGATGTGCACGCAATCTTGGATAAAATTTCTCATATTAAGAAGGAACCACATGAACCCATGAGGGATTTTGTGGCTAAATTCAACAAGCTAGTTCTTAAAATTCCATAGAACACTTGCCCTGTAGATCAAATCCAAAAGTGCTTCTTCCTCAATGCTCAGTTTCCTGAAGTAAGTTATGCACTAAGGAGAGATAACCTTGTAACTCTGGATGCTGATCAATGCTTGGCTATAAGTGTTGAGGATGATTTAATCATGTCTGGTAAATTGAAAATAGAATCCTCCAAATCTAAAGCATCTTCTTCTTCCTCTTCCCCTGGAGCCAATTCTGATGAGTTAGTATAAAAGCTTGCAAATGATCTCATTGCTATCAAGAAGCAATTGGATCAACATACTCCTTATCAAGATATTCCAAGAAGGAATTTTCAGCCTAGGAACTAGTTACCTCCCTCTCAGAATAAATTGTCTATTGAAGGCCCACCTATCAAGGTTCCAGTCAATGCAAATTATGAATTCCAATAACCTGATGATGAAGAGTTTATTGAAGACTTTGAAGACCCAAAAGAAGAGGTTGATGAAGAACAAGAGGAACTTGGTGGATCTCAAGTTCATTTCCTTACCATTGAAGGTATTGATGATGAAGATGAATATGATGAAAGAGTGGTAGATATGAATAGTGAGTCATATGTTGTTATGACTCAAGAGAAAACAAAAAAAAAAAAAAAAAGTAATGGATCCTGCTAAGAAATCCAAGGAGTTTCTTATAACTATTCCAGTGGTTGCAAGAAGAGAATATCCTATTCCCACTGCCTCCATGTAAAAGGTGAGTAATGCTAATCCTTTTCCTTTTGATTTTGTTTCTAAAGCATCATGTCCTTCAAATCCTAAAATTGATAAATCAAAAGTTTCTCAAGTTCCTAGTAATGATTCCCCATCCACCTCTGGACCTTTTGATATCATTGATCATCTTAAGAAGACCAAAATCCAAATCTCGAGGCATAATTTTACCGCACCCATCCAAAATCCTTTGCAAAATGGTAAAATTTGTCAATTCCAAATCCAAAGCCTCATCCAATACTTCTAAAGGTATTTTTCCCACTCCCTCTTCCTCACCTCAATCAAGCCTTGTGGTCATGTCACTTCCTAATGAGAAAATTAAACCATTTCGTATAACTCTCCTCATAGCTGGTCATAAGCTCGGTAAATGTGTCCTTAATCATAAGTATCGACAATGTGATGCCTGCAAAAGTAGCTCATGCTTTGGGCCCGACTCTAACACGTGCCTTTGGTTCTTGCTATTCCATGGAGAGTAGAAGAGTGCCTTTGGTTGGAAGGATTAAAGATGTACAAGTAGCCTTCACCGATTTTCTAGATAAAATGGTCTTAACCACTATTTGGTTGCTGATATTCCTCCCTCATATGGTATGTTACTTGAGTAGGAATTTATGTAAAGAGGTATGAGGTGAAATTCGATGGAATGGTCACATGCTTTAATCCCGGTCAATGGAAAAATAAGAAAGTTTTTACTTAAAAGCAAACTGAGTATATTGTGCAAAATACTAATGATCCAAAAGCACAAATACTCTATGAATATATAGGGCATGACAACTATATGATCATGTCAGAGGATGAGGCAAGTCTTCCTAAGGGAGTGATTCATGATCCTAATGGCATTTGGACTCTAGAGTTTGATGGAAGCTGATCTTCACCGGTTCGGAGATGGTGTGGTGTTAATCTCTCTAGAAGGGAAGATTCATCCATTTTATTTCAAGCTTCATATGAGTATGAGGCTCTCATCCTTGGGTTGAACAAGGCAAAATAAATAGGAGTAAAGAATCTTTGTGCTTGTGGTGATGTAGAGTTGATTGTGAAATAGGTAAGGGATCTTTACCAAGTAAAGAATAGGAGATTGAGACATTATAGAAATATTGTTTTGGATTCCATTGAATTCCTTAATGCCTTCTCAATTGAAGTTGTGCCAAGAGAAAATAATACTAGAGATGATTCTCTAGTTGTCTTAGGATCTTTGTTGATTCCTCATCTAGATTTCTCTCAAGAGAAATTTACCATTGAAATGATTCATAGGCCTAGTGTGCCGGATAATGTAAGTAACTGGAAGGTTTTCAATGATGATCAACACTTTCTCTCTTTCTTAGAGCTTAAAGATAACTTCAATCATTTATATTTTGAAGGAAGTGAAAATCGACCTAGAGAACATGTGCCCTCTAATGAGGAAGATATCAAGGAAGATATGGATCAAGATGGTTGTATTAAGTTGAAGGGTAAGAAGATTCCTAAAGTAATGGTGAGTTTAGAAGATCTATTTGGCAAACATGATAGGTTCATCAAATTTGAAGCTTCTCAAGGGACTCGACAATCTGCTAAGTATGAGAAGGTCAATATTGGAACCAAGGATGAACCCAAGGTGATAAATATTGGACCATGATGCACTCAAGAAGAGAAAAAGAAATCAGTAAACCTATTAAAGAAGTATGATGATTTTCTTGCCTATTCATATGATGATCTTAAGGATTTTCAACCAAAGGAGATGCAACACTATATTCCTCTAAAACCTGGGATAAAACCTTTCAAGAAAAATCAAAGATAGTACAATCCTAAGGTTGCTGATACTATTTTTCAAGAGATCCAAGGAAGTTACTAAGAGAAAACATTATTTTCCCTATACATCATTCCACATGGATTTCCAACATTGTGCCTATCGAAATAAGAATGATGAGATCCACATCTGTAGACTTAAGAAATCTAAATCAGGCCTCTTTAAAAGACAACTATCCACTCCCCATGATGGATCAAGTTTTACAAGCTTTCGAGGCTCGAGATGTTGTCTATGCGAGATGGATTCTATGGATACAATCAAATGGAAGTCAATACCTCAGATCAACACAAGATTGCCTTTACTACCCCTTGGGGCACCTTTGCCTACAAGAGAATGCCATTTGGTCTTATCAATGCTGGTGCCACTTTTCAGAGGGTAATGGATTTAGATTTTGGAAATTTAAAGGGAAAGTGTATTGTTGTGTACCTTGATGATTTGACTATTTTTTCAAAAACAAGGGCATATCATCTTCAGCATTTGGAAACAATTCTTCAAAAATGTAGAGAACATGGAGTTTCTCTCAATCCTAAGAAATCTATCTTTTGTGTCACTTTGAAGGCAAGTTATTCTTTGGGCATACTATTTCCAAAGAAGGGATCAAGATAGATCAAGAAAGAGTTCAAGCAATCCAATGATTCCTCTTCCCAAAAGTAAAAGGGCATTCACTCTTTCTTTGGGAAGATAAATTTCTTGAGGAGATTCATTCTAGATTTTGTAGAACTAACTATGAGTGTTTCTCACATGATGAAAGGAAATAAAAACTTTAGTTGTACTTCTGAAGGTAAAGAAGAATTTGAAGGTATCAAGAAAGCCATTGCTAAAACTCCCATCTTAGCATGTCCTGATTTCAGCAAGGATTTTATCATCTATTGTTATGCTATAAAGGGTACCTTGGCTACTATGCTAACTCAAAGAAATTTTGAGGATCATGAAATTCCAATTGAATTCATGAGCTATGTTCTAAAAGCTCATGAATTGAAATATACTATGATGGAGAAACATGCTTTTGTAGTGGTCAAAGCTGTCAAGTAGTTTCATTTTTATATTCTTAATTCTCACTCTGTTGTGCTTGTACCTGATACAACCATCAAGTCTATTCTTACACAACAGAGTTTGGAACTAAGAGAGGCAATTGGGTAGCAAAATTCCAAGAATATGATCTCGATATCAAACCAACTAAGCTAGTTCGGGGTAAGGGCTTGTGTGAGATTATTGCTTTGAAGGGGATGATGAAGAATTGTCCACAAAAGTAGTGGATGTTCCCATTGTTCTCTTCCTCAGTTCACAAATGAGTGGTATGCTGATATTGCACATTTTCTTACTTATGGAGAGTTTCCATCCCACTTGAGTGCCAAGGAAAAGAGCTATTAAGCTAAGGTCTGCACAATATGTATTATGGGAAAATGCTTTGTTTAAGCGAGGCATTGATGTAAGATTCCTTAAATGTGTGGACAAAGAGCAACATAAGAAGTTATTTTTAGCTTCTTTTGACCAAGCTTGTGGAGGGAATTTCTTTTACTGTTGTCATTGTCCATAAAATCCTTCATGTAGGGTACTATTGACCTACATTATTCGAGAGATGCATCAAAATGGGTGGGTAAGTGTGAAGCTTGTTAGAATTTTGTTGAGAGACCTAAGTTGGCTGATTTACCACTCAAACCAAAAGTAGTGATTGATGAGCCTTTTCAACAATGGGGATTGAATTTCATTGGAAATATTAACCCACCTTCCAAAGGTTGGACATACTCACATGATAACTACTATAGATTACTTCATAAAGTGGGTAAAGGCTATTCCAGGTCAAAAGTAGTACTTCCGAGGTGGTGTGTAATTTCATCAAGGAGAACATCCTTATAAGGTTTGGAGTACCGAACAAAATTGTGACTAATAATGATTCCAAATTTTCTTCTTATGAGATGATGGATTTATGCTATGGCTATGGAATTTCCCTTGCTCATTCTTTAGATTATTATCCTCAAGGGAATGGACAAGTAGAATCAACAAATAAGAATCTGGTAACCAAAGACTGGAAGCTTCTCAAAGACTCTCAAAGGAATTAGCACAAGAATCTCTATGATGCTCTCTGGGCATATATAATTACACCAAAAAGAGCAATTGGTATGTCTCCATTCGAGGTGGTGTATGGAATTGAAGCTTAGCTACCAAGTAATAGTGGAATTTTTAGCCTTGCACTTAATTAAGGCTATTGAAAATACAGTTTCACCAGTTCCTTGACAAGAGGATCATGTATCTTCGTGTGGATGAAGATAGGATGCAAGTTTTTATAGGATCTCACTCATCAATTGAAGGTGAAAGCTTTGTTTAATAAGAACGTTAGGCCCAGATATTCTCAAGTGGGCGCTATTAATCCATCATGGGACAAAAGACATGAACCTCGAGGAAGCCATTGTAAGTTTTATTCTCTTTAGCTTGGTCCTTTAAAAATAAGACACTTTCTTTGGAGAAATTTCATTCTACTTGGATTACATGGATGGATCTCCTCTCCCACTTCCTTATAGTGGGAAGTATTTGAAGTTGTTCAAGTCTTAGGTGCTTAGGCAGTCCTTTTGTATATACTGTGTGCAATGTTTTGTTTGTTTTTGTCTTTCCTTTTGGTTTGTTTCCCTTCTGTGTGTGTTGTCTTCGTATTGGTTTTACCTTTGACTCTATTTGCCCAATGGATAAGGCACTGGTATGCTTTCCCAAAGTTTTTCTATAGTTCTTGATCTTGCCTTGTTCCTCTTTCCTAGCCAAGTCATCCCCATAAAGAGATAGTTGTTGTCACCCTCAAAATCCCCCTCATTTTTCTAGTCAAGTTTCAAAAAATTTGAGTTGGTGCCTTTGAGAGATGTTTGAGTAGATTGAGAAGTTTGGAGAGATAGGAAAATTCCTTCTTTGAAGAATCTGGTGCTCATTTGTAATCTCGTAGTCCGCATGGTTGGATAAAATTTCTATCTTCCCATTTGGATCTTACCTCAAGGCCATTTTATATGGTTCTTGATCTTGCCTCATAAGTCACAAGAAGAAAGGAAGTGTTTAATTGAGAACCAAATCGGTTAAGTATAGAAAGACCATGATAGGTGCCAAGTGTATCTTTGGCACACTTTTGGTATGGTGCACAAACGTGGAGACCCCAAACGTGCACAAGCCCTCCACCTGGTTAGATTTCGAAAAGACAAAGCCAACCGATGAATCAACTAAGTATAAAGAGCTGACGGAAGCCTCCATGCATCCCAACGACACACCTCCAAAGGCCAAGTTTAAAGCAGGATCCTAAGTGAGCTCCAACCCTCCATGTGATCAAAGCCTCAAAAGTAAAATTGGCCATTGAAAAGTCTAAGGCCAGCAGATGATTCCACATGCCTCATTGGCGCAACTTCAAAGGCATGGCCCAAAGAGAGACCCTGAACTAGCACCAACCCTCCACATATCTAGGGTCCAATAGAAGTCAAATGGGTAGCAGGCCCAAATCAGCTAAGTATAAAAGAACTGGTGGAAGTCTCCACATGTCTCAATGATGCACCTTCAAGGGTTGAGGATAAAGGTGAAACCCCAAATGAGCACCAGCTTTCCACATGTCCTAGGTCCGAAAAGAAGGCAGAGCTGGCTGTTGAATCGAATAAGTATAGAAGGGTTTATGGAAGCCTCCATGTGTCATCTTAACACAACTTCAAAGGAATAATTTGGAGGTAGGTCCCAGTAGGTCCCAAATGTGTGTTTGAGCCTCCACGTATCCCGGGTTAGACATAAATCCTTCACCAAATAAAGGGACACATGGCCATGTTTCAATTCAAAAATGGGAAAGCAGGCCTTCAGAGCATTTCGGGAAATTTGGTTTTGTTTCCATAAGGGGCGAAGTCAAATGTCAAGCCCACGTCGAAAGTCAAATTGGGTCAGTGGAGAACTTTGAGATTTTGAGCCTTGTTTCCATAAAAGGCATAAAGTGATAAAGTAAACCACGACCCCAATCACACTAAGGGATAAAGTCAAATGTTGATCCCACGTGTAAAGTCAAAGTGGGGAAGCGGGTTGGTGGAGAACTTTGGGATTTTGAGCCTTGTTTCCATAAAGGGCATAAAGTGATAAAGTGAACCGTGACTCCATTACCACTCAGGTAAAGCCACGTGTCAGACCCAAATGTAAAATGTGAAGTTGCGGGCTTGTGGGGAACTTTTGCACTTTTGCATATTTTGTGCTAAAGGTGTGATTTTAATTGTGGGCCCATGGATCCATTTTGAGAAATTTTCTCTTTTTCCATTTTTGTACAGATTCGATTCAAATATTCAAATGAGCATAACTTTCGCTCAAAGCTCGAAATTTGACAATTTTTATACTTTTGTTGGAAAGGTCTTAGTCTCCTATACCCCATGGAAGAATAAAATATTATTTTTAGTAGGATTTGATGGGAGAAAATATGGAACAAGTATTTCAAGCCATTAATATGGGATCTGATTGCTTCAACTACCCAGATCTGATATGATCTTCCATCCTTCCTTCTCTAACATGCCAACTAGACATGGAGAACTGACTGGATCTCTTGATTTGGGTGAAAATATGGGAACATCTTTTATGCCATTAATATGTGATCAGATTGCTTTAACTAGCTCAAATTTGATCTAATCTTCCATCCTTCCTTCTTCAGCACACCAAAGACATGCAAAACCAGATTTGACAGATTGGATGTGGATTTATAGGGGCATTGATGGTTGGTGGTTAAGCTTCCAAATAAGTTTTTATTCCTTCTCTTCTTCTCCTCTTTTCACTTCATCTATAAATGTAAGATCTTGGCTCATTGCAAAAGGTTGGACTTTGATACTTTTGAAGTGTAAATAGAATCAAAAGAAATCAATACAAAAGAATTTCCCTTTATCTCTATCTTCATCTATTGTCTCTTCTTGCTTACTTAGAAATCTATGGATCATTTATCTTCTATAATAAGAAACTTTTTGTTCTTATTGATATGATTTCTAGAACTTTGTGTCTATGGAATGGTGTCTTATGCTGTGAATGTGAATGATTCTGTTTTGTATCACCTTTTCTCAGTACGTATAAGGTTATACTCTGCTATCTATATTTCCTGAAAGTATTGTTATATTCTACTCTTTCCTTTCTTTAGTTTCTTCCATTTGTTTGTATTGATAAGCTATTTTGGTAAAAATCATTTCAAGATGTCAGAAGTCTAGCCCTAAGATGAAAGTTGTACATTTGTATATAAGTTTTACCGCTTGCATTCCTATCCCATAAAGAGGAGGGACTTGCTGTCCCCTGACTATGGTTTTGTTAAAGTACCATTTTAAAACCCAAAAATGCACACCTGTGAAATAGGACCCATAAAATTCATAGCCCATTTCTTAAATGGTTTTGTGATAGAATAGGTCTCGAGGCATTTCATCTCGTTGACTTGGTTTTTCAAGATGTTGAAAATGATCACGTGCCTTACAAAATTCCTTACAATCTTTATATAGGGTATCCCACCATAATATCGTGAGTAGAATCTTGCATGTTGTGGCATCACCGACATAGTGGCCACTGTAATACCACCGGATATTCTTCCATAATATCCATGTGCTCATGTTCTAATACACAACGACGTAATACCTCATATCATTAATTTGTATAAGTCACCACTGATTAACATATAAGGTGTGGTGCATATAGAAATTTGTTTCTTCTCCAAGGATTTCATTCCTTCTGGTGCCATCCCTAGTCGTAGAAAGACAACAATGTCCTCTAGTTCGATGGCACGCGTTGTCACACTGTATAATTGTGCATCTTGTATGGTATCCTCAATTGCCTGTGCTTCTTCTCCTAACTATATTATTGATAGATGGTCTGGTCTAGAATTACTTTTTCCTAGTTTTACCATAACTATGAAATCAAATTCTTGAAATAAGATCACCCATCAACATATGTGCCCTTGTAAAATAGGTTTATTTACCAAATAATTCAATGCCATGTGATCTATATAAAAGACGAATGGTGTAGCTAGTAGGTATTGGTAGAATTTATGTAGCACATAGATCATTGAAAAAGCTTCATGCTCTGTAGTTGTGTAATTTTATTTTGCATGAGTCAAATTTCTACTAGTAAACCAGATAGGATGATCTACAATACCTTCTCTAGGTTGAGCTAACAACGCACCAATGGCTATGCTAGAGGCGTCAAAATGTACATGAAATGGTTTCTCCCACAAAGGAAAACACATAATAGGCATGGTAGTAAGATTCTCCTTCAATGTATCGAATGCACACTGTTGTTGTTCTCTCCAGTAGAACGTAGCTTTCCCTTTAAGTAACTCTTCTAATGGTGTGGCAACTTTGGCATATCCTTTGATAAACTTTCTGTAATATCCTTTATGACCCAAAAAGTTACGTACCTCACTTTGACTGGTAGGCTCCCTTAGGCCTATAATGATTACAACCTTTTTGGATCAACAAATACACCCTCCTTACAGATTATGTGTCCTAAAAGTATCCCAAAAGGTGTAGCAAATATGCACTTCTTGATGTTTAAAGAGATACTCAACTATCTACACCGTTCAAACATTAAGCGCATATTATCACAGTGATCCTTAACTAATCCATACACCATCCAATCGTATAAATATACTTGTAAGAAGTTATGAATAAGTTCCTTAAATTCTTGGACATCTATGCGTGAAAATACAAAGAGGCACAATTTTCGACCAAAAGGCATGACCGTATAGGTGAAGCTACCCTATTTAGTAGTAAATGTAGTCTTTGCCAAATCCTCCCGGGCATTCAAACTGATGATACCCGAGAGAACCCATCTCGTAAATGAATAGATTTTGTGCTCTACAACACCTTCTAGTATTTCCTCAGTGAATGGCATAGGAAATGGATCAATTACACATGTAACATTTAGCTCCCTGTAGTCCACGCATATCCTAATCCGTCTATCCTTCTTGATACTGATCACCATTAGACTAACCCATTTTGAATCATCAAGGGACATGATAATCCTAGACTTAAACATGTTATCAATCTCTTCTTTGAAATTTTCACGCAAATTGGGGTTCATTCTCAGAAGGTCTCTTTCTTATTGGGCATGCACCTCCTTAAGATTTATTTTCATCTCTCCTAACAATTCATGCATGCCTTTAAGTTCATGGTACCTCCTAGAAATAGGTCTTGGTAATCCCTTAGTAACCCTATGATTTTTTCCACTTCGATTATGACCAATAGTCAATAATTATGGCTTCCTTAGGCTCGATGATCTGCTCCAATATTCAGCTTTGTCTTCATAGGTTCATGATAGGCACATGTGGCCTTATCCACACCGTCCCAATGCCTCACACCTCCTGTTGAATGGTTTACATCCAGTTTATCTAATTCTTCATCATCCATTAAGTAGACCATTTTTCCTTTCTCTTTCTTGAGGAAAGTGCATTGAAGTAATGTTGCATCAGCCTCGGGTTCTTCATTAAGACGCACTCCTAAGTCTTCTTTACCTAATAACTCCTGAAGGAGTTGTTCAGCCTCGGCACTATCTCCCATAGTTAAGCACTTTATGAATTTCAATGCTTCTTCCACTGAAGGATTTGTAGAGAAGAATTCAAATGTCTGGGTCATTCCTATAATTAAATTCTGCCAATTTCTAGTTTCTCTATGGAGTTTTACATATACATACCAAGCACGTGCGTAACCTTGTAAAAGTGGAATAAAACCGGTGCACCCATAACGACGATGGTAAAGCTTCCGCCCTTTTTCCAGAGTCTCTCACACTTCGAACATGGTGTTGAACAGGTTAATTACCGTGATAAGTACTTGATTTAAGTAGGTACATTGCTTTTGAATAACCTAATAGTAAGAGCAATCCCAATTTCATTCTATCTCGACAATATTATTCCTAAAGGTCACCCACTGCAGTGTGCTATCCCACACAAAGTGTATATGATAGCATAATTCTTCTTTCCAAAGGGTCTATCCACTATTCTTCCATGGCACACAAGAATACCATGGGATCCCCTTATCTTATGTAACAAGGTACCGAGTTGTTTTCTGTCCTCCCGACATAACACAATTTTGTGCTTCAAGGAAATATGCTCTTTACTTTGCGCCTACCAACTCATAAGTGTTGTGAGCCCAATTATCAAAAGCACCACTTGTATTATCACTAATAAACTATGCATCCTCCCACCGAATTAGTCCTTCATTGGTTGGTTCAATCATCTCTCGGATCTCGGATAGTGCATACATAAATCCTATTCGGATCTTCTTCACTTAAGGGCTCAACATAGGCGTAGATTTTCCATCTCACAAAGGGATAATAAATCTTTCCTCTTTTTTTTTTTTTTAAATCGATATAGCCCTTGTTGACTGAAGACCAACATTATTTGCATAGCACTAAGGACGCCCTAATAGAGCCGGGAAGCTATCTGACTCTACTAGCGCTAAAAATTCAAAGTCTCCAGTGAACTTGGCTCCTTGTATGGTAATGGATGCATCCTTCAAAACTCCAACGGGAGTGGCCTTAGTCTGATTAGCCATGAATAATACATTAGAGGATGGCTGTAATGGGGGTCTTCCCATTTGTACCCATGTATCCAAGGTAAGAACATTGACTTCCATGGCATGTATCAATCAATATATTACTCAATAGCCACCCATCCACAACAACATTCAAAGTGATTTCCTTGTCATAATCTAGGCTATGAGGGGGAAGATTCACATGCAAGATCTACCATCCAGTCTCAAGTACTTGTGCGTGGAGTGTTTCCTTTTAACCAACTCCCTAATAGTGGAATGATGTTTTCCTAGTGCAACATTTTACACACTTCTCTCAAGTCATCTATATCAGTTTGGACCGTCTCCAATGATTTCTTCTACTCCTTTAAGTATTGTATCTCACCCTAAAGATTCCTTAGAACTTCCATGGTTTCCTCATAAACCTCCTTTTGATAGCGAGGTGGTCCGGATATAGTGCATGAAGAATGTCTTCTTTAGTGATGGTAGGTTTCTACTATAATGCTTCTCTGGCGCATGCCACCTTAGTGCGGGTCATGATATTCAATTGTAATGCCTCAGATTCTACTTCCATCTTTGGAATCCATTGATTTTCAATAGCACACTGTATCCTAACCATCCTTACACATTTGTTTTCTTGTTTATGTTGCTTACTCGGATGCTCATGTAAGTCCAAAAAATCCTCATAACTATGGTTCTTTCCATAGAAAGAACATGTAATATTTTGGGGGCATTCACGCCTATAGTGATCAAGAGATCCACATGTATAACACATTCCACGAGGGAACTCACTTCTCCCACCACCATGGCCTCATCCTCTGAATCCACCGTGATATCCTCGGCCTCTGTCATGACCTCCTTCAAAATGCCCTTCATTCCTATCATAGTGCGGTTGATTGCGATCCCGATCTCGGTGCTCATTCTTGTTTTTAGAGCTATCCATTACACTTGTCTACCATACCCCAATGTCTAAAGCATAATGGATTTGACCAATCAATCTAAAATCTTTAGTATCATGGGTCATGGGTTGACAAATTTTGTAATAGTAGGATACGTTCTTCCTTCCTTATCAGTGCTTTGTAGAAAAGGACAATGGCTTGTATCATGATTCAAATGACAGATCTCATAGTCTAACAATAATGAACATATGGAACTTCAAGGGAAACTATCCTTGGTGTGTCCCTCCACTTTACAATCTGTACAAAAAATCCCTGAGCGTGTTTCATGGGCTGAATTCACCGATAATTTCTCTAACTACTTTTCCATAGCTATAATTTGTGCCTCTAAGAATGTGCTAACATCGGTGTCAATACTCCCAAATTCCTTGGCATGTAGGTCTACCTCCAATGCCTCGTGTGGATCAATATATGTCTTATGTGACAACACCCTTCTAAATGGTGTAATCAATCCTCCAACGAACCATTGTGCATGTTGGCTTGCATGAATATCATAGGAAAGATTAGACATAAGCATTTTAAAATGGGCATCATACTCGCGCACACTCTCAGTAGTGCCTTCCTTGATATATTTGAGCGCACTTATACCATTCTACTCAAATTAAAGGATATGAAACTCTTTCAAGAACACATCCTTTAATGCTGCATAATCTACGCAAGTCTGATCAAGGTCAAAATTTCTATACCAGCTGTGTGCACGTCCTTGTAATATGGTAGCAAATTGTCTTTCCTTGCAATCATAAGCCATGATTCCTTTTGCATGCCACAATATTTCACACATGTGCACATTTTCAACAACATCTTCTATGTCCCTATACTCTCAAAGACAAAGAGACATTTCCATGTAAATATTCTGGGGTTGGTGTGGACCTTTCCCACCTGATCTAGAACCTCTTGAGTTTCCCCTACCTCTAAAACCTCCAGATCCACCTGAACTAGAGCTATCTATACCTCCTGATCTCAAACTTATAACTAGAATAGGTCCTATAGATGTACTCCCATGTTATCTAATAGTAGTACTATACTGAACCCCTATGGTCTGTGAATTAGTTCCACTTCCAGAGGTGAATCCAACATTCTATGTGCTCATGTTCTATGTGGATGATGCACCTAAAACACACCTCCAAATAACAATGAAGCCATATACCCTGCCATTGATGTGCTTGCTCTCTTACTTCCCAAAATTTCTTGCTGATTACTTGTCATACTAGATACTGGAAAACCAAGCGCAAGGGATAGGTTATCGTGTAGGTTCGATGCGCGCCCACGACTCATGTCATCTTTGCTTGGCATGCTTCCTTGTGAGGCTAAGGAGGGTTCCCTATCATTCTTTCCTAGATGGGGGAGTTCCTGATGCTCTAGCTTCACATCTTCTACGTGAGCTCCAAATCCTTCATTAGCCATCTCTCTCCTCAACCCCATATCCTCTACAATATCACGCTTTTCTCTATCTCCCTCTCATGTGCCTCATTGTACTTAAGCCACCTTTCTTCCCTCTACCTTGCTACTGATAATTCCACCATCCTTCACCAAATCATGTTCCTTCCCCACACGTGGTGGGGTTTAGTTAGCCATTGGTTTACTATCCAAATTGAAAGTTACCATGATGCAACCTAGAATTTACCAAGAACACCTAGACGTAGAGATCACTGAAGCACACAAAGGTACCAAGTCCCTCTTTAGGGTTGCTATTATTACAGTAAGTTCCTTGGATATCATAAAAGCGGAATTCAACTACCTTTGGACACGAATAAGTGGAAATTGAGTATTCCAAGATATAACTGTTTCTGACACCACATAACCATGTATCCACCACTCGAGTGCAAATAAGATCAGCATCATAAAGGGCTTGGAATTATTCCCGCATCTAGATAAGTGCGCGATACCTCCAATTTTTCTTAGACGCATAAGAAATCAGCCACTCATATGATTCTACTAGAAAGATAGCGAAAAGCTCTCATATAAACTGTCATACATATTCTGTTCCACCCATACGTGTGCGTTAAACTCAGATCTAGTGCTTAACCACCATGTGTGTTCTTATTTCAGATCATTTATCCACTCCTCAACACTCGCTAGAGTTAACCGATACGTCTTCATCGCGAACCATCCTAGAAAAAAATGAAAAAGAGTTCCCGAAAGCGAAACTAATGATACAACCTAGAGTTTACCAAGAATAACACCCTAGACATAATGACACATCACTCAACCTAGACTGAGAGCTCACTTGAAGTACACAAAGGTACCATGTCCCTCTTTAGGGTTGCTATTGTAGGTTGTCAACATGATGAAGACTTAGAAAATGTAGTTCCATTACTAACACATCATTCTACAAAGCATACCGATCTATATCTAAGGGAGAAAAACTTTAACCAATAATCATGATGGAATCACGTATATGCAATAACCAATTACACACAAGAATACACTCAAATTCAGCCAATCTCCTCCATTATATTAAATGCAATAAGTATAAAAATCTTCATTACAATAGCAATAGTATGCGCGTAATAGATTTAGCACCATAATTTCACTATATCTCTCTCTGTATATTCATCATCATACATCTATATCTATTACGCAGTTCACCACATATATAAGGGTGGGGAATTTTCATTCACCGCTTATCTAATCCCAAAATAGATCGCATGCCATTATTAGCCACGCACCATTACAAAAATAGCCACACATGCAAGTGCGCTAACAATAGACTACTGATAGTTAACTGATAGTGATAAATCTATTTCCACCTATGTCCATGCAAAATTATTTGTATATGATCCTCAAAATAGTCAATGCATGGTGCGTACATCTCTTCCTCATTTGTGTGCTCTGCACGCCATCTCTAAAAATAGACCTTCATGAGAGAAAACATCTAAGTCCTGAAAGTTGAACTTTTGCTCTATGTGCGTGTTCTCCCTATCCATTCGTGCCTTTGAATATGAACTATTTTCCCTCGCGACTTCTTGTGTGCTTTCATCAAGTTTTCTCTAATAAAAAATAAATCTCTTCTTTAAACCACCATTCAAAAAAATTTTTTGACATCCATCGATGGATTTCCAAACCATACTTGAGAAGCTAAGGAAATCAAAATCCTTACTATGCTCTTTTTACAACTGGTGCAAATCTTTCCACATAGTTGATACTGTGTTTTGAGTAAATCCTTGAGCTACTAGTATGGATTTTAATTTATCTATATTTCCATCTCTTTGTATATTTAATCTTGTATAGCCATCTAGATATGACTATACTTCATTTTTCAGGTGACTAATTCCCAAGTATTATTTTTAATCAAATTAGAATATTTAGATTTACAACATCTATCCATATTTCGTCAAGAAGCTTCTTTGAAATATTAGGGTTCAAGTTCATACAAAGTCATCAATGATATGTATAACGACTTCTAGTCATTTTCTAAAGGTTTTTAGGATTAGAGTCTTGAATTATAGATTCAACCCATCTAGGTATTTTAGTTACAGAGGAACTAGGAACAATCTCATTTTCAACTATAGGTTCAACACTAGTTTCTTCATAACATACATTATTTTCACAATTTTCATTTTCATTAGAATCATCATAAATAAAAAAATATGATGAAGAAGAAGAACAAATTTTTTTTTCCAAGATTTTACCATTCTTATTTTCTATGACTTCGATTTTTGATGGATCAAAGATCCTAAGACCTTTAGTTTTTATACTGTATCCTACGAAGATACAAGTAAAATATGTTTGATCAAGCTTCTTCTATTTTTCTTATAGAATGAAGAGGGAAGAAGGGCTACCAAAGATTCTCAAATGAGATACACTAGGTTTTTGGTTTGACCACTTTTCCAAAGGAGTTGAATTTACTAAGGATTGAGTGGGAAATCTGTTCAAGATATGAACAAATATATGAACAACAATGTTCATAGCTTGAACCCAGAGAAATTAGGATTTTAAGAAAAATGCATCATGGTCCTAGAAATTTCTAGAATAGTGCAGTTTTTCCTTTCCGTAATCCCATTCTATTGAGGGGAATAGGGAGTAGTTAGTTCCCTTTGAATTCCACATTCGACAAAAAATGATTCAAATGCTTGAGTGATATATTCTCCCCCATTATTAGTTCTAAAGCTCTTAATTTTATAACTAGAATATTTTTCAACTAAAGCTTTAAATTCCTTAATTTTTGACAAGACATCTGATTTCTTTTTAATAAAATACAACCAAGTCATACGAGTGAAATAATCAATGAAAGTGATAACATATAGAGAACCATTAAGAGAAGGAAATTCTAGGGGTCCTCTAACATCACTATGGACGAGTTCCAAAGGTTCAGAAGAGTTATCATCATGATGGTTATGAAAAGGATTAACAAATTACTTACCACTTAAGCATCCTTCACAAGTATCATGATTTTGGGGAATGGGTGGCAAAAAAATTACTAGGTTTAGTCAAGACATGTCATACATGCTCCTAAAGTTGACATGACTTAGTCTCTCATGCCAAAATTACATGTCACTTCTTTGAGTTGTCAAACAAGAAGCAGAAGGAAAACCAAAATACACATACAATCCATCTCTTTGAATTCCTTCAACTATAGTAATATTACATTCATTTTTAATAAACCATTTATATTTTAATAATGTTACACTATATTTATTTTGAGTTAACGTAGAACAAGAAATAGAATTCATTTTTAAGTTTAGGTACTAACAACACATTTTTAATGAAACCATTTGCAACTTTTGCTTTTCCCGACCACTGAATATCGAGAATGGAATGATCACCCAAATATATTTAATCATTACATTCACTAAGTTCATATAATATATCAGATCTAAAGGTCATGTGCCTAGAGGCACTATCTAATATCAACTCATTTTTTTTTTGCAGTGATAAAAGCAACATACAAAGCAATTACATTTGATTTTTGGTTTTTTTTTTAATTCTTGTTTTGATTTTGATTTCGGTTTTGGTCATATTTTTTACCCTTTGATTTTTAAATTTGACCTATTATTTTTAAATTTATGATCCTCTTTCTTATGTCCAAATTTACCACAATAATGATATTTTCCATCAAAGCTAACTCTTAGATTCCCAAGTTTCTTATCTTTGCTAGGAGATTTAAAAGTTTGCTTTGGGTTTTTGTTGAATATAGAGGTTTTAACTTTTGATTTCTAAGTGCGAAGTGCTTGTGTGACATTCTCTTTAGAATAAAAATTTGAAATTACTTGTTCTTCCTTTATAAGAAGAACACTAAGGGTTTGCAAATCTGGAATTTTTTTGTTCGTTTGATATTTAGAATTAAATTGAAATGAAATTTCTAAATTTCTCATGAATATTTAATTGAATAATAAAATAAAGCAATTTATCTTGGATCAAATTACTGCCACATCAATCTAACTGTGACTTAATATTTTTTATTTTTGCTAAATAATTTATCACTTTTTCATCTCCCTTCATGGAAGTTGTTATAATCTCTAAAATCAATTTAATAATTTTAGACAAATGTGTTCCTTCGTACATCGATTCCAATTGAACCCAAGCCTCACTCATACTTTCTTGATTCCTGATATGAAGTAAAAATCATCATGTATGCTTCGCAAAATAATAGACATCACTTCTTGTACTTTCTGTTGATATGCATCATCATTGTCAATAGTTGCTTGTCTTCCGGTGGGAGCGCTCTCAATTCCATTCACAACTGCCCATAATTTACGAGCCATGAATTTTTCCTTCAATTGAATCTTCCAAATGTTGTAGTTTTTTCCATTCAACATCTGAGATTTATCAATTGAAAATTGATTAGACCCCATTTTTACGTAAAAATAGAAATGAAAATTATTTTACTAAACAAGAATTAAAATAAGAGTTTTATAGAAATTCCCCATGTGTATTTTAATCCTTATAATCGAACACGATCAATTTACGCCAAAGAAGGAGGTCGTGTTAATTGAATAATATATACACAAATACGTTAGAATGATATCAAAAAATCAAATTGAAATGTAAGTGATTTTTTTAGTTTTGTAATAAAATGATGACGAAAAGATTGTCGTCGTATCATATCATTTTAAAATAAAAACGATAATTTTACTATTTTTACAAAAATAATTTTTATAATTTGTCTATATTTTTGAACAAATAAACAAATAAATTATATATACATTAAAAAAAAAGTAATTTATAATTTTTTTGGGAGCTCTTGCTCCTTTAGATAATTTTTTTTTGTCAACTTGTCCGAGTTGGATAACCAACTCGAAGTTGTTTTCACTTGAGTTATAAATACCAATGTTATACCATTTAATTTCCAAATTAATGCAATAAAAATTACCCAACAAAGCCACATATATGCTAGATGAGCTATATGACTACCACAACCAAGCCGCAAAGGAGGACATGAATGCAACCATGGTCGAGCCTTTCACCACGAGAACCGAGCTCACTACGAGCCGTGCTCATGAGGGATTTCAACAAAATGGGGTGGTGTGACCACGGTCACACCATTTAAACTATGTGGAAAGGCTTATAAAGACTTCCACTTGGTTTGTGTCATCCCTATTGTGGGACTAAAACCACAACATATGAGAGGGGGTCACCGTCATGGGTGATAGAGTAGAGGTGGGGTCCCATGAGGGACACATGAAAAACATAGTGGAGGGCTCATGAAGTGAGTAGGTTGTGCCATGTGGCACTAAACGCAGAGAGGGGGTAGTTTTCCACCCCGTATGTTTGTAATTATTTTTAAATATATTTTGTTTAAATATAGGTGTACGGTCGGTTTATAGATAGGTTCGAGTTAGATATAGGTTTAAGTACTTAGGTTTATATAAACCATAGCTTTGTAGTGTGTGTGTGTGTGTGTGTGTGTGTGTGTGTGTGTGTGTGTGTGTATAATTACACACACACACACATGCACACACATATATCTATATTGTATTTTTATAAAATATGAAGATTTTATAAAAACTATACAACTATTATAGTTTGTATTTAAACTATATGTGCAAAAATTCATAGAGGCCCTAATCGGAAATGAAAAGGGGATTAGAATTCACATGAAAAAAAAAAAACATATGTATTACTGGGGATAAGAACTTTACTTGACCAATGAAAAATTTAAAAGGACCTATTTTCTCGAATCTTGTCTCCCCTATAAACTTGAGTTTCACTTTGAATTATTTTTACTTTCCCTTTTTGATTTTCTTGAATCCTCCAAACTATGTAAAACTATATAAAATATTTCAAAAATTAATAACCCTTACCTTAGTTTTCAAGGCCCTCAGTAACTTCCAAAATTGAATTTTTCATGCGCGATTGAAAGTCCAAATACCTTTTCACATGTGCAATCAACAACAAAACCAACCATGTGGAGAGGGAAGGGGGTGGGTTAAATAACATTCCAAATAATTTAACTACCTAACTTCTAACCGTTACAACATTAGGTTATTTTAGGATTAATTTTATTTATTAATCTCCCTCTGTACCATGTCGGGATGAGGGTGAAAATATACTCACCAAATCATTAAATGTAAAGTTAAACATTATAACATAAATGTAAATGTAACTATACAACATAAATAAATTAAATAACACATAGAACACAGAACACCACATATAACGTGGAAAACCCCTAAATGGGTAAAAACCACGAAGAATAAATCCACTAAGTGAGAAACTTTTACATCCACCAATCTAGTAACTCCCTCCTCACTTCTATTCCTTGTTTTTACCAGGATTTACCTTCATATTCACATTTGAATATTATTTGATCGATTGATCCGAATTATCCTGAATATGACCTATGGTCATATTTAAATAACCTAAAGGGTTATGTCCTTCTTAAGTGACGGGGCACACCCCGATTTAATTAGTTAGTTAATTAGATTAACCAACCACCTAATATAAAGTTTATATTTAAATAATAAGAATATAGTTTATTATATATTATTTAAATATAAACTATATATTATGATACACTTAATATTATAGTTCGACACTTCTAAAAGCAATGAAGGTAGGAGAGGTGGGTCTTGCTTGAAATTGCAAAAGGAAAGCATAGGTCATGAATGATGCCGAGCCTAGTGACATGAAGAAGATAGATGTTTGAAGCTCATGTAAAGGTGGAGATTATAAAACTATCGATTAATTTCATACTATAATACTAGTTTTATGTTGTATAGTTTTATCTTTTGTAATTTTGGTATGAGGGTGGTAGTCATTATTACATATTAGGTTAAATACCTAGTTTTTATTTTTAGTTGAACTTAATATTGAAAGGGTGGGGTCCTAATAACCCCCAATTTATAGCTTCGGTAAAAATATTTTACTTATAAAAGACATGTATTATCATTTAAATACTTTATCGTATTATAACATTACTAAAGATAGTCACACACATTATAAAAATTAACATTATTAAGATAATCACACAAATTATACAAAAAGTTGTTCTCAAATAAATTTAGGGAAAAATTACTTAATTTAATTTTTAGATAGTTAAATGCTTTTGACCAGAGCTATGAACAAGAGGGTTGATGGGTCCCGACCCTACAAGTATCAAAATATTAGATCATTGAAGGGCTACATATAAAACCAAAAACTAGTACAAATGACTGTAAACAACGAGGCAAAAATGTAACATGAACAACCAGGCCTGAAAAAACATAGATTTGAGAAAATAAAAATAGAGTGGGAATGACCGAGAAACCCTAGGGTTCCACCTCTAATTGGTCCGCTGAGCCAAGTGTTACAATATTCTGAGAAAAGTGAAGGAGAGCCGAAACAATCTTTAGCTACACCGTGCAATCAAGAAGTGGCAGAGTAGGTTTTATGAGCATGACTAGCTCCATGGATAGCACCTTAGAGATAGATGCCACATCAAAGTGACATATGCTTTGAATTGACTCAAAAAATTCAAGGAGGGCCCAAATTTTAAGTTCTAGGGCATAAAAATCCTACTATCAATCCACAGAGAGGAGACCGACAAGGATTGAGATTAGAAAAGAGACTAAGAAGTCATACTTCTTCCATAGCTTTAGTCAAACCCACACGATGACATGAGTAAATGAAATGGGACGTGGCCACCATGACCATTGCCTTATCTCGCACACAATAATAGATAATTGAACACAAATATGCCTACAATCTCGGAGTTGACACTAGATCTCCCAATTCTTTGGAGATAATCCACGCCCAAGAATTTCTCAATTGCATTCAAAACAAGTGTCGATCCTATGCAAAAGAAATTGCGTAGACTAGTGAAAGACACGGAGAGGGAAATCCATTTTGGATTCTTTCCAGTGCGAGGATGAAAGGAACATAGGTAGACGCCATGAGAGGGAAGGGGAAAATAACAGATAGAAATGAGAGAAAACAAGTTAGGGAAGCTGAAATCACAACCTAATTAAGTATTACTTTGACTCATGTGAGGGAGGTCAATGCAACCAAAACAGAGATATTGTCATAAATATTTTCCCATGCATTGGCTTGATTATGAATAAAGGCTTCTGCTGATTGATAAACCCCTAGGTTGGCAAGGAAATTAAGTTTGCAGAATCAAGGGGGACAAATTATATAATTATAATTGGGTTATTGATTTAATGACATCACATATGTCTTTCAAATCCTTCAATAATTGCAATACAGCCAAAATTCATTTATCAAGTAGTTGTTAAATGTGTTAGCAATTACGTAGTTCCCCACATCATTGAACTTGTTTTTCTCTCTAGAGTCATCTATAAGCACTATATTTTTACAATTGTAATATGCATTACACTTGCTCTAAACGGTGCTAAGATTTTTGAGAAATATGTTGGGATTCCTAGAACCTTGATAATTAGTACATTTGGTCACGATGCAATCTTCTTGTGTAAATATAAACTTGAAGTTCCAACCTCTAAGCCAATGTATCATAGGAATGAAGGCATCATGTCATTAACATTTAAATTTATTTCCAATGTCCATAAAGAAATTTTGAAATGTTTTATGCAACTTGACGCAATAACTCTTTGACATTAGGTCTTAAAATAATATTTATTTTTCAGCTCAATATCGCCAAATTTTTCAACATCTCATGTGACGAATCTGTTGGTGTGTGTATTTTACACATCATTAGGTGAGTCATATCACTTAGGTGAGATCATAGGTCCATGTGTCATTTAGGGGTCATTATGAGATTCCCTTACGTGTCGAGTGCATCGTGCGTCAGTGCATCATATGCATCATTGGGAGTTACAATTCTATTCTGGGAATGTAACTCCCCCTCTCTCGAGTTGTCATGATTGCAACACTTTGGGGTTACTCAAAGACCTCCTATATGTACACGTATTTTGATCTATGAGATAGAGGAGAGTTTTATGGCTTAACTAGGTTCTCGCTTTGTTTTTGAATCTTTGCATGCACATTCGGTTGATGTTCGTTCCTCCTAAGATCTGTTCACGCTTTGTCATTCGCACGTCTCATGTGATGTGCATGTCATCCCTCTTGAACCTTGCTTGCGGGTTTTAAACCCTCTTTCATGGTATCAGAGAGGATCTTGTGGGTCCGTGCACTCATCGGTGTTTCATGCATTTTTCAAATTCCGGTGTGATATTGATTTTGTTGCGTGTGTCGTAATGGCTATTCTTGTTCATGCGCTTCTTGCATTGATTCAGGATTTTATACCTCTCTTCGGTTTTTGGGTTGTTCACGGTTTTGTAGCTCATTTTTCGAGTGTTTGGTGTTCGTGTTTTTTTAACCTTGAGGGGTTTGCATGATGTTTTGGAGGTGTTTTGCTGCTTGGACTCGCTCTCCTACGGGGTAAAAGAAGAATGCTAGTTTATTGTGTTGGAGAGCCATCTCACCATACACTCGTCGGTTTCTCATTTAATAGCCTACTTGGTTCATGACTTGCCTTCAACCCTCCATTTGTTTGGCAGCTCGTCTTGTGCTCATGCATCGCTGGTTCGGTGTGTTTTTCATACGTATTGGCTTGTTGGTGATTGTGTTGGATGCTTCTTGGGTTGGTTGCTCCTTGTTACTCATTTTCCTCTATGGGTTCACTCATCCCTGAGCTCCTTTGCATTTGTTACGGTTCGTCTCGATGCCCCAAAGCCACGCTGCTCGGGTGTGCTTGTTCCTTCCACCAACGTTGGAAAACATTTTTTTATAGCATTGCGGTTACCAAAAATGTTTTTTTGAATCCTCTTGCGTTGAAACCTGCTCCCACCTACTCATGGTTCCTCCAGCAGCATGCCACCATTTTCTAGCCTCCCAGTTTGGTCAACAACACCACGTTCAAACTCTGTAACAAGTTTCAAACAAGAGTAGCCACATGTTCAAATTTGTTTTTCTCGCTTTTCGGCATTTTTGGCCATTTGGGATCTCTGCTACTCTCCCACATGCCTGCAGCACCTCTAACTCCCTTTGCAACCTACTCTTGGCTCATCTCCGGCATTTCCTTGCCATGTACAACTCTGCAACAACTCTAGCACATGCACAACACCCAAATCACAACAAAAAACCAAAGGCACGTGGACTTGGCATTTTTGGCGGTTTGGGGTTCTACACGTGGACAACTCTTGAGTGCAGCACTTCTAACGTGGGCCCACCTCCTTTCCACCTTTTTTATGTTTTAAGGTGTTTAAAAATTAAAAACATTCAGTTTGGCATTGTATTAATTTTTGGGACCTATTTTGGCTTGTATTACTCATCCTTCCTTCGAGTGTCGAAGACGGAGGCGAGGTCCAGGGGTTGGCAGAGGCTAACCCCCCAAAAAACCCCTGTTAAAATTCCGTGCCATTTCCAACGAGTACCCACACGATACCCTTTGCACCCATCTCGTGTACTTTTTTAATGCGTTTGCAAGCATCTAGTGTATTTTTCCATTAGTTGCGGAATCGTTTTAATGCTATAACTTTTGACTCACTGCTCATTTTTGAGCACTTCTTTAGTCAAAGTTGCATGATTTTTCACACTTTATGTGATAAAATTGACAATTTTGTAAATGCACTACTTTTATAAAGTTTCGCATTCGGGGGTTGCTTGTACTCTTGGGCCGACACACGCAGATGCATTATCGGTGAGTCCAACGTCTTGCTTTTGTGCATCTTACATTTTTTTATCATGGAGAGTGATCTTTCTAGACTTGAGCATCGTAGGATAGCTTTACTGACCTCCACCACTTCTCACCGGGAGAGAGACGTATTTAGCTTGGCGTGCTTCCATGGAACGTTACTTCGCCTACAAGGGTCTTTTACCCTTCTTGCTTGGGCTAGTTCTTGCACCTGCTGATCATCATCATCTAGAGGATTTACTCGACACTTGTGACCAAATCTATGGTCACATGATGATGCATGTCTCTCATTCTCTTTGGTTTCATGTGGCAGACTCAGATCCACCTCACCGTGTCTAGAGCATTCTTCAGTCCCTCTATGGAGACCCTTCACATACTGCCACCATTGTTGCTGCTGCTGATTTAGTTGTCTCCTCCATTTCTTCATGTGATGGTAGTTCCACTGACATAGACTCATTTGGTTCTACTTCTGATGACGAGGATTGTGCATCCAATTTTGATGTCGAGAGTACTATAGAGGATTTATCTCCTATTTCTCACCATTCCAAAGAGTGTTGACACTTCCCACATCTCATCAGATATCAAGTAGTCTCCTACTCAGTCTCACACTGTCATTACACCCACCTCCTTTCCACTTCTAGTGTGTGAGGCTCCTTACACTCCTTTACCTTCATTGGATGACTCATACCTATCATACATCACTCTTCTGTTTGTTGAGCCCCCTCATTGGGATGAGTATTTGCCTGACCTTAGTCATCTTTTCAAAGAGTATACTTGTGATGCACTACAGGTCCCTAATCCATCTACAGGTGTTTCAAAGGAGTTCATCATCTCTGTTGTTGGGAGTTCCCATTATGGGACTCTTACCACTTCCACTTTTCCGGAGACCTTCATTGATCCACCCTCAGCTGTGGATCCCTTTTCTGTTGTGGAGGATGTTTTGTTGCCTTCACATCACATGGACATCCTTTCTATAGGTGTTCACTCTTCACACTCTGATAGTTCTACGCATGTGGCATTACCTTTGGTTCCTTAGCACTCACTCACTAGACCTATGTCACACTTGAAAGTGCACCGGACTCGAGTTCTTCGTGTTTCCGCCCTTGAGTTTCCTTTGTGGAGTGGGTGGACTTCCAACACATCATTTCTGTCCTTCCTAAGGGTAAGCACATAGTTCATTGTGGGTGGCTCTTCTTTAGTCTAGAGGTAGAGGATCTCATCATCGACATTCTTCTGGGAGACCTCCTAGAGCTACAGATTTTAGATCCATCCATGACATCTTCTGCATTCCTCTCGTCTCCCTCTTCTTCTCTCTTCTTCTTCTTTCTGAGAGATTGCCTCTTGTACATGGGTACCTTTTCAAGATTTTCTAGAGTTGGGACCCATATTTGGCATCTTTCTTACATTAGAGAGTGTTTTGTTCTCTTATGGTGGATGTTTTTCCCACTGGGTTTTCCTTCACTGCTTGGGACCTTTTTCTTGTACATGGGTACCTCATCAGGCTTTGTCGGGACCCATTTCTCATTTCTGACTTACCACCTCATCCTAAGTTATGATGAAGGGGGTGTTGGTGTGTGTATTTTCCACATCATTAGGTGATTCATCTCACTTAGGTGAGATCATAGGTCCACGTGTCATTTAGGGGTCATTATGAGATTCCCTTATGCGTCAGTGCGTCGTCATGCATCGGTCGTCAAAGACGTCACGTCGGTCGTCAGTGTGTCATATGCATCATTGGGAGTTACACTTCTATTCTGGGAATGTAACTCCCCCTCTCTACTTGAGTTGTCATGATTGCAGCACTGGGGGTTACTCAGCACCTCCTATATGTACACGTCTTTTGATCTATGAGATAGAGGAGAGTTTTATGGCTTAACCAGGTTTTGCCCATTTGTCAAATATTTACATGCACATTCAGTTGATGCTCGCTCCTCCCGAGATCTCTTCACACTACCGTTCACATGTCCATTGATGTGCACGTCATCCCTTATGATCCTCACTTGCGGGTTTTAAACCCTCTTTCTTAATCAACCTTGTGAATGGTGTGTGCCAAAACACCATTTATATTGAATATTATTAGTTTCATGTTGGATATGTTCTTATCTGCAAATGAAGAAAAACAAAATCAAATGGATGAGGGTGGTGAATTTTGACAAAAATAAAAGTTGTATTTATTTTTTCACATTGTACTAGAAATAATATTTTTGTTGCAAAAATAGAATCAAAAATGATTATGCATTGAATCTTTAAGAACTTTAAGGTAGTTATTTTATTCCATATAAATGCACAATACATTGTTGGATTTGAAAGAAAAATATATAATTCAAATGCTAATGGTGCATTTGAAAGTTTTCAATGATCTACACATGTTCTTGTGTTTTCCTGCATGTTTCAACCATGTACATAATTCAATGTAAATTAATGAATCAGTCTTATAGTTTCCATCAAATCTCCAATATGTTGGGGTTTTGAGAGTAATTTATTCTTTGAATTTGTATGAAAAGAATCTCATGTCATCAATCAAAAGTATATTGTTTTCACCATAGACATTACCAAAAATGTCTACTATCTACTAACTAGTATTTGTTTTGAGCTTACATTGGTGGCATCCCCAAATGAACCTAAAGTGGGTATCTTGTAGCTAACTAATTTTTTTGATGAACATGTACTTCACCATTGTTGAATCCATAAATGAAGACCATAAGGAAATGTCAAAATATTTTGATGCGCTTCTTAACAATTAATCACTAATAAATTTGGCACATGTTTCCCAGTCGCTAATTTTTCATTCAAATAATTACTAATTGTCTTGTCTGGAATTTAATGAATAGGTTAAAGGCCTCATATCTCAGATGGTTTTAGGCTGCAATACATACACATGAGAGGGATAAAGCCTTATATCATTCTCATAAGATATATTGTGTATAACACATATGTCATTTTGGTTCATTTCAAGGAAAATGATCAACAACCTCTAAGATCTATTCCTTGTGTTTGGACTTAGTGGTTGTTATGCTATTCTATTTAACATAAGTTAATGAACATCAATGCATGTTTTATGTTGTCAATTTATTGGTAGATGAGAAGACTAGTGGATGCTAGCCTCTATATATTCTCATAAGATATATTGTGTATAACACATAATTCATATCATCTCATATAAAGGAAAATTCTTAGCAGCTAGGCTCCATTACTTATTGAAATCAATGGGTGCATAGCCTCAAGGCTCAACAATTTCTTATTTTCAAATTAGTGATCAAATAAAAAAAATCATGGACTACCCTAAGCATCTACTAGGATCCTAATGGCCACTAATCTCAATTCTTTGT
The DNA here is from genome assembly GCA_018340775.1 of Taxus wallichiana var. yunnanensis. Taxonomy (NCBI): domain Eukaryota; kingdom Viridiplantae; phylum Streptophyta; class Pinopsida; order Cupressales; family Taxaceae; genus Taxus; species Taxus wallichiana. The sequence continues at coordinate 108,968,592 of CM031243.1, forward strand.
TATGTTACACCAACGAATATAATAATCTTTGACCTTAGGGGTTCTTTGGCTTCAAAAATCATGTTAGGATTCTAATATCATGTGATAGAATTTGAATATCATGTTCAACTAGTGGCCACTAGGCTTAAGATTTTGTGTTCGAATACATGTATTCAAGAAAAATGTTAATATTTGTCTTGTCTTGGAATATTTGTTGTCTTGTCTTGTCTTAGAATATCAAAGAAATGTAGTAAACATCCATCCTAATAGTCGTTAGTATTTCAAGATTGAATTGTAAAATCTAAATATAATAATGGAGCTTAGTTTAGTTTTCAATCAATTCATTACTAATTGTCTTGTATGTAAGTCAACAATTATCCTAAATGGTCCATAATCTCAAGTCTTTATTATGTTGCACCAAGGAAATGTAATAATATTTGACCTTAGCATCCACTAGCTTTGAATATCATGTTAGGATTTGAATATCATGTGATAGAATTTGAATATCATGTTGTACTTAATGGCCGTTAGGGCTTAAAATTTTGTTGGAATATGTGTATTCAGGAAAATCATTAATATTTGTCTTGTCTTGAAATATTTGTTGTCTTGTCTTGTCTTGGAATATCAAAAGAAATGTAGTAAACATCCACCCTAGTTTTTCTAGTATTTGAAGATCATATTGTAAAATCTAAATATAATAATGGAGCTTAGTTCAATTTTTCAGTCGAGTCATTACTAATTATCTTGTATGCAAGACAACAATTATCCTAACATCCACTAATCTCAATTCTTTATTATGTTGCACTAAGGAAAATGTAATAATATTCAACCTTAGTGGCCTCTAGGCTTCAATATCATGTTAGGATTTGAATATCATGTGATAGAATTTGAATATCATGTTGAACTCAATGGCCGCTAGGCTTAAAATTTTGTGTTGGAATATGTGTATTCAGGAAAATCATTAATATTTGTCTTTTCTTGGAATATTTGTTGTTTTGTCTTGTCTTGAATATCAAAGAAATGTAGTAAACATCCACCATAGGTCACTAGTCACTTTAGAATTTTAATACAAATCTAAATATAATAATGGAGCTTAGTTCATTTTTCAATTCTTTTATTTATGTTGAACCAACAATTATCCTAATGTAATCTCAATTCTTTGACCTTATGTTACACCAACATGGTGTAATAATCTATGACCTTAGTGGTTAGGCTATATCATGATATGAAAATCTAAATATAATAATGGATCTTAGCTCGGTTTTTAGGTGAGTCATTACTAATTGTATTGTATGCAAGGAAACCAATATCCTAGCGTCCACTAATCTCAATTCTTGTTGGAATACATGTATTCAGGAAAATATTTAATATTTGTCTTGTCTTGGAATATTTGTTTCCTTGTCTTGTCCTGGAATAGAAAAGAAATGTTGTAAACATCTAGCTTAGCGGATGCTAGTCTTGGAATATGGTATTGGAGAATTTAAAAATTATTACTGTAGCTTAGCTCAGTTATCAAGTAAGTCATTACTAATTGTCTTCTACACATGTTTTTAACAAAGAAGAATTATAGCTCGGTGGAAGCTAGGCTACACAACATTTTTCTTGATTGAATTTACAAAAAGATACATAAATATACAAGTACAATCATGTATTAATATATTTCAAAAATTCTATATCTCACCAATGATATGTAGCATAATAAAAATTAAATTATATATAAATATATTATTCTCTGGTTCACATTTAGTTAGAATTATATCATGAGGACACAAAGCTATGTGGTTTTGTGGCATAACATAAGGTCCACAAAAGGAAATATATGTTTATAAATATAATGATTAAAATTTATATTTAATAATATTTACGCGTATATATAATATGTTTACCTTTTATTTTACATAAAAAAATCTTTCTAAAGACATTACATTTGACTATTTCTACATGGGAAAATGTATATAATTAAAAATATATATCAACATGAAATCATATAAACAATGAAACATTGAAATAATTAGCCACGATTATTTATTTCATATTAAAAAATCATTAAAGGAATTCAAAATGATTACCTAAACTATACTAAATCAAACCATTATGATTTTAAAAAATGAATATGTGACTCTGTTTTGCAACTGGGGAGACATGCCATCACTTTCGGAAAAAAATCATAGGAAGGAGAAAAAAAAATCCACAAAAAATTAACTAGAGAGAGAGACATAGAAGGGCTAAAAAGGGAACCCATTTAACAAGATGAATACAAGAGCTACAAAAGAACATAAAAATGTGTTTTCAGAAAGAATAAAAATTGTAAAGGGGATTACATTTTCTTTGGTTAGGGAAGAAAAAAATGTGGTTTTAGAAAGAGCAACACAATTTTGAAAAGGGGATGAAATGGAACTGAAAAGGCAAAGAGGGGAAAGGCATGGGGATGGATTTTACATGCAAAAACAAAACTAGAACTAGGTGAAAATAAAGTGACTGAAAGTGCCCACCATCAACTAAGGTACACATACAATAAAATAGATGATTTTGATAAATACATGTTTTAGTAGTATCTAAAATTATTATGTGCTTGATAATGTTTGTGAAACCTCCATCTCCTCTCTCAAACAAACTATCTACAGATTCTATACACAACCTCTTTTTTTCCTCCTTTGAGTTCTTTCCTTTGTGTGCCTCCTACTCTGAAATCAAGATTTATAAAATATGGCCAGGATTCCTACACTCGGACCTATGATCTATCCACAATCACTATTTTTTTCCTCCTTTGTGTGCCCCACAAATGAGATTATAATCACTTCCAATGTTCCTTGCAAAAAATGGCCAGGATTCAGCACTCGGACTAGTAATCTAGTGCTGCACGTATTGTATTATGATTTCAAGAGTTACTTTTCTGTGATGCCAAAATAAAAAAAAACCCTAATATATATTTCTCTGGGGTATTTAATATTTTTTTCAATACATTCAATGAAAGAAATTGTGAAAACTAAAAAGTGCGGGATAGGAAAATTTGAAAATTTGAATTTCCCTTCATAAAGCAAAAGTGTGGGATATTGAAATTTCAAATATTCACATTTAATGCGGGGATTTCACATATCAAAATTTGAATTTATCCCTCATTAATATTCACATTTAATTCGGGGGATAGCGGGGATAGGGGAAATCAAATTTATAAATTTTACTTTAGAAACAAGTGGGACAATGAAAAATATTTCTTTTTGAACTCATGGGACAACGAAAAATATTAATATAAGCATAATAAAAAATAAATTATTAGAAAATAGAAGTAAAAATTTCTAAACAAAGTTTTAAAGTGTAATAGAGTAATATACACACATTTATTATTAATTTTTATCAAATTCAAATTCAATATTTTTAAATATAGTGTACGCTAATTTAAAAAAATTATTCAATAAAATGTGACACGTGGAAAAGTTTGAACCAGTTAGTTAGGAAACAATATAATTGACACATTTATTAAGAAATTTTTAATTAAAGAAACACCTATTAAATACTTTTAACCTATAAAAATCCGCCATATTAATTTGTAAATGACACCCACTAAAATGTTGACACGTGGCATGAAATTTCTAATATATCTTGTGATTGTCAATATTTTGGTGTTAGTTACATTTTACACTAGAAAAACTAAAACATAATTTTCCACTTCACAAGAATTTGAGATCAACTTATAGATAGGAAAGAACTTAGTGACCACTAAGCTCCATTACAATGATTTGTTTTTCCAACACCGGATTTAAAATAATAAATCCTTAGCTTTTAGAGGCCACTAAGATATTATTTTCAATAGGTGTTAATGAAAAACTATGCATGTCTTATGTTGTCCATTTATTTTTTTCAGGAGAATCCTAGTGGTCGCTAGCCTCTATAACTCCTAGGTTTCCTTTCCAATAATGTAAAAAAATATCTCTACAACTTTGGATCACTAGTATTTTTCATTAATTATAATCATATCATATTGGCTATACAATCCCTTGCACAACCAAGTGTTGCACTACATACCCTTGAAAGGGATCACAATTATATATTTCTCATAAGTTATATTGTGTCTAACACATAATTCATATCGGTTCATATCTAGTAAAATGCTTAGTGACCACTAAGCTCCATTACTTGCGTAAGATCAAAAAATAGTTCATATTAAAGAAAATGCTTAGCGACCACTAAGCTCAAATACTTACAGAAAGGAATGATTTGTGGCCACTAAATAAAAATTTCTTATTTTGAACATAGTGCTCAAATAAAAAATCATAGTAATAGATATTAGCGGTCACTAGGCATTTTCCATAATATATTTCGATGAGAAATATGTGAGTAATGGACATTTTTATTCTCAAAAGCTATGGAGGTCTTTTCCTAGTCGAGAAGAAAGATTGGTTATTAAAAATGTTTGCAGGGTGCTCATACAACATCATAGTGTAGAGACATGTCATCTTAAATGTTGTTGGGGCAAAGTTGCATTGTGTATAATAACATTATGTCCTAAAGGATGAATTTAAAGTACAATTATGTTTTTTTTTCATAAAAACATTTTTTTTATTAGATTATGACTTAGGCTCACACCTTTGCATCTTTTCTTCATTATACACATCGGTGGGCATCAAAGAAAAATTTAGTGACCACTAAGCTCCACTACTTATTGAAAGGAATGGATTAGCATCCGCTAGGCTCAACTAATTCTTAATTTTGAAAATAGAGATCACATAACTAATCATAACAATATCTTAGCGGAAGATAGGCATTTTCCTTTACTTATTTCTGTGATAAATATTTGTGTAAGGGACATTTCATACTCTCAAGGCTATGGATGGTTTTCCTAGTTGGTAAAAAAAATGATTATTAACAAAAATTTAGGGGGTACTCATACAACATCATGATGTGGAGACATGTCATATTAAATGTTGTTGAGGAAAGTAGGGATTTGGTATAATAACATTATATCATATCATCCAAATTAAAGTTCAATTAGGATTTTGTGTTTGTTAACACTCTTTTCTTAGCTTAGGGACCACTAGGGTAAGACCTATGCATCTTTTCTTCATAATACACATCGGTTCAAATTAAATAAAATGCTTAGTGACTACTAAGCTAGATTACTTATTGAAAGAAATGTCTTAGTGGTCACTAGGCTAAACAATTTTTTTTTTCAAAATAACGATCAAATAAATATCAAATGCATGTAATCCATATTAATCTCACTACATGTTTCTTAATTTTAACTTTGAAAAGAATCTTATCTTGGGTGTGCAACACTAAATTTCAAAAAATTTATAGATGAAGCATATGCATCTATTCCCAAACCACCACATGAAAAGGGAATTGTTTGGGTCTTTTAAAATCCATTTTAGTGTCAAAAAAATGCATTTGATATCATCATTTTCTAGCTCACATGTGTGGGGGTGTGTGTAATGGGCATGGAATTGATAAAAGTAACACCACTGAACTCAACATGCCAATGTTGTTCAATGTATTTTCCCACAAAAAAAAAGAAGATGTGGGGGAGTGAGGGCACATGAGGAAATGGGTTCTAAAACATACCTTTTTTGGGTGCGAGACTCCTATGTGCATTTTCTTCATATGGAAAATCCATGGTTTCTCTAGTCACGACTCACCCTTTCACCCAATTCTCTACACCATGTGATATGAGCATGGTGTGAGACCCACATAGAAAAATTTGAGAATGGGAAATGGGAATGGGATGCCTCCAATTTCCATAGTCTTCCCTTCCCAGTTGAAAATGCATCCAGGAACCATTCAAATTTCCAATTTCCATCCAGTTAGTTTTTAGGGTTGGAATTTGGTTATCAACACCCAACTACTATCATTGTATCATACCCTCACACTCAACAACCCCAATCTTGGTTTTTTTATTCTCTCTTTTTTTTAAAAATTGAAGACATTCTCTATTTTGGTTATTCTATGTTTTTGTAAGTACCCACCAAACTCATTGAAAGGCATCAAACATCTCATCTTTCAAGTTCCACTCTAGTCTTTATGTCCCCTCTTCCACATCCCTTCTTCATCTCAACACTCACGTAATTGGATGGAATATTTTAGAATTTGGTGATGAAAAATGCTACAAGAAAAAACCTATAAAGTGTTTCTAACATTGGAACCAACTGGGTCATTCAATTCCATTTTAGTGTCGGGAAGGGCATTCGGGATGCTTCTAATTCCATGGAATGCCCTTCTAAGTCAACTCAAACACATTAAATTCAAATAACCTTTAATTAGACTCTCCACTTAGGACCATTCCAATTTCACTTCACCTTTATGCAACATTACCATCTCACTTTTACTTGGTCTCATCTAATTTTGTCATGGCACCACCTTAATTTTTTCCCTCATTCCAAACACATTAACAAACACATTAAATCAACAACCTTGTTTACTCTAAATTAGACTCTCCACTTAAGAATATTTGAATGTATTTTCTCACAATCAACAAAAGAATGTGTGGGGAGTGAGGGGTCGGGGCATTGTGTTATGAAATAAAGTTAATTTTTGTGCATACCCTTTTTTGCTTTCGATGATGGAAAATCCACTTTTTTTTAGTGGAACTAAAATTTCACCATCTTCTACACCATCTTCATGATGTTGGTCCCATGATATGTGACCCACATATGAAGAAATGAGAATGAGAAATGGGAACCAGATGCTTCTAACTTCCATAGAGTACCCTTCCCAGTCAACAACATGTCCTAGGGTCCATTCCAATTTCCAATTTCCATCCAGTTAGTTTTTTAGGGTTGGAATATTTTTTAACCCCACCTACCATCACTGGAAAACCCTCACTCTCACCTACCCCAATATTGGTTTTTTATTCTTTTTTTTAAAAATTGAAGACATTATGTGTTTTTTGAAAGTACCCACTAGACTAGTTGACAAAGACATCAAACATCTCATCTTTCAAGTTCCACTCTAGTATTCACCACCCCTTCTTTGGTGATTGATCATAAATTATATTTTTGGGAAAGGTAATAACTAGCCTAGCGGTCTCTAATATTTGTCCCTTCATCACATCAACACTCCCCTAACTAGATGGAATATTTTGAAATTTGGCCTGAAAGACCATAACCAAAGAGATTCAAATAAGTCATGCTCCCATAGTAGTACGTCAAGCCATGGGGGAATCCTCCTTCCACCATTCATTCCAAGGATATTGAAGCTCAACACTTTTCCACCATCATTGTGCTATGCACTTGAATATTGAAAAAATTACAGATGAATCTGTTTGTTATTATTCCTAAAATGCACCACTAAAAGGGAACCATTTGGTTCTTTTAATTCCATTTTAGATTTCAAACAGGCATTTGAGGTCATCTTCTATAACCTCAAGGTGGGGGGTGTGTTGTTGTGGCATGGAATTGAGCATAGTAGCACCACCAAAATCAGCACACAACATTTTTGAGGCCACGACCAACACTTTGAAAGGAGACAAGAAGAAGGTTGGGCACAAGGGTGTGGCCTGATGGTGGGGCCTGAGTGTTCATCAACCACCCACCCAGGTTCTAATCCCCCATGCCCTAAGGGACTAGTTACCCTTGCATTTACATATCTGGTTGGGAGGAATCACCTTACATTAGCATGCCATGAAAGTGTGTGAAGTCACTGGTCATTAACTCTGTAGTATCTAAAAAAAGGGTTGGTCAAGACCTAGCTATATTTTTTTCCCAATTCCCTAAATTTGTATCCTCCCCTACAATTTTCAATGAATTTTCTCACAAACATCAAGAAGATGTGGGGGAGTGAGTGAGATGGGGCACTAGGTTCTAAATTTACCTTATTTTTTATGTAGAATCCTTCATGTGTTCTTTTCGATGGAAAATTCATGCTTTCTTTGGTCGTGACTTGACCTTTCACTTGATTCTACATCGTGTGATGTGGGAATGTGTGTTTCCATATAGAAAAAATATGAAATGGGAAATGGGAATGGGATGCTTCTAACTTTCATAGTAGTCTTCCCTTTAGTCAACAAGGCATCCTAGGGATCATTCAAATTTCCAATTTCCATCCAATTTTTTTTTAGGGTTGAAATTTGGTTGTCAACCCCCTCATACCATCATTGTAACAACCCTCTCTCACACTCACTAACCCCAATCTTTTTTTTTTTTCTTTTTAAAAAAATTGAATACATTCTCTATTTTTTTATTCTATGTTTTTGTAAGTACCCACCAAACTTGTTGACAAAGGCATCAAATATCTCATCTTTCAAGTTCCACACTAGTCTTCCCCATCCCCTCTTTTGAATTGATCATAAATTATAATGGTAGACAAGGTAATAACTAGCCTATGGTCACTAATATTTGTCCCTTCTTCACCTCAACACTCACCTAACTAGATGGAATATTTTAAAATTTGGCGTGAAAGACTTTACAAGAGAGATCCTAATAAGTTTCTAACATTGGAACCAATTGAGTCTTTCAATTCCTTTTTAGTGTCGAACAAGGCATTTGATGTCATCTTCTATAAACTCAGGCATGGGGGTGTGTGTGGACATGGAATTGAGCATAGTAGCACCACTATACTCAACACACCAATGTTGTTCATGGACATGGATATCACTTTGAAATAAGTACCAAAAGGAGGTTGGGTCAAACACCTAGCTATATTTATTCCCAATTCCCTAAATTCGTCTCCTCCCCTACAATTTTCAACATTTTCTCACAAAAACAATATTTAAAGCATCAAGAAGATGTGGGGGTTTGAAGGGGATGAAGCAATGGGTTAAAAACCTTTTTTTTGGGCTAGACCCCTTTGTGTTTCTTCGATGGAAAATCCATGCTTTCTTTGGTCGTGACTCTCCCTTTCACTAGATTCCTACATCGTGTGATGTTGGACTGTGTGTGACCCACATAGACAAATATGAGAATGGGAAATGGGAATGAGATGCTTCCAACTTCTATAGACTTCCCTTCCAAGTCAACTTGCATCCCGGGACATTCCAATTTCACTTCACCTATTTTCAATGTTATCCTCTCACTTTTAACTAGTCTCATCTAATTTTATCCTTACCAAAAATAATAAATTCAAATGCACCTTCACTTAGACTCTCCACTTAAGAATCTAACCATTTACTATAAAAACTTGTTATTACTCCTACTACTACTTACATTACATTACAACTATTTTTAAACACACCTTGTATATTTTTCCCAATTACCTAAATCCATATTGGGCATGGTGGTGTGTTGTGTGTGGGGGTTGCTTGTGCATTTCACCACCACCAAATCAACATGCACATGTTGTTTGTTTCAGTTCATGGCCATGACTATCACTTTGGCCTTGTGATAGGTGGACTAGAAGGAGGCTTGGTCAAACACCTAACTATATTTTTCCCAATTCCCTAAATTTGTCTCCATCTTAGGCATGGGGGTGCGTTGTGGCATGGGGGTGTGTTGTGGCATGGATATCACTTTGGCCAATGTTTTTATGGCCATGGCTATTTCTAATTTCCAATTTCCAATTTCCACCTTGTTTTCTCACCCACTACTAAATTAAATTAGGAGATAATAATTGGCTAAGTATGTATGTCTATTTCTGATAGAGGAGAGAGAGGAAAATATTAACCTTCTAATTTGGTTGACTTTTTGGATAACAATTCTTTAAACACCATATTTTTCTCACTTTAGGTATTTGGAATGTTACCCTAAACCAAACTAAAATATTCAAAATTCACTCGTTGAACATGTACCTAAATCAGACTAAAATATTCAAAATTCACTCATGACCATGCAAATTGTTACACCTTTGTAAGTAGTTATGAATATTTAATCTCTCATTTCAGAGATATGTTTTCATTTATAGGGTCCAATCTGGATTTGTGTGCAAATCCTATGAACCAAGAGAAAATATTGGCTTTCAACACATATGGAACATTATCTTAGCTTGGAATCTATTCAAATATTAAATGTATTGGACATTTAAACTATTTTTCTCTTTTATGTCAATTGATTTGGTTTTTCCCTTATTTATTTATATTGATTACATCTATGATTCTTGTTATTTGGTTGTATCTCATTTTAGTCTAATATTTTTCATGTCCTACATGTTAAGAGATGTTTTCATCCTCCTCTCATATTATTTTAGGTTGAAGTTTTGAATTAGGTGCATAAGTAGATTATTGTATTGACATCCTCCTTTCAGATGCCTCACAATGTATTTTATCTTCTCTATTTTAGGTTGAAGTTTTGGTTTAGGCACATAAGTAGATTGTTGTATTTTTTTTTCTTATCAATATTTTTATAACTATTTCAAGTTATCTCAATGTATCTAATACTTGGGAATATTAGATGAATTTTTAGGGGTTAATATGGTATTAAGGAAACCTTCCATATGTTTTTATGAGATTTTGACATGAAGATTGTTGTTTTATTTTTGATGTCACTAGTTGATGGTGGTGTAGGTATTGGATTCCAATCAAAGGAACATATTTTTTGGGAACTTTAGTATGTAAATAAAGATGATGACACATCAGTTGTGTTATTGTGAGCTACATCTATCATCACAGAAATCAGAGCATGATGGGATAGACTTTGAGTTTGTAGGCATGGGAAGTCATTCATTCTCCAAACCAATGTGTTCAAGTGGAGAGAAAGGAGACATGGAGCAATGCGTATATACCTCTAGTTTGACCTACAAAAATATTTCCATATTTACTTTATTCTCTAAACATGCATCATTGATTTGGATTGTGTAAGTACAATTCATTGATTTGGATTTCAAATTCTTTGAAAATGATATTCCAATCAAATCTTCAAGAACAACAAGGGCTTGGTAGTTAGATATCCATTGAATCAACCCAAGAATATCTACTCAACTTATACAAGGCTAAGAGAATGGGACTACAAGAGGGGACTTGAGAAAACAAATTTTAGAAAAACATATTCCACAATGAGGGTGTGATGCAAATGTAGCTCATTCACAGTGACCAACATTGGGAAAAGGTGGTGGAATTTATTGACTCACAAAGAATACAATTATGGCACAATGAGTCTTTTGATTGATGTAAACTATACAATATTAGTTTATGTATCTCTGAGGGTGTATGAATGTGTTTCTCACAAACATTTTTCTTGCATTATGTTAAGATTATTTCATTTTCTTTCTCATGGAAGTAAGTGACTCATCATTTATATGGAGAATGGAAAAATTTACAAGCATAAATTCTACTATCTTTCACAGTAATTGAATTTGTGATATACATAGCTCCCAATGATGTTGTCCACTTTTAATGATAAATCAAAGATATAATTTATAATAATAAATAATAGTAAACTTAATGTCATGTACAATCTAAGAAAATAATACTTGAGTTGTTACAATGTTATGATTGAGATAAGAAAACATAGCATTATTTCTACCAAAATAAAATTACCCCAAAAATAAAATACCAACTGACACAAGTTCCTTATTTTGCTGCAATAATTTCACTATTATAATATCAAAAAAAAAGGTCATATTTTGGGAGAATCATAAAAAATAAGGTATATTTTGGGGTGAGCACGTAATTTTATTGTAAGTTCCACTAGAAATAAAAATAACACCATTATCATTTGAGGCCAATGCCAATATCAAGGATGTGCATAATCAACATTGAAAGTGTGAGTCCTCAAACTTTGAAAGTGTGAGGCTCACACTTTCAAAGTGACCACGAGGTTAGAATATTTATATTCATGTGTCATTTATGCATGGTTGAGGTGTTTTGGTACTAGTTTGAGCTTCATCTTTGAGGACTGGTTTTGTAGGTCACAAACCTAGTGAGGATAGTTGATCCTATTGGTGGCTTCATTGCATGAGACGATGGTTTAGAGTTAAAGAAGATTTTATAAGGAATATAGAAGACTTAAAAACATGTATAAGTGGTTTCATATTTTTGTGAAGGTCATGTTAGCTTAAGAAGACTTGGTTTTGGCAAGAGGGCAGTTTGAGTGTATTAGGCCTACTTGTGTCCTAATGAAGGATTTGAGTGTGTATATGTTATTTCCGACCTAAGTGGTATTTTATATGATGTATTCATGTTTTTTTAAGTGTATTTTCCTTATAATGGCTGACCTATATGTATTTTATGCTTAATTCATGTATATAAGCATGTTCTTAGGCCTATTTGTAGAAGTTGAGAGAGGATGGAAAAGTGTGAGTAAGAGGGAAGTTTGAAGAGGTGAAGAATATATTTGTGACCATTAAGAGAAGTAAAATATTGTGTCATGATGTTATATAGGGTGTTATACTATTGGAGGGATAGGTTAGTTGACTTAATCAACTTGGTGAAGAAGTACTTGAGCGTGTAGTCCTAAAAGGTAATTTTGAGGAAGATAGAGGAAGAAGAGATAAATTCGTGTCATCATCAGTTGTTGGTGAAGAATTTCATGGGTTAAAAAAATGGTGAGCCTAATGTGATACATAAGAGGTCTAAGTTTTTTCATGTATGATACTTTGTCATTAATGTCAAAAGGGGAGAATGAGTGATGGCTTGAGAGAATGAGCTAATGGCTTGAGAGAATGAGCTATATATATTTTCCAATATTGGGTTTGCCATTAATGAAAAAGTGGGAGATTGTTGGAAATTGGTGTTTTCATTAATGTAAATAGGTTTCATTGATGTCAAAAAGATAAAGGAACATGAAGGTTGATTATTAGTGTCAGTCATTGATGTCATGTGTTGTGTTGAGATTGCTTGGTCTAGTTGCCATTGATGAGGTGACATGGTGTTTGGAGTAGGCATGATGGCTTGTAGGAGTGATGAAATGTCATGATGACATCATGAATCTTGTTTAAGGCTCTTGTATGTGGGAAGGAGTGATAAAGTCATGAGGTGTTCAATATGAAAGGTGCAAGAATGGTCAAGAGGCCTAGTTAGGAGGCCTAGTCAGCTAAGATGGTATGTCATGGCATATCAAAGGTGTGTGGAAGATGGATGAGCATGGAAAACATGAGGATGAGGTGTAGAGACACTCATAAGTGTCTCAGTATGAATTTATAGAGTTAAGTAAAGGTTTCGAGGTCTGTACCTATACCTATTTTAATCCTAGGTTTCCTAATGAGGTGAAGGTTCAAATTTTAGCTTAAAGATGCAAATGTGAGCATCTTAGAAGGTGTTGTAGGTTTCTCCAATGGTGTGAAATTTTTTAGGTGATGGTTTGTAGGTATTGCAAAAATTTGTGTTGTTTCCTCTACCGAGTTCTCGAAGTGTAAACACCCAAATTGAGAAGGTCTACTTTATGCTCATTGGCATGTGTGAACTCTGGATGGTGGTCCAATATATTCATGGTAGTTTGGGAAGTGTACTAGCTCAATGTTCCGACATTAGTTTGTGGATTAATGGGCAAAGATTTATGAATGATTGTTAAGAAGGTAAGGAGGTCTTAAGCCCTCCTTAAACCTTAGTTAGATATTAATGGAGAAGAGCTTGCTCAATTTGACCTAAAATGGATTGGTTGAACTTGGTTAGTGATTGGAGGTTGCAGAGAACTCCAACTTTTTTCAGGTGGTATTTAGGTGTCTTGACCCCACAAAAAAAATCATGTTTATGAAGAATTTTATATTTATCTCAAGTTTTGCACTAGATTAGATGATTAAATGCACGTTTGAGGAATCTAAGAAGTCATACTACATTTATGGAGTGGTTTCAGATCAAGTTATAGCCTTTAGGGGGTCATGGAAGTCTATTTTGCAAGACTGGTTTTGGGTCGGTTTTGACAATTTTAGGTGGTCTGGTTGAAGAGGTGTTCATGGGTACTTAAAATCTAATTGATGGTGCTACAATAATTTTGTGATAATTCCAAGGTCATAATATTTCTATTCATATGTCATTCATTTATGGTTAAAATGTTTTGATATTGGTTTGAGTTTCATCTTTGAGGACTAATTTTGTAGGTCACAGACCAGTGAGGATAGTTCATCCTATTGGTGGATTCATTGCATGAGATGATGGTTTATATTTGGAGAAGAATGTAGGAGTAATTTATAATACTTATAAAAAATTTATAAGTTATTTCATATGTTTGGTTAAGGCCATTTTAGCTCAAGAATACTTGGTTTTGGAGAGGGCAGTTTGAGTGTATTAGGCCTACTTGTGTCCTAATGAAGGATTTGAGTGTGTATATGCCATTTCCAACATAATTGGTCTTTTGTATGATTTATTCATGTTTTTTAAGTGTATTTGAATTATGATGGTAGACCTAGATGTATTTTATGCTTAAGTCATGTATATAAGCATGTTCTTAGGCCTATTTTTAGAATTTGAGAGAGGATGAGAAAGTGCAAGTAAAAGGGAAGTTTGAAGAGGTGAAGAAGGACTTTATGACCATAAATGTATGTAAGATATTGTGTCATGATGTTATAGAGGGTGTTATACTATTGGAGAGATAAGTAAGCTGACCTAATCATATTGATGAAGAAGTACTTGAGTGAGTAATCCTAGAAGGTAGTTTTTAGGAAGACAGAGGCACGCAAGTTGAATTGGTGTCATAATCAGTTGTTGGTGCAAAATTTTATAGGTGAAAAAAAGTTTAAGTGATTTCGTTGGTGCCGAGTCATCTAGGGGGTTGGTTCCTCCATGTAGGTTTGGTTCTCTACTAAATCTATGTGTTGGTGTTCCTTGTGGGGTTAGTGCGTCACTAAAATTAGGGATTAGTGCTCCTTATTAGGTTGGTGCTCAACTAAATTTGATTCATTGTTGTAATGAATATTTTTTTAGTGGGTTTTCTTCCCTTTAAGGGTTTCCCACATATTTTTGGTGTTCATGTGTTCTCATTTTCTCATCTATGGTTATGTTTCTTAATGAATGCATGCTTAATGGTTAAGTTGAATTGGTAATTAATGAAGGCAAAAGTGAATGTGGAAGAAAATTTTAATTTCCACCGATTCAACCTCCTCTCGGTGGTTGTGCTTCCAGTAGAGTTATCACTTTACATTACATATGTTGTTTTTCACTATGGTTTGATTGATAACATATCTTTTCTACTCTTTACACACATGCATTCATGAGGTATATTGAGTTTGATGCAAGACACACATATCGTTACAAAATGATAGGAACTAACCTTATATTAATCCATTAGGGGAATCCCTCCATACTATACAAGTGATATTGTTTCATCATAGTTCCTTTCTATTTCCTCATTACACTTGATTACATACATTGTGTACATGGAATCTTTAAGCTAACATGACTAACACATGTTTTATGCAACACCAACATATCTTTCTTTATGTGTTTTCTTACTATTTATGATAAATTTATCACTATTTGACATTATTGTTTATTATACATGTTTTCTACTTGTTGTTTGCTTCATTGTATATGGCATGAGTGCCTTTATTGTCTTGTGACATCGTGGGTGTCACATGTATGTGTATCTATTCCTTTATTGCATGACATTGCTTCTCTTTCATGTGGCCTACATGCCTTGATTATCTTATGACATAGTGGGTGTCCCATGTTTGCAACTCTATGCCTTGATGTGACTCTTTTATACATGTTATTAATTCTATTTTCTCACTTGACTATTGTTATGTCTCTCTATTTATTCTATTATTCATGTGTTGTGTTTATTTTTTCTTGTTCCTTTACACATAATGGTATCCATCGTGCATAACACCTTTTGCAAGTACAAGTTCTCAAAGGTGGCCACCACTTCAATATTCCACATCCTTCTATAACTTATCTAATATACATTACATGGGTTCACATCTATTCTTATGAGACAATTGCTCAAATTCTTTATCACACATGCCTTAAAAGAGGGGCATTCATCAAGATATATTATACACATACATGTAAATTTATGGGTTTAGGAAAACATTGTCATAGGGGACATGTCTATAGAAATATCTCCTGATACAAAAATTTGGAGAAAAATGAATAAGTTCAAAACCATATAGATATTCCATGACCATATGGATGTTCCTGACCCTACCATACATTTATTCCTTAGGAAAGTTACATAGGATTTTTCTAATATTTTAGATTTACACTTATGTATATAGGGTTTTGGCATAATTTTAAACTCGCTTAGCACATTTTAGAGGAGTTTATAAGGGGCATGAATATTTCACTCCTTCTCCACTTCAGATACTCGGTGTTGGTTACAAAATATAAAGTATTAGGGCATGAGGCTCCTTCTCCATGATCAATTCAACATCTTACATACTCCTACTTAGCTTTATGGAACATGATAAATACAGGCAGAGGCACCCACTCTATTTTTAATTTGTGTTTATATATACCAAATTGAGCCTAGATCCATCTATAGTGGTGTGGTATGTGTTATTATGGAAGGTATCAAGTAGATAATTTCTTTGTATGTAGTCTTTCCTATCCTCTTTCAAAGGGGAAAATATTAGGGTTATTAATAACTTTGATACATCTTATTCCTTCATGAGGTGATGTGAAAACTCTATCTCTACCTTTTATTTAGTGTTGGGTTGCATGCACCCAATACTCTAGTTTATCCTTCGACACAATTGAGGAATCATCACCTTGATCCTTCATAGGTTAAAAATATAGTCCAAATATTCAACTACAAGTAGATAACATGAGCTCTTCCCTTCGTAGAACAATGTATTCTTTCCATGTTGTACATCTCTTTATTTCACTTTGGTAAGTTCAAATTCTATATTTACATTTTCGTTACACTTAATTTCTACCATGTAAATTATTTTCACTTTGTGTTGAAAGTTTCATCATGGAGTGTGCCAACAACACATCTAGATGACAAAAAATCCAAGTAAAGACAAAGTGTTTTTACACACTCATATATCATTTTAATTTAAGCATGTAATTTTAATTTCATACTTAAAGGGGGCAAATGTAGATACTCAAATTTAGAAATTTATCCTTCTAAAATTGTTGGTTATGACCATGCTTCTTGGTTAAGAAAAAAACCCACATCTTACTCCCACTTAGTACATTTTATTATCTCTCTCCATACTTTATTATACGTATACACTAATCATTGTCATATTTTGAATGTAAATGCATAAAATCAGTACTTAACCTCTTCATGTCATGATGCAACTTCAATATTTCACTCATTATCTCCCTATCCAAGACCATACAATAAGGTAGGATGTGATTTCTAGTCTTGTCCAACTTTGTATGTCTTGGAATGACACATATTCCAAATTTTATTTCAATTGAATTATCTTTATTGGGTATTTTATACTCCTAGGTCAAAATTTACATGAAAAATTACATTTAAAGCTCTATATAAGAAAGTTTATATCACCTCATTTAGAAAACATAGAGAAAACTAGAACTCTCATGAGATCTCATTACAAATACTAGCACAAAAAGCATCCAAGGATCCCTATATATTCCTACAGCTAATGCAAATCAATTATGGAAACCAATTCTATAGTTTTAAACCACTAAAAGAGGTTAAGGAGTTTAGCTTCCATTATTCCCAATCACTCAAAGATCTCAACTCGGTGCCTTGAAAAGAGCACAATCATCTCAAATATGGTGAAAGTGGTTCAAGTTTCCAACTAGTTACATTCATATAGATATTACATGATAGGTGGAGAAATACATGTGGTTTGAGGCCTCTTCGAGTAGTGCTGATGTATGTGGTGCATAGATTATATTTCAACCAAAACATTAACCTTATTACAAGGCATTCTACCCATGTCTAGGGTTTGAGTTTGATTCAATGATTTCACATGATTTAAGGATTGTGTGATACTTAGGGTTTGAAAATGAAATATATTTCTAGACCACGAAGGGTACAACAAGTTGAAAAACCTCATACCAAGTAGGTATAGGACCATTCGATAGGTCCATGACCATACAAATGATCTTGACCTTTTATACCAAGGAAATTTTGTTAGGACTATCTATGTTGTAGTGTGAACATAATATATTATGTGAGTGATTATATTATCTAGGATAATATAATATGAGTTGTAATAGATAATTAAATTATGGTAAATGTATTTATGAGTGGGTTTTGGTGCTTAATTTGATCTCGCCCGTTTTCCTTTAAATTCTTCAATTTTCTGGCTCTATCATCTTTTCTATCTCCTGTATTGATGCATGAAAACTCTGTCCATTTGGTTTCCATGATCAGTCCCTTCCTTTGGTTGAGGATCACTTTAAATTCGAGTTTGTTTTCCATTCCTCTCGTCCATATGAAAGAATTTGTAACTTGGGCGTAAAATCGGGTTTTTTTCCTTATTTTTGTTCTTCCATAGTCACATTTTGTTTTCCCCGTGTAAAATTTTGTCCCAATATCTATGGAAACATGATTAGATGCAGATTGGAGGATCATAATTGGGCCTTATATCATTTCCAAATTATCTCTTGAAAGAAAGATTCATTTCCGGGTGTAAATGGTGATTTTCCTACATTTTACGATTTGATGGGTGTGTTTTTCCTGTCAAATTTACATCTCAGCATCTGTGGAAATGTGGCCCTTTCTAGTTAGATGTGGCTCAGCAGGAACTTTGAAACTATAAGGCCCGATTAAACTCAAAGCTAGTCCACGTGAAGGGTGAGCACTCATCTAAAAATTCACCTTTTGGTTTGACCTTGGAGTTGCACCGGGAGACACGTGGAGGTTTTCACTACCTTTCCCAAATTTGACATTTTTTCATATAGACGGTGCAACTTTAGAGGACCATGGACACATGGAGGGCCAAAACTCATTTCGGATCTACCTCGGGGTCCCACCTAAACAAGATTGTGCTAAGGGGACACGTTGTGAGCCCGTGCTTGTTTATGGTCTCCCCTTTTGGGGACCATCTCAAAGTTGCGTCGGGGATACACGTGGAGGCTTCTGCTGGCTTTGCTCTATAATTAAAAATTTTAAAGAAATTTTCTAAGGCACAGGACATGTGGAGGGACCACACTTATTTGGGGACCGACCCCTAAATTTATTTTGAAGAAGCACCAGGAGGACACTTAGAGGCTTCCGCTCACTCGCCCTTGCTTGGACTTTTCAATAGCCAAGGAAAACTATCTCGAGACCCTAGACACATGGTGCCTTCCACTAATCCTTCAACTTTTTTAACAACTCTGCCAGAATGAGACACGTGGTGAGCCCGTGCTTGTTTGGGGTCTCCACTTTTGAGGACCATACCAAAGGTGCGCCAAGGCAACACATGGAGGATTTCGCTGAATCCTTTTTTTACTGAGACTTTTTCAAAGGCCAAAAGGCATTTTTCTTGGTCCTGATGCATGTGGAAGGCTGCACTTGTTTGGAAACTTGCCATTATACCTCACCTTTGTAGTTTTGCCAAGAAAATGAGTGGGCGAATCTAATCTAGAGTTGAGAAGGGAAAAATCAAGCTGTTTTTGTGCATTTCACCTGTTTTTTTGCCATTTTTCTCCAGACTCTTAGAGATGTGAATATGCATTGTTTTTCATCATTTTTGATGAAATTCCTTTTCATTTTATCTGCAAAGTGCTATTGAATGGATTTAGAACTTAATTTGTGATTCTAAGGATTGTTAAGGTTGATATTTTGAAATTGGAATTACTCGGGCACATGCAAAAATGTGAATTATTAGAGAAGATGGATGTGGGGCAGAGTTTCGAGAGGAAAGAGAGGGAAAATGATGAAATGATGGAGGTGACAGGCATAAAAGATGAAAAAGGTGTTGCCTCGAGAGCAAAAAGGATTACCTGTTAGATCTAGTTGTATAGAGCCTTTGGAGAATGATTAAAATGGGGATTTCTCACATGACAGAATCAGAATTATTAAAAGGACTATCAAAAATGTTGTGGCATGGCATCCTATTCATTAGTCGAGGGCACGAGAAACATGATCGGTTCATAATTGGTCCACTAGCGACCTTTAGATGTGAGTTTGTTAAATGTCACTTTACTGAGGTAAATTGGTAACAAGCAAAGGTCCCTCAAATATTATTCTTTTTTGGGGAAAAATTTCAGATGAGTGAGTAAGTGAAATGTATAAATGTAATTAGAATACTCTTGCAAAGGGTCGGGTGTTGAATTCTTAAGAAAATTTGAGAGAGCCCATCTTCCTGAGAGACCAATCCGAGAAACCGGATAATTTCCTATGTTTATATTTCAATCACGTCAAGTTGGTTATGAGTGTACAACCATTGACAAGCTATGATAATATTCAAAGAAAATTTCCCCTACTGATGAATCTAATCAATTTCGAGTTAATCTGTGTCAATCTTGGAGTAATTTATGTCTACTTTATTTCAAAATGTCTGTAAGTAGTTTTTCTTATTCCTATTGAAATCTTGTGTTAAAGTCCCTCTGAATCACACAGGATCTTGTCCCTGTGATAGTTTAGTGGCATTTGCAATTTCATTTCAAGAAGAGCCTTCATCCTACAATGAGATAAACAATTTAAAATCACTTCACTGTCATTTGTTGATAAAGATTGTTTGTAAGCCTTTGAGTGTATCTTAGGCATGAGGAACCAGGGGTATTTGATGTTTTATTGAGTCTTTAGCTCAAGCCTTCGTGTTAAATTCTTGGAGATTGTGTGAAACTATGTAAATTTGGGCCTCCATTGATGCACACCTTCTGGTTGAAGGAATATTTTAGCTATTCCAAAGCTTTCTATCATTTAGCTTTCCAATTGTTGTGAAGTCTCTCAAAGATCTAGTATAATCAATTTTATCTGCTTAATCTCCCACCAAAATTACTCAAAAACAATGAATCCATCCTGAACTACCCTGTTTGCCCTGTGTGTCCACAAATGTATAAATTA
Organism: Taxus wallichiana var. yunnanensis; assembly: GCA_018340775.1. Taxonomy (NCBI): domain Eukaryota; kingdom Viridiplantae; phylum Streptophyta; class Pinopsida; order Cupressales; family Taxaceae; genus Taxus; species Taxus wallichiana. The sequence goes on from CM031243.1 coordinate 108,989,285, forward strand.
TCTTTGCTAAAATATGTAGAAGCAATTAGGATTCCATAATGTCTTTAGTAACCTTATCCCTATCTAGGAAATATCACCATTCTTTAGAAGTGACAACTTGTGAGAGTTAAATTATGGTGCATTGATCATATTTTCTTAGGGTCCCCTTTCATATTTATGCAAAGAAGGATATCTTCATTCTCCTTCAATGACAGAGGTTACAAAATGGGTCTTCTCACCCTAGTCAAAAGGCACAACCTAAAGTAGTGAGGATAGATCAAATCCTTAATGAAGTTGTTATCCATTTCTTCGATGCCCGAGTGACAAAGAGTCAGAAAAATCCCCTCCCCAAATATACAATGATTCATAATAAGATATGTTTATCTCTTAAAGTCTTGATAAATCTTTGATGTTGCTTGGTTTCCAAAGGAGAATCAATTTGGATACCAACACCATAATGACACTATTGCTAGGGATTATTTGAGCTCTAGGATCTATTTATGTGGAAAAAACACCGAGAATGGCTGATGCCGAGGATTATTTGAGCTATGGGATCTATTTGTGTGGTAACAACACCGAGAATGTCGTTATTCCTGGGGATTATTTGAGCTCTGAGATCTATTTGTGTGGTAACAACACCAGAATGGTGTTGTTACTGGGGATTATTTGAGCTCCGGGATCTATTTGTGTGGAAACAACACCAAAATGACACCATTGCCAGGGATTATTTTAGCTTCAGGATCTATTTGTGTGGTAACAACACTAGAATGGTGTCGTTTCTAGGGATTATTTGAGCTCCGTGATCTATTTTTGTGGCAACAACACCATAATGGCATCATTGTTGGGGACTCTTTGAAGTATTTTACAAATGCAGTACATACAAACCTTGGTAATACTTCTTACACATGTTGTGTGCTAATACATTATTGAAACATCATTATCTGTTCAAATCTGTAAGAATTGTTCAAAGTTGTAAGTTTTGAGTGCAATATTTCCAGCTTATACAGTTATTGCACTAAAGTTTGTATCATCATTGACAAATTTTGGTAGAAGAAGAGTAGATCTTGTAAACTCTACATGAATCTAGTATTGATAGACATTTGATAGGTCTTTCGTAGTGCATTTGTACAAACTTAGGTGAAAATCCTTAGTGGCAACTCTGTGCTTTTTAAATTCTTAATAAATACGAGTGTCTTAACATATATCAAGTAATATTTGTCATTAATCTCTACAAAGTTGGAAGGAAGAAGACCTTTCTTTGCCAAGGACCCTAGTAGAAGGTTGTTTCCAGAGTTGGGAAAGTATAATTTAGAAGGAAGAAGAATTTGGAAGGTTGTTGGAGATCAAGCATCAAGAAAAGAGATCTACATTGGTGAAATTGATCAGCCTGTGATTGAAGATTGCAATACTTCCTCAAGTGCTTCAAATCGGTAGTCTCTTTGTAAATCCAAATTCTCCATTGGAGAGGGTCCTTCTTTTGTATTTGAAATATTTACATCTCGTTACATCCCTCTATTCTACAAAGTTGATAAGATATTAAAAAAATAGAGTTTTTAGAGAACATCCATTCCGAGAATTGTATTCCTGTGCCCCATAGACCCCTCACTCCTCATCATTTTGTTTCTCCTGTAAGATCACTTCCCCAAAAAAATATGGCCCAACCCTCACCCAGACCTCTGTTTGTTGTGAAAAATTTTGGTCCTATAGATTTCATAGGTATGGATGGATATCCAAATGTTGTGCCCCAAGATGTTAGAAATAGATTGCCTAAATTTCAAGGAAATAATGCCATTACTAGGGATCAGCACTTAAAGATTTTTGTCAATATGATGGAGGAATTTGAAATAGAATTTGAGGATGTGTACATTAAATTTTTATCCATACTCTAGAAGAAGATGCAAGGGACTGGTATAAATCTTTTCCAGATAATTCCATTGATTCTTGGATAGAAATGAAGAACACTTTTAGATTACAGTATGGAGATAAAATCAGACCCTAGGTTTCTTTTATCAAAATTTGAAAATATAAAAAGAATCCTAATGATTCTATTCATGACTTCAATACAAGGTTCAATAAGACCCTAAATAGGTTTCATGTGATCCTAAGGCCAAGTGATGTTTCTTGTTTGATAAAATACTCTGATGCTTTTGATAAGAAAGCTACCTATTATTTAAGAGACAAGAACCCAACAACATTGAGGTAGGCCTTCACCATGGATTTACGTATTGAAAATAATATCAAAGCAGTTGGTAAGCCTCCTAAGAGGGAAGGTATCAAGCTAGTCAATCTAGAGAAGCCTCAATCAAGTAAGGTTGTGGATCTTGAGGAAGTTGTAAAGACTTTGGACGGAGATGTCAAAGAAATCTCTTATAAGCTAGCCGGGGTAGAAAGGAATTGGACAAGGTTCTTAAGGTCGGCATAGGCAATAAGGACAAGTTAGATTTACAAATCATCCTAGAAATGATTAGAGATATGATGACAGAGGTAAAGGACCCATGGGAGCTAGAAAACCCCAAGCTAGGGAAAATAGTGTAGTGCTTGATCCTCTAAATGCCATAGTTATTGCTGTTGAAGAGACAAATGAAATTGATTGGTGTAAAAAAATTTCTTACCCCACCCATCATGTGAAGAAGATCAACAAGTTTAATAAGATGATGATGATGATAATACTAATGATGATGCATGTATGGTGGATTTCTCTACAAGCTCACAAAAGGAGCAACTTCAACTGAAGTAATAAGTGCAAGAAATGCTACAAGTTTTTGGGATTGCATTAACCGGGTACCTTTTCTTCCTCCCTCTCATACTTTAGAAATAGATATGGTACAAGATTTTGAACTTCCTAATAATGATTTTGAGTACCTAAGAGCTCTAATGATTAAGAAGTATGATGGAGGAATCCCATCAGAAGAGGATAGATAGTTGTTAATGAATGTTGTTGTTACCTAAGAAAAAGAGTATAACACAAGAAGTAAAGCTGTCAAAGGGGTAGGGCCTCAAGAAAAACCAAAAACCCCAGTTCTCACCAATATCCCAAAAGAAACTCCAAATAAAGATGCATCTAACAAAGGCCTTGTTGTCTCAAGTAGAACTGGTGTTCCCACCCATGCCCAAAATGTGAAAAATATTGTGCCATCCGATGAGTTTGTCAATCTTTCTCCAAATGCTACTTTGCCTAGATACATTCCTTATGACATTACCCAAGTCTTGATTCGGATCAAGATTTCGCTTCAATTGTTGAATGCTTAGGATTCTTGAGCACAAGAAGATGGCCTTTGAGTATTTGAGATTGGAAGAAGATAGGAGTACCCAAGACGGCAGAAATATAAATAATGTAGACACTCCTCCTCCAACCATTGCAGACCTAGAAAAACCACCAAAGGCATTGGAGGAGATGGGTGAACCACCGAAGTTTACTTGGGAACATCTTTGGTTGAGTATCAATTAAATGTTGATCCATTTTTACAACCACGATTATTAAGGGTAGACTCACTGCACAATTGTATGTTTGATTCCAGAGCATCATGCAATGTTATTCCTCTAGAGGTCATGAATGAATTGAACATTAAGTGATAACACTTATGGCAAGTGTATTGCAATGGATTCTAGAGAGGTGCCAGGTTGTAGGATGTGTAAAAGGTTTAGTGGTACAACTTGCGGCTTATCTGGGTAATAACTTAAAACTTGATGTTTTTATTGTTAATTGCCTTGCTAAATGGGGCATGTTGTTATCAAGAAAGTGGGTTGCAAGTGTTTGTGGAAGTGTTCGATGGATATGTATTTTGCCACCATTCCAATTGAAGGAAGCCTTATAAAGCTATATGGAGAGAAGAAGATGTTGCACCTCATTGAAGATACCAATAATGCTTCTTATGAAGTGTTGTATGTTGATATTTTTTTGGATTTACTTGATGGAAAAGAGAAAAGATTGATCAATGTAAATGTCTTGAACAAGTAGGTTTTCCTTGGACCTTATTATTCGATGGAGCTTGTTCCAAGTTTGGAAATGGTCTTGGTGTTGTTACGATTTCTCCAGGCCATGAAAATTTTGTTTTTTTCTTTCAAACTCAACTTTGAATGCACTAATAACATATTTGAATATGAAACATTGTTATTGGGTTTGCGAATTGCATGAAAATATGGTGTAAAGGAATCATTGTCAAAGGAGATTTAGAAGCCGATTGTCAAGCAAATTAGAAAATTGTATGCTACTAAAAATCGAGAGAATGAAATAATACAAGTATGCGAGTCTAGGATTTGGTTGAAATGTTTGACTCATTTAATATTGTGCACCATGATATAACTTTTAATGTTGTTGTAGACAAGTTAGCGGTGCTAGGATCTAGATTTGGAAATTGTATAGTATCTCCATTTTGTGAGTATGATGTTGAAATACTAACAAGGCATGTCCTGAAAATGTTAAAAATTGGCAAGTGTTCGATGATGATGCCCAGGTGAAATAGTTTCTACTGAGAACCAAGGTGAGTTTTCTAACCAAAATATAGATTGGGAATCAATGGTGTGTGCTTTGTTAAAGGAAAGGAAACTTTATTTGACAAAGACATCATCTAGCTAAAGAAAACATGATTCCTAGAGGTTTGGTGGAACTTGAATCAAAATTTGATAATGTTGATTACATTATTAACAGAAGTATGTCGGTTTTAAGATATGTGGAAGAGAATGACCTAGGCACAAAGGAAAAACTATGTAAAATCTGGTTAGGAAGCAATCTGAGCAAGGAAGAGAAGCAGTCCTATGTTCAATTGTTGAAGAAATATCAAGACTGCCTGGCTTGGTATTACTCTGAGTTGAAGGCATATAGGGAAGATTTGTTCTAATATGAAATTCCTCTTGAATCTAATGCCAAGCCTTTCAGGCAAAAACAGAGGCCGATTAATCCTCTCCTTTCTTTGAAGATGCAAGTAGAATTGAAGAATTTGAGGGATGGAGGGATGATTCAGCCTATAAGGTACTCATCTTAGGTTACAAATTTAGTACCTATCAAAAAAAATAATGGTGATATAAGGCTGTGCATAGACTTTATGAACTTGAATAAAGCATCATTGAAAGATAATTACCCTCTACCAAACATGGAGAATATGCTACAATTGGTAACTAGTTCTGAATTGTTATCCACTTTGGATGGTTTCTCTGGATATAATCAAGTTGTTGTGAAGGAGTCAGAAATAATAAAGAATGCCTTTACCACTCCTTAGGGAACTTATGTCTATGTCAGGATGCCTTTTGGCTTAATAAATGTTGGAGAAAATTTCCAAAGAGCAATGGATGTAGTGTTTGCTAGTTATATTAATGATTTCATTGTTGTTTATCAAGATGATGTAACTATGTTTTCTAGAAAAAGAAATGATCACTTGCAACACTTGGAGAGAATGTTGTTAAGGTTTAGAGAGTATGACATATCATTGAATCCCAAGAAGTTCCATTTTGGAGTGCGAAGGAAAAGTTGTTTGGTCACATTGTATCAAAGGAAGGGGTCATGATTGATCTTGAGAGAGTGGAAGCCATCAGAAAGGTTCCAATTCCAAGAACTAAGAAGGGAGTTCAATCCTTCTTTGGACAAATAAACTTTATCAAAATATTTGTGTCTATCTTTTGTTGAGCTGATCATCCCCATTACTAGCATGATAAAGAAGGACCAAGTTATCAAATGGGAAGAAGCTTCCATTTAAGATTTCAATGGGATCAAAGAAGCATTAAATCATGCCCCTGTTTTGGAAGCTCCAAATTACAAGAAGCTAAAAGAGGGTTTAAAACCCACAAGTGAGGATCATGAGGGATGATGTGCACAACAACGGACGTGTGAATGACAGGTGTGAAGAGATCTCGTGAGGAGCGAGCATTAACTAAATGTGCATGCAAAGATTTGAAACATGGGCAGAACCTAGTTAAGCCATAAAACTCTCCTCTATCTCATAGATCAAATGGGGTGTACATATAGGAGGTGCTAAGTAACCCCAGTGATGCAATCATGAAAAATAAAGTAGAGAGGGGAGTTACATTCCCGAATAAAGTGTAACTCCCAATGATGACACATATGACACATGAATCGATGCACCGACTTGCTGACACGTAAGAGAATCTCATAATGACCCCTAAATGACACATGGACCTACGATCTCACCTAAGTGAGATGAATCACCTAATGATGTGGAAAATACACACACCAATACCCCCCCTTCATCGTAACTTAGGATGAGGTGGTAAGTCGAAATGAGAAATGGGTCCCGACACAAATCTTAATGAGGTACCCATGTACAAGAAGAAGTCCTAAGCAGTGAAGGAAAACCCAGTGGGAAAAATATCCACCACAAGAGAAAAAAACACTCTCTAATCTAAGAAAGATGCCAAATATGGGTCCTGGCCATGACAAGCTTGAAGAGGTACCCATGTACAAAGAGGCAATCTCTCGAAAGAAGAAGAAGAGAGAAGAAGAGGAGAGCGAGAGGAATGAAAAAGATGCCATGGACGGATCTGACCTCTGCAGCTCTAGGGGTATCCTAGAAGAATGTCGATGACGAGATCCTCTGCCTCTTCGAATCGAAGAAGAGCCACTCGTAATGAACTATGTGCTGCCCTTAGGAAGGACATAAATAACATCTTTGGAAGTCTGCCCACTCCATAAAGGAAAATAAAGGTATTAACACGAAGAACTAAGTGCAGGTGCATTGAAGTGTGACATAGGTCTAGTGAGTGAGTGCCAAGGAACTGAAGGTAATACCACGTGCATAGAAATATTAGAGTGAAAAATAGGAACACCCGCTTGAAAGGATGTCCAAGTGATGTGAAAGGAAAAAAACATCCTCCACATAGAAAAGGGATCCACAAAGTGAGGGTGGATCAATGAAGGTCTCCGGAAAAGTGGAAGTGGTAAGAATCCCAGAAGGGGCACTCCCAACAACGGAGATGATGAACTCATCTAAAACACCTGTAGATGGATGAGGGACCTATAGTGCACCACAAGAAGACTCTGAGAAAAGACGACTAAGGTCGGTAGATACTCGTCCCAATGAGGGGGCTCAACAAAAATAAGAGCAATTTCAGATAGGTATGAGTCATCTAATGAAGGTAGAGGAGTGAAGTGGGCCTCGCACACTAGAAGTGGAAAGGAGGCTGGTGTAATGACAGGTGTGAGACTGAGTATGAGACTACTCGATATCTAATGAGATGGGAGGGGTGACAACACTATCTGGAATAGTGAGAGAAAGAGGAGATAAGTCCTCTGTAATGCTCTCTGCATCAGAACTAGGTGCATAATCCTCATCATCAGAAGTAGAACCAAGTGAGTCTATGTCAATGGAAATGTCATCACATGAAGAAGAGGAGACAATTAATCAGCAATAGGAACAATCAACTGCAGTATGTGAAGGGTCTCCATAGAGGGACTGAAGAATGCTCTAGACATGGTGAGGTGGATCTGAGTCACATACATGAAACCAAAGAGAATGAGAGACATGCATCATCATGTGACCAAAGACATGGTCACAAGTGTCAAGGAAGTCCTCCAGATGACGATGATCAGTGGGTGTAGGAACTGGCCCAAGTAAGAAGGGTAAAAGACCCTCGTGGGTGAAGTAACGTTCCATGGAAGCATGCCAAGCTGAATAGTTCCCTCTCCTAGTGAGAAGTGGTGGAGGCTGTAAGGTGATCCTACGATGCTCAAATCTGGAAAGAGCACTCTCCATGATGAAAAATGCAAGATGCACAAAAGCAAGATCGTCGGACTTGGCCGATAATGTGTCTACGTGAAAGCCCAAGAGTATAGTCAACCCCCCAGAATGTGGCACTTTATAAAAGTAGTGCATTTACAAAAATGATAATCCCATCATGTAGAATGTGAGAAAACATACAACTTTGACTAAAGAAATTCTCAAATCTGAGCAAAGAGTCAAAAGTTATAGTACAGAAGAATTCCATGTGACTGATGAGAAAATGCAATAAATGCTACAAACACATTAAAAAAGTGCCTGAATTGGGTGCAAAGGGTATCGTGTGGGTACCTATTGGAAATGACACAAAATTTTAGGTAGGGTTTATTTTGACTACGAGGGGGGATTAGCCTCCTGCCAACCCCAGAACTCACCCTCCATCTTCGACAAGCATAGGAAGGGCATAATAAAAGCCAAAACAACGAGTCTAAAGCTTACATTTTTAAAGAAAATTACAATGCCGAATGAATGAAATGTTTTTTTTTAATCACCCTAGAACATTAGAAAAGAAGGTGATGAGAGGAGGGGCCCACGTTTGGAAAGAGCTGCTCTCAAGGGAGTTGGAAGCCACGTGGAAGAGAGTTGGAGGTTGTTATTCCACTCAGGTTTGTAACAAAAAAATGTGCCAAGCAAAAAAATAACGTGCTTTTAATTGTGAGATGTTGAGCATATGTGTGGAGTTGGGAGGGAGGTGGAGCTGCTGCAAGTTGTAAGAAGACCCCAAACACCAAAAAATGCCAAAAAATCCCAAAAAATGGCTGAGCACGGGTGAAACGGCCATGAGTAGGTCTACACATGGTGGAACATTGAGTTGATACGTTGCGGGTTTTGGAAAACTATGCCAAGCAAAGACAGAGCTATTGGAGTAGGTTACAGTGCGAGAGGATAGAAAAACATGCCAAGGGTTGTGGAGATGTTGGAAATGATTCCAACTACAAGTTTGAAGAGAAAATGTAGACAAAACATTGAGTAGAGGAAGCACGAGCCGAACCATAGGAGGAAACCACGATTGAGACCTATATGGAAGCTCTGAGTGTTGGAAGCGTTGAAACCAGCAGTTAAAAAAAAAAAGTGTTGGAAACAATCTCTGTAGCATGAGCAAACAGATCACGCCAAACACCTACGGGAAAAACCATGAACAACACCACTGAAAAACTAGGGAACGAGATGTCCAAACCACAGACCAATGTAGAGAGGCTCGATTCACCAAGAGGAGGATGCATGCAGACAAGAAAGGTGAGCAGGTGGAGTAGCTCGAAGAAAAAACTCTTAAATCTATAACACGAAGTCCACAAAACATGCATACAACCCCAGAGAATCGATCAGTCAAAGATACTAAACCCGAAAACACTAGAAACTCAAAAAACAACCTTGAACACCTGAGCAAGAAACTAGAACCCACGAATACAAATGGAGGGATGAAAATTCCCAAAATTAATGTAATAAACACACGAACAGAATATCCATTATGACACACGCAACGAGAACTAGATATCACGCTGGAAGCCGAAAAAACATGCACTGAAGCAATGCTGAGGAGTGCATGGATCCACAAGGTCCACTCTGATACCATGAAATAGGGTTTAAAACCTGCAAGCGAGGATCACGAGGGATGACGTGCACATTAATGGACGTGCGAATGATAGCGTGAAGAGATCTCGGGAGGAGTGAGCATCAACCGAATGTGCATGCAAAGATTTGAAACACGGGCAGAACCTGGTTAAGCCATAAAACTCTCCTCTATCTCATAGATCAAATGGGTTGTACATATAGGAGGTGCTAAGTAACCCCCAATGCTGCAATCATGATAACTCGAGTAGAGAGGGGGAGTTACATTCCCATAATAGAAGTGTAACTCCCAATGACACATATGATGCATTGACGCACTGACGTGTAAGAGAATATCATAATGACCCCTAAATGACACATGGACCTACGATCTCACCTAATGATGTGGAAAATACACACACCAACAAAGCCTTTTCAAATGTTTTCTTTTACTTCATAAAACAACATTGCATCTATCTTATTGCGAAGGATGATGAAGAGGATGAGAGACCAATTTCCTTTTCATTAAGGCATTGCAAGGAGCTGAGTTGAAGTACACCATCATGGAGAAGCAAGCATTTTCCTTGGTGAAAGAAACAAAGGTTTTCAGACCTTACATCTTGAGCTCTAAATTTGTTGCTTATGTTCCCCACACCATGGTGAAAGATATCTTATCAGAGATGGAGGTCTCAAGAAAAATATGCAAATGGGTAAACAAGTTGCAAGAATATGACATGGATATCCAAACCATGAAATTGATAAGAAGTTTAGGCCTAGCTAAGCTTATGGATGACAACAACTTGCGAACTATTGAGGTGAATGAAGTAGAAGGAGAAAGGGTTAATGTCCTTGAAAAGTTGGTAAGATCTGAATGGTACAAAGATATAATCTTTTATCTTAGACATATATGCTGCCTTGAACATTTAACTAAAAATTAGAAAAGAGCTCTTAAGTTAGGCTCCCAAAAATATGTCACTACTGATTTTGGGTTAGCTTGGAAGAACATCGAGGAGTGCTCTTGAGATGCATATCGAAGATGAGGCCCCAAAATAATTTTTGATCTCCATGGAGGAGTTTTGGGGGATATTTTGCTGGAAGAGTTATAACACAAAATCTTGAGGGTTGGTTATTGGTGGCCAACTCTTTTCAAGGATACAAATCTATTGGTTAGAAAATATGAAAGTTATCGGTGTTTTTCTAGAATACTTGAAAGCTTCAGGTTCCCTTTCTTTGCATCATGTGTCAATTGAAACCCCATTTAAGCAATGGGAATGGATTTCATTGGTGATATTTCAGATCTTTCTAGTGTTGGTCATAAATGGATTCTTTTAAACATTGATTATTTCACTAAGTGAGTGGAAGCAATCCCCACCAAGAAAGCAACACACCAAGTCATCATGGACTTCATGTTGGATCAAATCATATGCAGATTTGGAGTGTTAGCTAAGATTTTTGCTGATAATGCCACGAGTTTTAGAGCTAAACCTTTGGTGGCAATGTGCAAAGGGTATGGAATCTATTTGACATATGCCTCTAACTACAATCCCTAAGGAAATGGACAAGCTGAGTCCAATGATAAAAACTTGTTGAAGATAATTAGAATAACCTTGGAGTTGAACAAAAAAGAAGTGGGGTGAGCAATTTGAAGTTTTCTATTTGGGTTGATAGAATCACTGCCAAAAGAGCTACAGGTAAAATCCCATTTGAGTTGGTATATGGAACTCAAGCTTTGCTTCCCTTCATTTGTAATTGTCTTCATTTCATTTTATTCAACAAATTGAAAATCAAGAAGTTAGTCCATATAATGCTTGAATCAATCATATTATTGAGTTAGATGAAGAAAGAAGGGCATCCCATCGGTGACATGTGAAGTTCAGCAAAAATTTGAAGAAGTTATTTGATAAAAAAGTGACTCTAAGAGCTTTCAGTGTGGGAGGTATTGTGTTATTATGTGACAATAGCACGAGGATAAGGGTAAACATGGAAAGTTTGATGCATTGTGGATGGTCCCTTATTTAATTGACATTCAAATTGGTGAACATACTTTCTTCTTCAAAGACATAGATGAGGAATTGCTTGAATTTCCTATTAATGATAGGCATTTGAAACATTTCCTTGATTGATTTCTCAAAATCAAGGTATACTCCATTATACAGTGTATAATCTTTTAATTTCTTTATGCTTTCATGTTTTTCTATTTTTGTTTTCCTGGTCCTTGGTGGCAATTTTGTTGGTTTCTTGGTTCATCCTTAGGGGAGTTGGTTATTATTATTCTACTCTGCAAGATTATTCTTTGACTTCGTTACCCAATGGTTTATTTTTGGCACTTGGTTTGCTATTTGTTCTTGTGGAACTCACGGGAGTTCGATCCCTAAATCGGAGCTGATGTTGGTACTCAATTTGATCTCGCCCCGTTTGTCCTTGAAATTCTTCAATTTGTGGGCTTTGTCATCTTTTATCTATCTTCCTGGATTGATGATTGAAAACTCTGTCCTCCATTTGGTTTCCATGCTTAGTCCCTTCCTTTGGTCGAGGATCACTTTAAATCTAGAGTTTGTTTTTCGTTCCTCTGTCCATATGAAAGAATTTTTAACTTGGGCATAAAATCAGGTTTTTCCCTTCCTTCCATTCTTCCATAGTCACGTTTTGTTTTCCCTGTCAGTTTTTGTCCCAGTATCTATGGAAACATGATTGGATGTGGCTTGGAGGATCATATTTGAGCCTTATATCATTTCCAAATATTCTGTCTTGAAAGAAAGATTCATTTCCTGGTGTAAATGGTGATTTTATTGCATTTTACGATTTGTGGGTGTGTTTTTCCCCGTCAAATTTACATCTTAGCATCTGTGGAAATGTGGCCCTTTCTAGTTGGATGTATCTCGGTGGGGTGCTTTAAAACTCTAAGGCCCAATTCAACTCAAAGCTTTACCACGTGGAGGGCCAGCACTCATCTGAAAATTTTCCTTTTCGTTTGACCTTGGAGTTGCATTAGGGAGACATGTGTAGGTTTCTGCTGCCTTGCCAAGACTTAAACATTTTTTTCATGTGGCTGGTGCAGCTTTGGTGGATCATGGACACATGGAGGGATGATGCTCATTTGAGGATCTACCTCAGGGTCCCACCTTAACAGCTACACCAAGGGGACACGTGGTGAGCCCGCACTTTTTCAGGGTCTTCGCTTTTGGGGACCATCTCAAAGTTACGTCGAGGAGACATGTAGAGGCTTCCTCCAGCTCTGCTTTATACTTAAAATTTTCAAAGAAATTTTCTAAGGCCTAGGATACGTGGAGGGACTGCATCTGTTTGGGGACCGGCCCTAAATTTTATTTTGAAGAAGCACCAAGAGGACACTTGGAGGATTCCGCTCACTCTGCCCTTGCTTGGAATTTTCAACGACCAAGGAAAACTATCTCGGACCCTAGACACATGGCGCCTTCCGCTGATCCTTCAATTTTTTTAAAAATTTCTGGATGAGACACGTGGTGAGCCCGTGCTTGTTTGGGGTCTCCGCTTTTGAGGACCATACCAAAGGTGTGCCAAGGCGACACGTGGAGGCTTCCGCTGGCTCCTTTTTTACTGAGACTTTTCAAAGGCCAAAAGGCATTTTTCTTGGGCCCAAGGCACATGGAAGGCCCGCGCTTGTTTGGAAACTTGCCATTATACCTCACCTTTGTAGTTGCACCAAGAAAACATGTGGACGACTCTAATCTAGAGTTGAGAAGGGGTAGAATCAATGGTTCTTTGTGCATTTCACCTATTTTCTACCATTTTTGCTCCAAGACTCCTGGAGATGTGAATACGCATTGTTTTTCATCATTTTTGATGAAATTCCTTGTCATTTTTTTACAAATTGCCTTTGAATGGATTTAGAACTTAATTTGTGAGTACAAGGATTGTTAAGGTTGATATTTTGAAATTGGGATTGCTTGGGAACTTGCAAAATGTGAATTACCAAAGAAGATGGATGCGGGCGAGTTGCGAGAGGAAAGAGAGGAAAAGGATGAAATGATGGAGGTGGCATGTGTAAAAGATGAAAATGGTGTTTCCTCAAGAGTGAAAAGGATTACTTGTCATATCCAGGCTATCTGAGCCTCTAGAGAAAGATTAAAATGGGGATTTCTCGCATGACAGAATCATAATGATTAAAAGGACTTTCAAAAAGGTTTTGGCATGGCATCCTAGTCATTGGTCAAGGGTATTAGAAATGTGATCAGTTCATAATTGGTCCACCTCGAAGCTTTCATATATGAATTTGTTAAACGTCACTTTCTGAGGAAAATTGGTAACAAGAAAAGGTCCCTCAAATATTCTTCTTTTTGGGGGAAAATTTTGAATGAGTGAGCAATTGGAATCTATAAATGTAATGAGAATACTCTTGCAAAGGGTTGGGGTTGAATTCTTAAGAGAAAATTTGAGAGAGCCCATCTTCCTGAGAGACCAACTTTGAAACTGTTAATTTCCTATGTTTATCTTTCAATCACGTCAAGTTGGTTGTGAGTGTACAACCATTGACAAGCTTTGAGACTGTTCAAAGAAACTTTCCCTACTTGATGAATCTAATCAATTTCGAGTTAATCTATGTCAATCTTGGAGCAATTTGTGTCTACTTTATTTTAGAATGTCTGCAAGTAGTTTTTCTTATTCCTATTGCAATCTTGTGTTAAAGTCCCTCCGAATCACACATGATCTCATCCTTGTGACAGTTTAGTGGCATTTGCAATTTCATTTCAAGAAGAGCCTTCATCCCGATGAGATAAACAATTTAAAATCACTTCACTTTCATTTGTTGATAAAGATTTTTTAAGCCTTCGAGTGTATCTTAGGTGTGAGGAACCAGGGGTATTTGATGTTTTATTGAGTCTTTAGCTCAAGCCTTCATGTTAAATTCTTGGAGATTATGTGAAACCATGCAAATCTGGGCCTCCATTGATGCACACCTTCTGGTTGAAGGAATATTTTAGCTATTTTGAAGCTTTCTAGTCATTTAGCTTTCCAATTGTTGTGAAGTCTCTCAAATATCTGGTATAATCACATTTATCCTACTTAATCTCCCACAAAATTTACTCAAAAAAATGAATCCATCTTGAACTACCCATATGTGTCAACAAATGTATAAATTCTACTTTTAAAATATACATAAGCAATCAAAATTCCATAATGTATTTAGTAACCTTATCAATGTCTAGGAAATATCACCATTCTTTAGAAGTGACAACTCATGAGAGTTAAATTGTGGTGCATTAATCATATTTTCAAAGGGTCCCCTTTCAGATTTGTGCAAAGAAGGATATCTTCATTCTCCTTCACCGACAGAGGTTATAAAATGGGTCCTCTCACCCTGGTCGAAAGGCATGACCTAAAGCAGTGAGGATAGATCAAATCCTTAATGAAGGTGTTATCCATTTCTTTGATGCCCGAGTGACAAAGAGTCAGACAAATCCCCTCCTCGGCTACAAAATGACTCATAATAAGATCTGATCTGTCTCTCAATATCTTGCTAAATCTTTGATGTTTCTCGGTTTCCAAGGGAGAATAAATTTGGATACCAACATGGGTGATTTAACATTTTTATGAGTTGTTGAGTAAACAACTCATTAACAATATTAGTTTTGTGAGAAAAAAAAATCGTACTTAAAATAACATGGAGTTGTTTTAGGAGTTACGTGTGGAGATATTTATGGAGATTATATCTCCTCAAATATAGGAACAACATATCCTATTTAAATGGATGTAATACTTCCTATTTAATAGAAAGAATGAAGTTTCATATTTTGAATTTAATTTATGCAATTATAATATTAAATTTTCATTTGGTGCCAGAGCAAGTTTGGATGCGGAAATTTCATTATTTTCTTGATCAAATATGTCTCAAAGAATAGATTGTATTTTTGTTTTCCTATTTGAGTTTTTCTATAATTTTTCACACTAAACCAAATGTTTGTGAAGAAGCTACATAAGAAATTTCAGTAGAACCGAGTTTGTATTTTTATAGAAATACGGATTTCACAATGCAATTATCAAATTCAGCACATCAATTCTTCTATTGATTTTTTTCTCCAATTTCCAATAATTCTAGATTGTTAATACGAGTCTTGGATTTCTTGGAGGTTCAAAGGTATTATATATAAAATTTTAAAGTGCCCGATTCAATTTTGTATTTTTATCGTATTGTAAAAATTAATGGAGAAATTAAATATGATTGAAAATTTTGAAGGGCAAGATTTCCATACATGACAACCACATATGCAATTAAATTTAAGATAAAATGACATATGAGATGTAGTTAAAGCTAATGCAATTATACCAACGAATGTGAATGATCTAGATAAAAGTAATGCAAAATATTAGATAGCTTTGGGTACTATTGGTCTGGGCTTATCAAAAGCCTATATGCATCATGTGGATTTCACAAAATCTGCAAAAGAAATTTGGGAGTCTCTTAACAAATTATTTGGTACTCTAATAATGAAGAAATTTCTTGTCCTAGTGATGAGGAATTATTATGGTAAATAGTTCACTTACTGGAGGTTGGAGGCAATAGAGGATGGAGGGTGATCAATGCCTCTCGTCAGTCACCAACAATGGGGTCACATATAACATTGGTGGCACATTTTAATAATATTTTTAGTTGTTTGCTTTGAGTGACGTGTGCAGAAATAAAACATGTTATACATTCCTTGTCAAATATTGAAAAGAGGAGGATGTGCATTTTGGATGCTAAGAACATTTTTTTACATGAGGGAAGCTTCTACGTCTGATCCTCTGAATGTCCTATGGTCCTTTAATTGTTGTACTTCATTGGAAGATGATCAACCGGTGAATAGATTCACATGGAGAGGTGATCATGATCAGCTAGTGAGCCAAAGAGGTGATCATGTGTAGTAAGATCCAAACAACAAGATCCAGTAGCAATTACTGTAACTCTCTCATACTCATGTTTTCAGGTGCTCTTGCCCCATGTTCACACTAAGGGGGTGAATATTAGGAATATCTATGTTGTAGTGTGAACATAGTATATTATGTGAGTGATTATATTATCTAGGATAATATAATATGAGTTGTAATAGCTAATTACATTATGGTAAATGTAATTATGAGTGGGTGATTAAATATTGTTATGAGTTGTTGAGTAAATAACTCATTAACAATATTAGTTTTGTGAGAAAAAAATCTCACTTAAAATAACATGGAGTTGTTTTCGGAGTTATGTGTGGAGATATTTATGGAGATTATATCTCCTTAAATATAGGAACAACCTCTCCTATTTAAATGGATGTAATACTTCCTATGTAATAGAAAGAATGAAGTGTAAGATTTTGAATTTACTTTATGCAATTATGATATTAAATTTTCAAATTTATAGTCACAATCTCAAGAACGAAGCATCTCTAGGCTCATTACTCCCACTTTACCCAGTCATTGCACTCGAGATCTCTCTAACTTATTATTTTGTATAGTTAAGTGGGTCTTCCCTCTTTTGTTTTTAAGTGTGTATCATATTGTAATTATTAGTTACAAGTATCAATGCACATTATTTTAATATTGCATGGTTAATGTTGGAAGTCAATTAATAAGAATAAATCCTGTGACGAACCTTACATTCCTCTTTATTGTTTTGCATTCCATAATAATCTACTATTATTAATAAGGGTATAAACACAATAACCTGAAACTCTCATGAGCTCTCATTACAAATAATAATACAAAAATCATGGAAGGTTATAATTTATTATAAACTTTTATGTAACATTGAGTACATCCAAAACTACATATTGTGTCATTGGAGGGAAATTTTGAAACTTTTTTGTAGAAGGTAGTGTTGACAATAATTGTGGTAGTGGGATTGTGGTACTTGATTATGTTATATTTGGATTTTATAACTAACATGTGATTCGTGCACATAAAAAATCTAAAATACATTATCTTAATGAAATTATAGACTCGTAATCTTTCATCCCACTACTTGTACACTAAAAAAACACTAATGTCAATAAAAACCCTTACATCTCTTATGTGGAGAATTCCAAGCTTTTACATAGATTTTCTAACTTTCTTGAAATAACCATATAGTGGGGACAAGTTTTATATGGAAGTTATGTCCCTATTGGTGTTTTTATTTAGGGCCATCCTAATGGTCAAATTATCTTATGTCTATCTTTATTACCCCTCCTAAATAATCCTTAATGCATAATATTACCCATGAATTATAAATACAATTTAAATCCACTCTTTTACTCATGTAGACACCTAAATTTGGTAATTCATCCTTTGTGAATTATATGCTTGTAGTGATTATTGTACACTATGACTTGTGTGTACATCCTAAGCCTAAAAAATATATCTTTCTCTCTCATGTGACTTACTTTATTACACACATTTCTTAGTGATTAATATACTTAGTTGCATTTACCTAAAGAGGTGCATTAATCCAAAGCATATCTTCAAGAATTTTCTCAAACACATGAAATTCCTATAAAAAAATATGGGTTGGGGTAGTTCATTATTATGGTATGGGCTGACCTAAATGATCTAATTACCCACTCTCCAACAACTCTTTTCTTAATGTTATTATATACAAAAATCATGCACATACTACTATTTACTATATCACCAAGTATGTTGTTTAATGTATGGATCTTGAGTAAGAAAAGTATTCACTGATGACACACTTCCTAGTCCATCCATTTGCTTTGATTGTTTCTATTGTTTTTATCTCTCACATTTGTCATTCATACACCTAGTTCTAGTCAGGTCACAAGGATCCCTGTCGGTCAATCTTCTCACATTTTTCCTTGGTTGTTTTAAGACACTAGCACCTCGGACTATATGCTAGCACCCGGTGTTCTCCTTCCAACCCGGGCACTCCTGCCCTCTTTGTTCTTGTTCACATTTTTGACATTTGGGGTCAACCTTTTATGGTTTTCTTACTCCTATCCCGAGGTCCTAATTGGCATGTCGTGTCACTTGTGTCAAAATTCAAGCAAGAGATCCCCATTTAAATAAAAATACATACCATTATAAGGGCGAGCAATTTTATCAAGGGATATCTATCTACATACTATCAAAGGGACTGCATTTTGGGCTTATTACTCTGCATACACTACATAGGAAGGGGAAGTTTATGAATTCCATCCCACACATTTGCATTCTATCTATATATTTCTTGCTATCTTGGTGTCATGAGCACAAGGTTAATCTAGGAGCACTATTACACACACAAGCACATAGAACTATATGGAATATGAGATGTAGTGCAACGCTCGGTCATAAGTTCACTCTGTTGACAACCGAGGAAAATATGACTCCCCATTTTGCATACTTAATTTTTAGTATTTGATGTAGTTTGGGGGTTTCACAGGAGATTATTTTTGTTGCATATTTATAGGTAACTTGGCGATCCAAGTGTGACATACAAATGATTATGAGTGAACAAGTGTAAAACCCTAGGGACACTCAAGAAATCAGTACCTATATTTTCTAAAGACTCCAACACCTCGTAGAGAGGTCTCGGCATTCAAAGCACCCTTTCCCTTTCCCGAGGCACACATGTCTTGACCATTTTGTGAATTTTATAATCTTTATTAAGTGTTTCCATTTTTATGCTCATCATGTTCATCAGTTTTCCAGTTTGGGTGTACTTGAGGATAAGATAAAATTAGATAAGTTCCATGTCTCTTTCATTTTATTACACAATTATATCTATAAAAGTATTAAGTCATTTGTATCTTATTGTACATAATTGTAGAAAATTTATAAAATTAGATTTTAATAAAATATTTATATTTTATTAAATCATTTGGTGAACTCATTTCTTAGAAATCCTTACCCTAGGATCCACTAAACCCTAATGGATAAAAGTAGATCTCCTTCTCCTAGGAAATATATGCATCATGTTAGTGTGAATCCTATCCTTGATGATGTTATTGAGGCTGAACTTAAGATTCTTTATCACAATCCTCAACTTGATGCTGACATTCAAAGATAACTTATGGCTAATGAAAGTGTTATTCCTACTTATTTTAACAACTCTAGTTGTGCCATCATTTCATCTCCTATTAAATTCACTCTGTGTTTCCTTGATCTTCCACCCGCACTCATTATGATTGACCTCCTTCTTCTATTGCTGCTGAAACTCTTGATGATGCTATTATTGATTATATGTTTTGTCTTGATTGTGATTCTATAGAAAAAAATCATGATGAAAATGTACATGCGCATGATGCTATTTCTCACACTAGTCAAGATGTTTGTAAAGTTATATCTCATACTTCTTCCATTTCTAAAAATATTTCTAATGATTGTAAAGATATATATCATGATATTTCTTCTTCTAATTCACTTTATGTTGATGAATCATGTTAGGAATTAGAGAACAAATATGTGGAAACAATTCCTCAAACCACAACAGTAGGAAACTATATAGCATAATTATACTTGCAGAAATATAACAACATAAATAAATAATGCACAAAAGAAGACAAGACAAGATTTAACGTGGTTCACCCAATGTGGGCTATGTCCACCAAGAACTTTCTCAAATTTTATTATCAACAAGAGTAAAACAACTCTCACATTCTTCTCTTAGTTATGAACTCACAACAAAATTCCAAAGATGCTAAACCACATCTAAACCACAATTGACACCCAATTGCTTAACCTTGATCACTCTTGATCACCTCTTGATCATTAAGACTCAAGACCTCTTGAACACTCAAGATATCTTAAAGATACCCTAACACCTCTATTTATAGGATTACAATCCTTTTAAGAAGTCCTAAAGCCGACCCTAGAAGTTTTAAAGTCGCGATCTTTCAATGTCCCAGTGGAAAAAATAATCTCAAGCGTTAACAGCGATTAACAACATATTAACAGTATATTAACAACAATGGCACAACAACGACACAACAACATCATAACAAATGACTATAGAATGCTCCTGAAGTCTCCAAACTTAACCGTTCGAGCTCCAACACTTCAACACTGATTCAAGAAGACCAAAAATAGGCTCCACACCCCAACAAATTGCTTGATGAAATACTTGCATGTGAAACTTTATCTAATACTAATGATATTTATGAGCATGGACATGTTAGTTGATTAAACTAAAATGGAAAATCCTAGCCTAATCTAATGTTATGCAAAACAATAAATAACAACTAAATAAATAAAGAAAATGACCCAAACAACTAAATAAGTAGAAATGTAAAACCCTAATGTGCAATAAGGGTTAGGAAATCCTTAGCTGATTTGATGAAAGTGTAGGATTGTGTCACGAGATAAAACCAGATGAATAGGAGGAGGAAAATAATACACATAAGCTTAAGAAAATATAGATATGAGCTCTTTGATTGAACTAGGATACCTCGGAGAGAGATAGGGGTGCTCGTGGGTTCCTTGGTATGAGATATGGGCACCCTAGTATGTGGAAATGGTTTGAAACCCTCCTCTAGAGGTGTCATTAGATGTTCACCTGTAGTTGCTTCCTATTGCACTAACTTCGTTGAAATGCGTTGGATTTTGTTGTAATACTTGCAATAAGAAATCACCTGTAAAACCCCAAAAATAAATATGAATATGAAGGGTTTAGAGTGTCCTCAATGGCCACAATAGTGGGATTAATAACTGAGTACTACACTACATCTTAGACCCAATGTAGTTCTATGTGTGTGTGCAAATCGTGCCCTAGGTTTCTCTTGTGCTAGTTGCACTTTGTGAAGTAGCAAGAAATAAATAGATGTAGAATGTAATAAATGTGTGCGTGGAAACAATAGACTCCCCTCCTATGAAGTGTGATGTAGATGAACCATCCTTTTTTGCCTTGTGATGGAGCTAGATGGATGCAAATATAGCTTTAGGTTCCTTTGATGGATGCAACTCTAGATGGTGATAGTAAGTGCTTAGTGTTTGGTCCCTCATTATGGTCTAATAACTTTATATTTATATGGTTCTCTTGTTCTAATTTCATAACTAAGTAGAAATGTAAAATCCTAATGTGTAAGAAGGGTTAGGAATTCCTTAACTAATTTGTGAAGGTGTGAGACTTTTCATAGAAAACTAGATGAACATGAGGAGGAAACAACCACATAGAATCTTGAGAAAATACAAATATGAGCTTTTGACTGGACTGAGGCACTGGAGAGGGATAGGGGCACCCGTGGGTGCCATGGTATAAGATATGGGAACCATAGTATGTGGAAATGGTTTGAAACCCTCTGCGGAGGTGTCGCTCAATGTTTGTCTATAGCTGCTTCATGTCACACTAACTTTGTTGAACTATGTCGAGATGTCACTATAAGACCTGCAATAAGGAATCACCTGTAAAACCCCAGAAAAAAATCAAAACCCTATAAAAATAAATATGCATATGAAGGGGTTAGACTGTCCTCAGTGACTACAATGGTGGACTTAATAATTGAGCACTACACTACATCTCAGACCTAATGTATTTCTAGGTGTGTGTGTGTGTGTGTGTGTGTGTGTGTGTAAATCATGTCGTAGGTTGCTCTTGTGCCAGTTGCACTTTGTGAAGTAGCAAACAATAACTAGATGTAGAATGTAATAAATGTGTGCATGGAAACAATAGAATCCCCTCCTATGAAGTGTGATGTAGATGAACTATCCTTGTGTGCCTTGTGATGGAGCTAGATGAATGTAAATATAGCTTTAGGTACCTTAGATGGATGCAACTCTAGATGGTGATAGTAAGTGCTTAGTGCTTGGTCCCTCATTATGGTATACTAGTTTTATATATTTATATGGTTTTCTTATTCTAATTTTGTAAATAACCCTAAAAAGGTTGACCGCTAAAAGATGGAAATATCTAATGGCTAGAAAGTGCCCAAAATATAGAAGCAAAATACAAAGAGGATCAAGGTGCTCAAAGGGGACTAGGGTGCTTGGGATGCCCTAGTCTTGGTTGGGTATTGTACAGTCGAAATAGGAATAATGTAGAATGACAAAAAAATGGTAAATTATGGTTAAAGGATCAGAAGTGATGATAGAAAACAAAGTAAAATGGCCAAAGGACATGGGTTAATTATTACTTTCTTCACTCAAAACTATATGAGTAGTAGTATGAGACCGAGACTAAATATTGACTCAAAGTGCGTGATTTAGTGACTACATGAGAAATTATTCTACTTATATTAAAACTACTGAGTGTGAATTTTCCACTCCACTTTCCTCTACTTCTAACTTTTCTTTTGATGGCATTCATGATGATTCTTACATTCCTACTAGCTCACCTCTTATGATAGCTTCTTATTCTATTGCTATTATTTCCTCTACAATTCCATGCTCTTCTCGATTCTTTCCTCTTCTTCATCTCTCAATGATGTTCATATTTCCTCTTCTCCTAGTATACCACCTCCTATTTCTTCTACATCTACATCGTGTGTGACCATCACTTCTTCATCCTCCACTTCTTCTAACATTCCTATGATCACCCATATTGGAAATATTTAGCCACTCAATGTACCTCTCGCATATTCTACAATTCCTCCACATGATATTTTATCACTCATGCATGTTGTTGGTCATTTTTAATCTCAAGTCTAATCTTCACTATTGAAAGTAATGCCTCCTATGCCTATATTGAAAATAACTCTCTTCATGACAATGTTATTCCAAAGAAAATTCACAATTCAACATTTCTTAAAGATTTTACCATGCCTACATTTTCATGATTCGACGGCCCGACAATCCATATCTCCATCTTAAGCATTATTGTTTAGATATGGATTCTTATTTGAATGATCGATTATTGCTGAAAGCTTTCCTTCACAGTATTGTTGATGAAGCTCTTCAATTATACACTCATTTACCTTTTGCATATATTAGTACATATTTTGACATGGAAGATGATTTTCTTAGATGCTTTATGTTAAATAATGGTCCTAGAGTCACACATGATTTTATACCTTACTTACATTAAGAAAAGACATAAATTATTCAGACTACATTTTACGCTTCACCGCTTCCTTGCATCAGCTAGTATTTCATCCTATTGATCTATAGAAGCAATTTATCTTTTGTCATGGCTTGATTCTGGCTTTAAAATAATGTTTACAATATGATACATGCCAATCATTTACACTCTTATGCTATAAGGTCATCGATATAGAACATGATTTAATTTTTACACATGTTATAGATCCTCCTTATACTTCTTCTACTACTGCATCTTCTACTTCTTTACCTCTTCCCTATGTTCAACATCCTCTAAGGTCTCCATAAACTCCACATCACAAGCATGTTCCATATCTTCCATCGTATAAGCTTCATCTATGCCCACCACCGCATCACTCTCCACATAAGTCTTCACCATCTCCTACTTGGGAGACCTTACATTTATCACATTCTGCTAAGCCTCATGATGTGGTGCATGATTTATTTGATAAACATTTAATTCACTTGCCTTCTAATCAACATCATCCTATGCATCACTTACATCACCAACGTGGTCATCCTTATTGCAATTATCATCACATCAATGACCATCGTGACAATGTTTGTTGTGCCCTTCGTGATAAACTAAAAAAATAAAAGACAAGGGTGTCATTGGCTTTGGATCTCGCTTTGATGAGAAGTTTATTTCTCCGATTCCATGCAAGTTTACTACTACTCCAATTCACTTATCTTCTCCTCCTTCTAAGGTTTTTTTTTCCACCCTCAAATCATTATTCATGCATGACCTCCACCTCACTCATTCTCCATTGTATTATCTCATCGTAGCATAATGCTCATACTTCACATTTGCTTCCCACTACCGCATCTCCCATCATTGGTACCATCTCATCGACATTCGGTTTGGCTCATACACTCACGATTCTACGAATTCACATGATTACACTACTCTGCCACCACCCTCTCGCATCTTTGGTAGGTGACTTTTCTCACCACACCGCCCAATGACGCACTTGTTTTCTTATGGTTATTACATGATTGTCATGGTATATGTTACAATAATAACCCTACTTCATGTTTGCACTATACACTTCATTGATTTATTTATCTAGCGTACACTACCACACCATTTCCTAATGATGCACTCTCTTTCTATGATTCATTCTTGATTACTGAGGGGTCTTATATAAATGAACCTCATCTTCTTACACATACACTAGGGGAACCGCTCTTCTTTCCCCCTTTTATCATGCTTACGTGTGATTCCATACATTTAAATCACATTTTTATTTCACATTATTCATCTCATACATACATCTATTACCATTTATCACATCTCTATTCATACATACAATCTAATTTTCATTACTTATATATCTATTTCCTAATCCATATCATCACCCATTATTCAACCTCATCATTTACACAATGCAAATCAAACATATGAACAAAAATCATCACATCACATATCAAATAACATCAACACAACATAATAATACTAATCATCCATGTATATATATATATATATATTGTTAAAAATCATATATTGAAAACTACAAAACTCGTTGGGGAGAAAACCCTATGCATCCATACATCAATACATGTCATACATCATCATCATCATTATATATACAATTGCGGTAGCTCTAAAACTAGATGCTTCACCACTCAATCTACACCTTTTTGGGCACGACCCTATATCTCTCAATCTATCTATGTAATAATTCCAACTTGACCGATCGCTTGAAACTAGCCTTGCAGCTCTACATACTTCGTGAACACATCTTGCGCTAGGGATCCTCCATCTATAACCTCCCTAGCTTGTTGAGTCTCTACCCATGCCTCGTCACACTCACTTAACAACATGAAACCTATCACCGTTGCTTATTGCCATCGAATCAAACAAGTGGGCATGCTCACCCATAATGGCATCTACTCGCTCCAACATCCCACCTCCCACGAGCACATCAGTAGGAACATTCTACATCAATGTGTAGATCGATGTATCAACAATCAACAACTAATATGCATCACCTATACCCATATATCATCATATTAGCTATTATACACAAAAAAAACAACCAAACAACTAAGTAACAAACCATAACTATCTCGATACTCACACTCTGCTATCATTGTTGTTATACCATCACCATTTAGGGTAGGTACTTGCCACTCTGCTTCTCCAACTGGAGGTTCTTGTGCCACATCAATAATAATTGGAAACAATAAAACCTATTGGTACACCTTCAACCATGCACTATAAACCTCGTTACATCCCGCATCCTCCACCTATATTGAATCTATGTCCAAATCCATCTCATCTCGCACTGGGGCACTAACGTGCTTTTGTATGTCTCGGTCTCACTATCAACCTCCTTGGACCTCTCATAGATCACACCCATACATACGTCTCTCGGGGCTGTTAGGAAATATAATGTTCACATGATGATTGTGATTTAACAAAAGGTAAATAGTAATAAGCTATTTGATTAACCGTATGGTTATCACAAGTAAATATTGTTAATATTATAATGTTAGAAATAACAATATAATATCACATATAATTTTCTATTATATTATCGGTGAGTATAGTTGTTGAAATAACTCATGAATATAGGAGATTAGGAGATATTATAGGGTTGAGTGGTTTTAGGAGGTTCCCTAATTATAGGAATCTTCTCCCTATATATTTGTAATCATATTCGTATGAAAAATAATAAAAGAGTAATATATTTATTGTGTACAAAATTCATTGTGTGATAAATTTGTGTAATGCCCTCCGATTCCTATTATTGGTACCGGAGAAAGTATGGTTGTATGAGAGATTAGTGAAGGGGTAGTGTTGTATTCATTTGCCTTGGTGGATTGAAATTTTTTTAGGTTGAGTCTGTGCTTTGTTATTTAGCTTTTATAAATTTATGGTTTTTGAAGATCTTCATATCTGATTTTTTTATAAGTAAAGCTTGGAGTCGAATATATTATCAAAGGTGTCATTTACCTAGAAGTTCCACATGGTATTAATGTTATAATTTGATATGTATTGTCAATAACATACACTGACATGAAATATTTTGGAGTTCGCATAGAGTATTGGAGATATGTTGATCTGTGGATTGCATGATAACATAAATTGGAAGCATATAAAAATGCACACCCTCCTAGCTTAGACTCGAAGTCTAAGATTTGATTAATATATTATCATCTTATATGTTATCCCTCAGCTTTGGGTGGACTCTAATATCTCGTGCGCATTTCAAAACTTCTATTTTTGTGGCTTCACCTCCTCTCAATGGAAACATAGAAACATCTTGAGATCTGGCGTATTTATTTAGTAGAGTACGTGGCACAAACTTCGGATTCGTATAGGTTGCAATCTATTCATATTCATGCAATTAGTTTATTACATTGGGTTTAGGGGTTTGCATGACTTTTGAGTTCCCTCTCTCATATGTCTTTGAGCTGCAACAAGGATTCCTTGGTCTCCTCTATCAACTATCGGGACGTCGTGTGATTCCTAATTGACTGGTGGATAAATACATGGTTTTATTTTTGCATCAGATTAGCAAGCCAAGCCTTGTCTTGTCTTCTTGTAAGTTGTCCAAGTTGATATACTAATGCATGTAATCAGTATAGTCCATTTGTTTAGTAATGTTTTTGTTATAGTCTATAGGTTTGAAATTAAAATAATTTGTGTCTTCTAAGTCAAATTTAAAATTGTGATTATATTGGTTTTATTATGTTTTAGAATCTTCATTAAATATCATCTTGTTGTCAAAATCCAAGAGTAGCATGTTTTTCATGGGTGTCTCCATAATTAAGTATAATGTATGCATATATTTTTGAGTGTCAATTGTAAAAGACAAAAAATGTATTGTTGTCTTTAAAAAGATGTCACTATAAATTTTGAGTCATTGTGTCAAATTAGTGTCATTGTCACTAGTGTCTTGTGGAGTCAAAAGTTGTAAAAAATAAAAAAATTGTCTCACGGGCACATTTATAGTGTTACCCGACATCTAGAAAATAAGTTGTTTCACATTTTGGGAGGGATACTATATAATAAAAATGTCAAAACAATTGAGCATCACATATTTATATAGTTGAGTCAAGAACACATTTATTGGAGGTTGGAGGAAATAGAGGTTGGAGGTCAATCAACGACCTCTCGTCAAGTTGCCAATGATGGGGCTGCTTCAATGATTTGGTGGCACATGTGTGAAGTGTGTTTGTTTTAAGTTTGCGGTTGTGATTTTCATATTTCCGGATGGTGTGAGAAATAAGAACATAGGTTCTTTCCTACTCACTAGTTGATGTGGCTATTCCTACATAATTCCCTGATGTAATACCATAGTGAAAAAAAAATAACAAAAAGAAACACAACATCATGAGTCTTAATGAGGTTGAACAGTCAGATGTGTTCCTATTCATACCTAGGTTTGTGGTTAGCCTCTGGAGACCCATTGAAAGTTGTTTAGATGTGTTCGTGCTTGAGTTCCCACACTACTAGGCCAAATGTGTTCCCTAGAGTGATTGGTTGATAAGTAGATGATTACTGAGCGTGTTCCCATCCTTTTTGGTTAGATTTGTTCCTAATAGTGCATGGTTGACAAGAATTTGATGCGTTCCTTCTTCTACCTTTAGTTCGAGTGTTGTGCAAGATCATGAACAAGCATAGGCTGCAAGCTACAAAATATGTGTGAGAGTTGTTTGATACCATGTAAACATTAAGGGGGAGTGTTAGGAAATATAATGTTCACATGATGATTGTGATTTATTTTACCAAAGGTAAATAGTAATCAATTATTTGATTAACCATATGGTTATTACGGTAAAGATTGTTAATATTATATTGTTAGAAATAACAATATAATATCACATATAGTTTTCTATTATATTGTATGTGAGTATAGTTGTTGAACTAACTCACGAATATAGGAGATTAGGAGATATTGTAGGATTGAGTGGTTTTAGGAGGTTCCATAATAATATGAATCTTCTCCTATATATTTGTAATCATATTCATAGGAAAAATAATAAAAGAGTAATATATTTATGTGTGCAAAATTCATTGTGTGATAAATCATGTAATGACCTCCTAATTCCTATTAGGGGCACATCGTGAGCAATACCAAACTGACATGATTCATGATGTACCTAAAATAGCTCGGTCACTCTAGGAAATCAATCCTCTAACCACACAATACATTAGATACATCATAGCTCTACACCATCCTCATGCCACCCTCCATAAGCTCTATATGGCCTCCATATAATAGCCCCTGGTCCCATATAATCCAACATAGATCTATAGGTAGTAATATCTAGTCTCTTACTATGTGTACTGTCCACCTTGCTAAAAATATCTCGGGCCTCACCCAATCGACCCTGGCCACCGAGTGGCCTCGGTATCACAATGTGCTCATAGGCCCATACATGTAACAATTTGGTGGCTCCAAGCCCACCCCCATGGTCCTCTTGCATGAACATGTATAAGTCTCTGTATAAATGTGCCAATACACATCACACCCATGCATACCTAGTACCATCCTCCTCTATATGCCAAAAATATCATGCATTTTATACAAGATGCCTACACATCCACCCTCCATTGTCACTGATGAAGCAATCACAACTACAATAAACTTCTGCAGTCATGGAATGCCTGATCTCAATATGGCATCCAAGCTAATATGGGTCTCTATATGTACACGTGTCCCTGTAAAATACCGCCTAGCTGCTCTCATCTGTCTCTAAGCATCCTCTACTGCCATCACCTGGAATATCTCTCCCACAACTGGTAGCCATAATATGTGATATACATCCTCTAGGGTCATAATCATCTCCCCAGTAGGCAACCAAAAAGTAAAAGTATTTGTACTCCACCTCTCACATAACATTGCGATCATAGGCATATTATGGTGTACCTCCCCTAATCTTGCTATGTGCCACAGGCTGACACGGTCTAGTATATCACACTCTGTGTTAGATAAGCCCAATACAAACAACGTACTCAAGTGTCGACCTCCAGGGAACTACCTCAAATGGATATCCCTCTGCACAATGCAAAACATCAGCAAAAATGAAAAATTATCACCTCATATGCACATAAAAACAACTGTTCATAATACCAAAATGCATGAAATTTCATATTTATCACATTCTGGGGTCAAAATAGTTTCTGGGTTTCTAGCACCCAAGATATGGACACGAACACCTAGGAGTAGGTCCCTAGTGCCTAGATCTAGACGTTGGTGTCTTGAAGGACGTTAATGCCTTGACCACTCTTGCCCATGCTCATTTTCCAACTAATACTCACTACACATTTTTTCTCATAGCTTGAGCTTTGCTACTCCATTTTCTGCCCTGTCTGCACCATCTGGTTTAGAATTCCTCCTACCATCAAATTATATACCTTCCACAACACTATAATCCAATATGGCACATCTCCAAATTGATATTCACATAATTTTGTGACCTCTACTCTACTTCATTTTACTCACTATTACATTGTCTCACAACTAATTTTGTCTCAACATTCATTCTTACTACCACTCTCCCTTTTTCCAAAAGGGGGGCATATAATTGGGATCACCCTATGATCCCTCTGAGGATACTACACGATCATTACACATTTCTGATACATTATTTTCTCATACAACATGCAAAATTTCCTACTACTTTCTATTGATTCCCCCTAATGACATAATATGGGAGAAAAAAGTGAAAAATATCTCCATGAGTAATCTATTTTATACATTTAATCTCAACACAATTTTCTACTTCTCAAATCAAATCCATAAATTAGTAAAACATGACACATTTTACTATTTATCCTAGATGAGCTAACTTAGGAGTTGCATCACTTTGTTTTTTCCCGGATGACTTAACATGGGAAGTCACTTTATATTATATATAACTTCTAGATGACCTAACATGGAAGCCATCGAGCACTATACACATCGTGACACTCGTGGAGTGGGGTAATTAGATATCATTACCTTTCCTATACCCTCCTATATGGGTTATTCACATTTGATCAAAATGAATTGAAATGAACAAATTTGGTCTATATCCATCTACAATAGCTGGACATTTTGAGGACATAGTCATAGTTGGAGGGTAAAACTAGACCTCTATTCCCAACACTCTTGCTCTGGTGATAGGACGCCCAAATCCTTCAGTTTTTCACACATACAAAAATTGTGTTGGGAAATGATCACTCCCTACCCCATCAAATCTCCATCAGTGATAATTCAAAATCTCCAAATGACTCAAAATCAAATCGTCAATCTCTCTAAGTTCTCTTTACAATGGGTTGTCATCTCTATTTACACCACATGGATCGACACGTTGACCCATGGTTCGACACACTATATGTTTTCATATTCTATGCATACTTCTACAACATGGATTCTCCATACTTCTCATAAGTATGCTCCTTACTTCCTTTACACTATTTGAATTTCATTCAAATAACATAAGGGGGGAAAATGTAGATACAAAATCACGCACATACTACTATTTACTATCTTCAAGTATGTTATTTTATGTATGGATCTTGAGTAAGAAAAGTATTCACTTTGGTGAAACACTTCCTAGTCCATCCACTTGATTTGATTATTTCTATTGTTTTTATCTCTCACATATGTCACTCATACACCCAGTTCAGTCAGTCACAAGGATCCATGTTGGCCAGTCTTCTCACATTTGTCATCAGTTGTCTTAGGACACTAGTGCCCAGGATTGGACACTAGTGCCCAGGTGCCCCTGTCAACCTATGAGCTCCTTCCTTCTTTGTTCTTGTTCACATTTTTGACATTTGTGGTCAGCCTTTTCGATTTTCTTACTCCTATCCCGAGGTCCTAGTTGACATGTCATGTCACTAGTGTTGAAATTCAAGCAAGAGATCCCTATATAAACACAACATACATACCATTATAATGGCGGGAAATTTTATCAAGGGATATCTATCTACATACTATCAAAGGGAATACATTTTGGGCTTATTACTCTGGATACACTACATAAGAAGGGGAAGTGTCTAAATTCCGTCCCACACATTTATATTCTATTTAGCTACCACCCGCTATCTTGGCATCACGACTATATTAGCATCACGGGCACAAGGGGGAACCTAGGAGAACTATTGCACACAAAAGCACATAGAACTAGATGGATTCTAAGATGTAGTGCAATGCTCGGTTGAAAGTTCACTCTGTTGACAACTAAGAACAGATTTACTCCCCATTTGGAATCTTTCCTTTTAGGATTTTATGTAGTTTGTGAAAGGACATTATTTGTGTTGCAAATTTACAAGTAACTCAGTGATCCAAGTGTGACACATATGAAATCATCATCTGAACAAGTGTGAAACCCCGACAAAATCAAGAAATTAGGTTTCGAGCATTTACGCACACTCCAAAGACCCCAGAGAGGTCTCTGGTGCCCAGTGTTTGTGTCCTCGACTATTATGTGAATTCCGAATCTTTATCGAGTGTTTCTAGTCTTCTACTCAACCTATTCATTGGTTGTTCCAGTTGAGGTGTACTTCATGGTAAGAAAAAAATCAGATAAGTGACCTTTCTCTTTCATTTTCTTGCACAATTATATCTATAAAAGTGCTAAGTAAGTTTTATCTTATTGTACATCATTGTAGCAAATTTTTGAAATTAGATCTTAATAAAATATTCAAATTTTAGTAAATCAGTTATATCTTTCTTTGGGTCATTTCTTATCCTATGCCTTAATGTGAAAATTAACATATGAAATCCTATATAAGAATGACCAATACACTTAAGAACTCATATGGCATTCTCAAGAGAACCTATTATAAAATACACTCCTAAAGAACTCAAAGCTTTCCTAAATATTATTAAAGTAGGAGCACATCTATAAGAGCATCAACTACTTGCGTCTAAAGCATTCAAACTAGGTTCAAGATTCTAGTTTCCTCATCTACAAACCTCTAAATTTCATAGCACCAAGTCATAAAAAGAGCAAGTCAACAAAAATAATTGCTAAAGTTTATAAGGGTCAAAGGGAATCGGTTTAGCATCTAATGCACAATACACTATATCACTACCATGTAGGATACATTCTATTATATATATAGCTATGCATGTTATTCTTTGTGTCAAGAAACATGAGGTCATGATAGGGGGTTTGTAGTGCCCCTTTAATTTTTTTCTTTAGCGTTCCTTCGGTAAGTGTTTTAGTTTGATGAAGTTGTGTGGCCAATTTTCTGCAAGGTAATTAATTTGAATTTTCCTACTTAAGAGAGAGGGAAAAACTTGTTGTAACTGCCTTCCCTTCACCCCAAGATGATTTTTCTTGTTGGATAATGTAATGAAGTTGTAAACGTGATGTGCGCAAAATCGGATAAGAACCTCAATGTAGCATTTGATATGATAAGGAGATAGTTTAAATTACTAAATTCTATTGTTGTAATGTAATTGTTAGGAATACTTTGGTTAATGCTCACATTTACAGTGGCTAAATTATTTTTTAGGTTATTTACTGTGTGGTAAATAACATTAGATTATTGGTTAGTATGTTATATTGTATTTTTAGTTGTAATAACAATATATCACGCATTGTTTATTCTTCCGATTTGTTTCAGTAAATTTTAGGAACAAATTCACCTATAAATTTGTAAGATCTCGTATGGAATAATAATTAAGTTTTTTTGTGTCAAATTGATCCAAAAATATTCTTTGGCATCGAGCGAGATTGGTTTTGTTATTGTTATGGGTAAATAGAATGGTTGCAGGGGCAATGCCATAGTCTGCAATCTTGCCCTAGAGATATGAGTTTCTTGTGAATGTGTTTATATTACTAGCATATATTAGGAGTATTTTATTGTTATTTAACTGAGCATTCAGATCAAAATTTTATATTTACAGTGAAGAAGGCCTTAATTGAAGTTTTGGCAGACCGGTGCTTCTCTATATCCATTTTGGCGATTTGTGTGTTCTTGTTCTATATTATCTATAATTCTTCCCCCATATTGGCTTTGAGCCTGCTTACTCGAAATCTAGATAGCAACCCAACTCAACGAAAAATTGGTTGATTGAATTCGGTGATCTTATTTACATTTCGTTAAGACTCAGGGCGGTTGTTATTGAAAATGCAGAATAGTGTTTCCACACGTGAAACTTATAAATGCCACAATAAAAAAAGGAAGAACAGATTTAGATGTAGAACAGATCTGGAGAAAACTGAATTGATAAGAATTTCTGTTAAAATCTGAGTGCTACATATCCGTAACATCAATTTTTGATGAAAAGTATCTCTGTCCAATAGTGAGCTCAACGTCATCATTGTCGATCCACAGGAAAAGTCTCATCTCTCCTCGATATATTCACGACCATGGTCATTGGTGATATCCTCCAACACGATCTGGTAGCGAGAAAGCTTCAAGCCTCAATTTCCAAAAATCTCTTGATCTGCCAAGATTTTGGCTATATAAAGATCCCCCTTGATTCGCTCCTCCATACCAAAGCATCTAGGTTATGACATGGTTAGATAATGGATTATATCCGAGAGCCGATCTACATCTTCATGCAACGTGGTGTCATCATTCTAATTTGTTACCTACGGTCCCACATTTTCCATCAAATTAGCTTGCCCACAGTTTCTAATACAAGGTTTGAGTTTTAAAAACATTCAAATTAAGTCTATAGTTTGTGTTTATGTTTTTATGTAGTTGCATAATCAAGTCTCGAGTCTAGAGTCTAGTAAGATTATTTTTTGTATAGTTTGAGTCAACTACATATCTTTTATTTAATTAGTGTTATTCAAGAAGTCCGTGTTAGGAAATTAAGTTTTATTTAAAGTTCAAGTCAGTTGACATTATCATAAGGTATTGTAATAGTGTTATTATCAAGAGTAAAAATTTTATTTATGTCATGTCCTAAAAGTAAGTCCAATATTTAATTAGATTTTATTGTGGTACAATCACCATTTATAATTGTGTCGTGTTATTATGAAATGTATCCTTGTCAAAAGTCGGTTGTCGTGTCAAGTTCATTTCAAATGTAGAGTCTTTTTATTTGAGTTAAAATATTGTAAAAATAAAATAAAAATTCCTCACGGACGCATTTTCGGTGTTACTCGACGTCCAAAAATAAAGTGTTTCACATTGCAGGAGGGAAGAAAAAATAAGCTCAATGTGGAAACAAATGTACTTCATGTTCACATTCTGCTGAATTAGTAGCACATACACTGGAGGATGGAGGCAACAGAGGTTGGAGGTCAATCGACGACCTCTCGCCACCACCAAATAAGGGGCCACATAGAGTTGTGGTGGAATTTTATGGTGTTTATTTTGTTTTCTACTATGATTTCGAGTCCGAGTTTTGGTGAGCTTTTTTGTCGAGTACTTGGTTTTGCAGTGTGTTTCTGTTTCCAGTTTTCAATTGATTTTTGTTTGAAGATCATTCCTATTCAGATTTGTATTCAGTGAGCAATATTTCCTACATAATTCCACTGAAGGAAAAACATAGTGGATAGATGAAAGCACAAGAAAAAATAACATCATGATATTTGGGTTGTTGGTTGTCCTGTAAAACCATCCTTTGTTGTGGTTGTTGGTAAGCCACTTGAAAAACCATCCTTGTTGAGGTTGTTGGTTGTCCTGAAAAACCATCCTTGTTGGTTAGTGGTTGTCCAATAAAACCATCCTTGAAGGTTGTTAGCTCTCCTGCAAAACCATCCAGATCATGAGCACGCACGGCGACAAGTTGCAGAAGAAGTGTGATTATTTTTCTCCCATGTTTGCACTAAGGGGGAATGTTAGGAATACTTTGGTTAGTGCTCACATTTATAAGTGGGTAAATTATTTTTTAGGTTATTTATCGTGTGGTAAATAACATTAGATTATTGGTTAGTATGTTATATTTTATTGTTAGTCATATATATTGTTGTAACAACAATATATCACACATTGTTTATTCTTGTGATTTGTTTCCTACATTTTAGGAACAACTTCACCTATAAATTTGTAAGATCTCGTATGGAATAATAATTAAGTTTTATGTGTCAAGCTGATCCAAAACTATTATTAATAAGGATAAATGATAATTACACCTAGAGGCATTCATATAATGGCAAATCGGAGTTGTAGTGTAGTGAGTTCACTTTTATTCTTGACTTTTAATTTGATGTTCATTTGACAACCACATGATAATTCATCCATAAATTTGACTTTCATTAGATTGTCACTAAGATAATTGTTATTTTTGTTCTTGGAGAAGTTAAAAATATATATATATATTGGTATGTTTAAAATAATAATAATAATATAAAAATAAGTATACACAAAAATAAAAATAAAAATAAATAAATATATATATATATATATATATATATATATATATATATATGCATACTTGTGTGTGTGTGTGTGTGTATGTATACACACACACACAGAGAGAGAGAGAGAGAGAGAGAGAGAGAGAGAGAGAGAGAGAGAGAGAGAGAGAGAGAGAGAGAGATATACACACACACATGAATAATAATAAAAATAAAAGAAAATAAAATCATGGTAATGAATGAAATTGAGATGCTAAAAAAACAAGGAAATACAATTAAATCAAATAAAACATTTGGGGAAGGGAAAATTAAATTATGTGTGTGTGTGTGTGTGTGTGTGTGTGTGTGTGTGTGTGTGTGTGTGTGTGTGTGTGTGTGTGTGTGTGTGTGTGTGTGTGTGTGTGTGTGTGTGTGTGTGTGTGTGTGTGTGTGTTATGTATGTATGTATATGTATATATATATATATGTGTGTGTGTGTACACACACACACACACATGAATAATAATAAAAATAAAATAAAATAAAATAATGGTAATGAATGAAATTGAGATCCTAAAAAAACAAGGAAATAAAATTAAATCAAATAAAACATTTGGGGGAGAGGAAAATTAAATTTTCTTTCTTTTTGTTGGAAGAGGTGGTGAGGCCAAAAATTTAGGCAAATGCGTTTGGTAGGGGCACAACTAAACTCCAAAACCTTTGCCAACATCCCCATGCTTGCACAAAAATGGGAGCCATTAGATAGGGTATGGATGTCCTTTAACACATTTTTAAAGGGGATTTTAGTCGATGTTGTATGTTGTAGGTGTTGTGGTAGATACAAGTGAAATTTGGGTGCATGGAGCAAACCCAACCCTATAATCTTCATTTTTGTGTTTATTTTCTTGTAGATGCACATGTATAAATGGTTAATGGTTGTAAGTTATGGGATGCGTAGGCACCTTTGTTATCGGGAAAATAATAATGTTTTATTTATTTATATGTGCTTGATTGGCTATTCTCAAAGCAGTGGTGATGGCTATCTTGAGGAAGTTTTAAAATTTATCATCAACATGCCTATTAAATTTGTGAATGTCG
This sequence comes from Taxus wallichiana var. yunnanensis, assembly GCA_018340775.1. Taxonomy (NCBI): domain Eukaryota; kingdom Viridiplantae; phylum Streptophyta; class Pinopsida; order Cupressales; family Taxaceae; genus Taxus; species Taxus wallichiana. The sequence goes on from CM031243.1 coordinate 109,025,833, forward strand.
TGTGGATGCATTTTCCTAGTGTTTGAAGAACAAAAAAAAAGATTTTGAGTCAATATTATTTACAAGAACACTCTCTATTTTGAGGTGACTAACCAACAAGTTACAACCTTTTTCTCCTTATAAGACACCTATGCAAAAATGGGCATATGGGTTGCCATGTAAACTTAAAATAACATGATATTTTTTTCTTCCAAGAAAATTTATCCAACATATATCTCATATGTCCTTGTATATGTAAATGAGGGAGCATATATAAGGCTCGTGGATGTTTGAAAGAATTCCTCAAAGAAAAGTGGTCTCTTGAATGCAATGGTTTTAGAATATGCACAAAATGGGCTTATTAAGAAGGCTTTGGAAAATTTTATGCAAAAAATAGTGGAAAATGTTAAACCGGATCCCACAAAATTCCTCAAAGAAGTATGGTCTTATATAATTCAATGGTTGTATGAGATGCATAAGATGGGAGTTTTGAAACTGTTTGGTCATTCATAAAGGCTTAATGGAGAGTAGAGTTTTTATTGTCATAATGATTTGTATATTGATAGATGTGTATGTTAAATGTGGAATCATATTGAGGTCATGATAAGCTGCTAAACAATTTTCTTTAACCAAAGGTGGTCTTTTGGAGTGCATGCGAAAGTGCTTGGGACACACCTCTCTCACACTGCCTCTTCACCTCTAGGCATGGATTCACTCTCTCCCTCTCTAAATTACTTTTGAAATTTCATTCCACTGATAATAAATTAAAATATAAATCCAAAATCAAGATGGTTATTATTGTTTTTTCATCATATGATTTTAAAAACCTCATAAAACAATTTTTGCATCATGTTAAACCGGTGCCGTAAATAGTCTCCTTGGATGGCATGCCAAAAACTAGACCTTAAACATGAACAAAAACCTATGACTTGTCCACTATTTTCATAACCCATGATCAAAAAATATATATTAATAAATATGGTTTATAACATCATCTGACAACTTTAAACAACTCTCAAGTTGAGTCAAACACCTCTCTAAACTCACTCGCAAAGAAGCCTCTCTAAACCTCTTTTCTATTGTTAAACTATTGCAACCTATTCCTTGTCATATGGAGACCTCTTTCCAACCTAGATAAATTTCCAAAATAATTTATAATCATGTTTATGAAGTGGGTTGTTGGTCGCTTGAAAAGTTGGGTGTTGGGAGCAATTGTTTTCCTACGACTGCACTCCCTTCTAAAAGCACCTTGTATTTTGTGCCTATGGTTCCTTGAAGAAAATTTGTCCCTACAAACCTCTTCGTTGATATATGGAGAATATATTAGCATATTTTGTGTTAAAATTTATCCTAAAAAATAACATTTTTTGAACTTGTTTGAGCCCACTTTGCTTAGTTTGTTGAAGGCCAAACGACCATTTTCAGCTAATTGGCTCAGAAAAGTTGTTTTAGTTTGAGCCTTAGCGATTGGTTTTAAATTCCAAAAATTTATTTTGATTATGTATATAGTAGGGAATATGCTAGATCATTTAAACATTCTATTTGGGGTCATGCGCCATTTTTATAGGCCCATTTGTGGCCACTTAGGCTAGTTTGTTGAACAACGCAAAAATGCCCATTGTCTCGCATTGACTCTCTAAGGCTTGTACACAAATTAAAACATATGTGATATTTAGAAATGCATATGATGATTATAATAATGTGGTTTGGTAAACTTAAACAATATTGTTAATGGAAATTTGGAATCATGTAGTTTGACACTTTTACTTAGACCTCTCTAAAGTGACAACGATAACAAGAACTCGTGTTAGAGGTCACAAAACTCGTGCATTGATTTGAAATGATTTTTGAAATGTAAATGCTTTAAATAAAAATTATTTTTTTCCTCTCTCAACCTCTTTGGTTATGGAAATGGTTTGGTCTACTTACGTGACAAAAATGAATATTTTCTCTCTCTAAATATTGAAAAGTCTCCTTGATTTAAATAAGTATGGAAAATGAATATTTTTCTCTCTTTCTAACTATGAATTGATTTAGGAGTTTTGTTAGTGTGCTAGATGGGAGGGGTGTGTCCATGCCAATGTTTTTCACTGACACATGATTATATGGCTTTCTAGGTAGCATACTTATGCAATGGAAAGTTGCACAAGCTATGTAATGAGGTAAAAACCTCAAAGCTTTGCTTTACTCATCCATGCATCATGAGATAAGAGATAAATAAGAAACTATCTATGCATAGATAAATTTGAAATAAATATTCAAACCCTATCATATATACTACTCTCTACTCCATGAAAGCTTAATAAAAATGAACCTAGTTAGATTCTAAGAAATCAAATTAGATGTGTTGTTTACTTCAATGGAGGTGAAGAGGTCTCTCTAAAATGGCTACAAGACCAAGTTAGATACCCTCCTACTAACCTACTATGAAGTTATGGATGCAAGATGGAAGAGCTTCACCAATGGAGGATAGCCAAGATCAAATGCCTATTAGCTTGGCTAATGCAAATGAGGTCTAATGCCAATATATCCAAATGTGAGAGAGAAGGACTTGTGAGTGAATTTGTAGTTTGAATGGGTAGGCTTAGCCTTGTATTTATAGTTTTCCACTTGGGAGAATTTGGAATTTGGGTGCATGTGGGACTAAAGCTCAAAAACACTTTTAGATTAGATTAGGATAAACATGCTTTAGGATTGCTTAAGCTAGGATTAAGCTAGTTAAACTTGATTAACAAGTGATTAGAGACTCATTGAGAATTGGGAGGGTCCTGGATAACCAATTGTGGACTGATATATAGTCTACAAAGCCAATAGAAGTGGTCTAGAGAGAACTAGGGAGGTTATGAATGGTCGAAAGGAGGAATGTTTAGCTAATAAGAGAGATATTAGCCAAATAAGCTGATTATAGGAGGAATACAACCGAAAGAGTGTTGTGAATGGGCATTCGAGAATGGATCAAGTATGGGGATTTAATGAAGTGTCGTTAATTGGCTGAATTGGATGAAATACTAAGTGTAAGCATATTTTAGGTGTCTACATTTTCCCCTCTTTGGGGTGACGTAAGTGACGTCACTTTAAAGAAAGTAGACAAGCATAAACAAGTAGAAATTTTTGAAGGGATAGAAGAAAAATGAGTAGAATGAAGGATGCCCCCTTGATTGTCGATGGGGTGATAGAAGAACTCAATCGACGATTAAAAAGATGACAGAAATATAATAGAAGAAATGATAATGTGAAGAAGAAGAAAAGAAAGGGGATATAGAAGAAAAGGAGTATGAGAAAGGGGGAATGAGTTAACATCCATCCAATGCCTTTTAAACAACTTTATTTTTCATCATATTGCTAGAGATCTTCATCATCGGTCCTTATTAAAAAGAATGAACAAAAGTGTAGTATGACATGAAAAGCCATATATGAACAAATTTCCATTGCAAAAAAACACAAACTCCATGCCACATACAAAATGCAATGCAATAAGAGAAAGTAAAGATGCCTAACTTCATGCAACATACATAGTGCAATGCAATACGAGAAAGTAAACAAGATAAACTAACAGAGAAACAAGATGCAATGTTTTTGTTATCGAGCTTCAATTCCAACTCATTGTGTGAATTAATGACAAGGGTTAATGACGGTGCCTCAAACAAGGATACATGCAAAGGGAAAATGGAGGACACTTCGTCCGATGAAAAATTAATGCGCACTACGAAATAATAACAGAAACTCATTGTGCCCTAGAGTAGTACGATTTAAAGTAAGCAACCTAATTTTTTTGATGGAGGTAGATCAAGATGATCTCGTGAGTCATGCACACATGAACAGTGAGAACCAAAGAGCGACGTTTTGTAGGATGATTTTCAATTTTTAGAAGTTTTCTTAAACACATTTGAATGTTTTGATTTTTCTAACATATTTGAATGTTATTGATGATTTTTCTAACATATTTGAATGTTTTTGAAAGTTTTCTAAAACTATGTATAGGAAGATGAGGAATGTGGATGCCCCTAGCAATAGATGGGATGTACAAGGGCATAAGGCCACGTATGTATGAGAAAGGTGAAGATGCAAAAATTCCCCAACGATTAGGTGGGAGTATTCAAAGGAAAACTCTTCACAAGTAGAAGTGGGACCCAAGGAAATTATGGATAGGCTCAACATGATGATGAACATAAACCAATGAAATGCTAGGAAGAAGCAATGATGCCCCCAGAGTGTAAGTTGGCCTAAAAGTACATGATAGAAAGGAAGTAAAAGATTTTTTTGTGAAAGGGGGCAAAGGTGTCTGAAAACATGGAAAAGAGTAATCTTATACACATGGATGTTCTGAACAAAGTAGAAGAATGATGTGAATGATATGAATGTAGCTTAGAAGCCTCATGATGAAGAAGCGATTAGCCAAAGGCACAAATCGTGAGACAAGATATGGACTAGAGTAAGAGTCTGAACAAGGTCCAAAAAAGACACTTGGTAACATACTAATCTTGTTTACTCATAGAGATCTAGTGTGTGCACGTGGAATTTATTACCTCTTGAAGGGAAGATTTAATAGACAACAAGTGAATACACCCTAGCCAATGTGTTGGGATGATTGATTGTGAAAGGTGATTTTGTGAATGGATGGTGAAAGGATAGCCGTACATTGCTTCGTTGCCCTAGGTGTCCATAGCCCCGACGAAGATGTATTTGAATCTAATTGCAAACATTTCTCTCTGCTAGTCGACATCCATAGCCCCGGAGAGGTTATTGGAAATACCCCAAGAGAGAGTTATATATCAATTTTCTTGTTCTCTTAGTTTTTAGCTTTTGATTTTTGATTGATTTTGGTTCTTTTGCTTTCTGAAAACTTATTTCAGCTCTCTTGTTTGGCAAGGGGTTAAGAACCACTGATGGCTTGATGAAAGGAGGTGGAAGTGATTATGATGATGACATTGGCTAGTGTCAACAAATATGTCCAAAAGTTCTTTGCAACAAGTTTATTATATTTTGAATGTGATAGGATCTCTAAGAGGTTAGTCATTCTTTAATTTACCAAGGTGATAAAAGATCAGGGTCAAACGGATACCATAGAGATAAATGTCACAAAATGCATGCGAATAAGCTAACCGAATATCACCGAAGGGATGAAAATGGTAGGGAGACTTGCAGAAGAATAACAAGGAAGGAAATAAAGAAACATCCATGTGTACACAATACCTGATTGCAATGTTTGATCTTTGTACCTTTGATTTTTGTTGTGTTTTCTCAATGTTTTTTGTATTTTTGCATTGTTTTGATTTTTAGATTTTTGATAGTTTTTGAAATGTGGGACTAACAAAGTCACTCCATGTGATAGGATCCAACAACGATGTTTGCAATTTCCTTGATAAGGAGACTAAGCGCATTTGTTTATCGAGAGTGATATGATCCCGATCTCGATGATCGTGGTGAGTTCACACTCAATAAATGACTATAATTTGTTCTGAAACATGGATTTCATATGTGGGAGATTTAATTCCCCATCCGTAGTTTTATGCACTTTGCACATACTTGATGGTTACATTGGTGTGTGTTCTTGAATCGTGCTTGATTTAGAATTTTTAGATTGTTTGATTTATTGGGAGCTATAGAGCTCTTTGCGCTTTGATCCGAGCTTGATTAAGAAACTGTTTGGGTTTCTTATAAGCTAACGCATGACTTGTCTGATCTTGAGAAGGAAAATAAAGTGAATGTTTATGATTTATGATAGGAATGAGAGAAATGATGGTGGGCTTGCCCTAGTCATTGGTAGAAGGATGATGTGATTGATGAAAAGGATACGGTCCAAGGATTGAAGAAGATGGGCTACCGGGAGGTGAGCCATAGATAGAAGATGAAGGACTACTAGGATGTCACTCAAGAATAGAAGAAGAAGGGCTACTAGGATGTGACCTATAGATAGAAGACGAAGGGATACTAGGATGTGGCCCAAGAATAGAAGAAGAAGGGCTACTAGGATGTGACCCATAGATGTAAGATGATGGGATACTAGGATGTGGCCCAAGAATAGAAGATGATGGACTACCCGGGGTGATCCATACCTAGAAGACAAGGGGCTAGTTGGGCATGCCCCAAGAATAGAAGATAATGGACTACTCAAAAATTTCCCACAAATAGCAGAGGGAGGGATACTAGAAGGTGACCCACACCTAGATGAAGATGAAGGGCTACTTAGCGTTGACCCCATAAGAGATTGTGATTGAGGAATTATGATAGACAAAGAGTTATTGGGTGATAAGAAGATAGGACATGGATCAATACAAGACCAAGGAGTTTCATCACATAATGAAGAATGTGAAGATGGAAGAATAAGAGGATCAAGTTGCATGATCTGAGGCTCTTCCTCCATTTCTTGATAAAAGGAATCAACCTTTTCCTCACAATATGCAGACGTATCAAAGTCTAAAGAGAATCCTTTTTCATAATCTGCTAAAGGAATATCTTCATATGCCCCTATAAATGCCCTGATTGTTTCTTCATTCTGAAAGAGATCAATTGGTATGAGTTGTTGATCGACCACTAGGGGTTGATTGGAAGAAAGAGGTTCACTTGGTGTGGAAGACTTAGAAGATGTTTGATGATGATTAATAGAAGAAGATGATGTGGGGACGAAGAATATGTGTAACTAGATGTCTCAGGAGTAGAAGAAGGTGGTGTGGACCTACCTATATGATGATATATCATCTGTAAACTAGTAGGATTAAGTCCAAAGTCTATAGATTGCGACGCATGGTTCAATTCAAACATTTGACTCAAAGGACTTTGAGTCACACGAATCTTCAAAGGAGGAAGACTTATTGGGGGTGATTGATGAAGAAGGTCCTGTGAAGAAGGGGAGGACCGCGATTCAAGAATCGTATTGGATGAATAATAACAAGGGTCCTACCAAGAAAGAGAGGACCGTGATTCAATAATTGTATTAGATGTTTGATTTGAGGGATTTGGAGTTGCACATATCTTCAAAGGAATAAGATGTCACCGAGGCAACCGATAAAAGGGGTCCCGAAAAGAAAGGGGGACCACGACGTAGGAGTCATATTAAATGTATGATGAAGAGGTTCCTATGAAGATAGGGAGGACCATGACATAGGAGTCACATTAGATGACTTAGAAGTTGAATTAGATAAATCTGAATAGTAGTTTGGATCTGAATCATCAGAAGAATAAGAAGAAATTTTTGGATTGGAATCCTCAGAAGAAGAGGAAATTTTTGGATTAGAACTAGAAGAATAATGGGGGATCTCGAATAATAATTTGGATCAGAATGTCCAAATCATACCACCGACTATGATATGAAGGTGGGGAATGAGCTACCTATATGGGCTCTCTAGCACGAAGAACCAAACGAGGTTTAGTTGTAATGGGAATCTTTTGATTTGAATTGCTAAACCTAGGTTCCGTATTTTTGTAAGTATGGGGAACCACATGATAGTCAGTCATTTTTGGCACTATTTTAAGCACAAATGTCTAGATCTAGATAGTGTGATGGAAATCCTTTAAAGGGAAGGAAGTGACATGTCTATTTTGGTAGCATAAGGACAACCAGCTGGACATTTTGTAAGTATTGATATGCGTGCATGATTTTCTGAAGAAGGTATAAGGAAAATAGACATCGCAATGATGCAATATCGATGAGATAAAAAGGGATTGTCCTAGAAAATAAGTTTTCTAAATGAATAATCATAAGGAAAAATCATGCAAGTGTGAAACACAAAGCCAATCAACAAGGAAATAAACCATATAAAAATGCGTGTGTAATGTTCGATGTAAAGGTGATCAACACAATGTCAATATTTACATCAAGCTCGAAATGAACAAGGCGTAAATATTAACAAAGGGTAGATGCGACTCCCAATCAAAGGATACCACGACAACTTCAACAACCAACAAGACCTAAATGTTAAAGGGTGGGGTTTACAAATGTAAGCCAGGTAACCACACCAATTGGACATGTCTATCAATCTTCACGAGAGACGTGAGATAGTGTCAAAGTGGTATCAAAATGACACAACAAAGTAAGATACACCTTTCAAGATTTAGGACAATGTTTGAAATCAAACTAAGTCAAAGTATACTAAAGATGTGTTAAAATGTGGGTAGTGTAACACCACAATGTGGAAACTTAGATCATGTTTACGAGAAACATGACATAAGTATCTTAATTATGTCGAGACAATGCAAATGAGGTAACATGTCAAAGGGAGATAAAATTATGAATCAATCCTAACTATGATGACGATCCTAACGTGGGTATCAAGATCACAAAGGCTACCAATGATATAAATACACCTCCGCACACTTTAGATGTTTAACTTACCCAACCGCAAACATGGATGGGCGTAAACGGACAAAAAAGTGGCAGAAGCAATCGATTGGTAACACAAAGGTAGTCACCCTTCTTTTGATCAACAAAGTGTCAAAATAATGTGAAGGAAGAAGATCAAAAATGGGGATGAAAAAATGTTGGCTTTACTTTGGCAGAGTTTCGCCTCGCCTTAAGGCAAGTGAAAAACTAAGTGAAAGTAACGCATCACACGTTTCATGATGAAAGATGGCTCACAACTCAACACTATTTTGAATTGGTCAAAGTGGGATCCTAGCCAAAGTATATTCTCCTAGGTGGTTCTCTCATCCTAGGTGTTACAAAGCTGTCCAAAAGTAGGGCGATTTACCCAAATAGTTCCGACTATCTTGGGAGTATCTCGACTTTGCCCCCTTCAAGCACAGTGGGCAGAAAATGTGTCCATCATGTACTTAAAAGGGTCGCATAGGGACAACTTGTAATGCTATCTCACAAAGGAATCACTAGTCAAGTAGGTTGTGCGGAGCACTTCCCATTTCATCCACAAGGTTCCATCTTATGTGGTTTTAAGTGGCACACCATTTGGCAACCCGCAAGAAACATGTGTATTAGTGGGTTTGTGTTTTATCTTTGACACCTTTCTTTAACAAGTGTTAGGTCCTATAGACAACGAGTTTAGTAATTTTCCATTGCAAATTGATATCAATAAAGGGAATTTACACCCTATTTTTTATTCCTAAGATTTCCAAAAGGCATGAAGGAAGAGCATATAGAGTGTGAAAATTCTTACTAAATCACATAAAAATTACTATATCTTTTAGAACAAGTGTTTTTAACATATGATACAAAGTTGTGCAAGTGTTTTGATCTCCAAGATTACTTTTGAATGCATGAGGAGAGAGCATACACACTTTACAAACCTTGCTCAAGCTAAGAAATGAAACACTTAACTAAGTTAGTCAAAAATAAAACCAAAATAACCCCGCAAATAACCTGATTAGCACTACAAAAATATTTCAAAGTGTTAGAATGGCCAAGAAAACACTTTTTTGAACTTTAAGATATGTTAGAAAATGAATATTTACCTAATAATGTAAACCATAAATTTTAGGTACGTAAAATTCATAATTTTATGATTTCATTGTGTAGTTCACTTCAATACCTTTCCAACGCAACAAAAACGGAGTCGTTTCAAGTTCAGGAGCAAACCTTATGGCTTCCGGAAGATTGCTAATGATGCATGCTCCACTATTTGTGTACTTGCACCCTGATTTGGTGCTGCGCCACTAATTTGATGCCTCGCTCCTCTTTCAAAAATGACAACAAATTTGTACCTACGCACACATAATTGTATGTACATTCCCTTTCCTGTAGGTGGCTAAAAAACATGGGATTTTTCAAAAATAATCTCAAAAATATCAAAATTTTATCAATTTGGTTCAATTTTGGCAGCACTTCACCTCCTTTGATCCTAGCAAAGAGCAAAAAAACAAGACAAACCTAGCTTAACTAGTTATGAAACCTGATTTTAGCCATTAATACAAGAAAGGTTAGTGAAATCAAAAACTTGAAACTAATCTAAAAAACTTTGAAAAATTAATCTAGAAAGCTTGAAACTAATCTAGAAAGATTGAAACTAAAAAAATTAGAAACTAAAACAAAAATCTTCAAAATGACTCCACTAATGGAGGATGGAAAAAGTGGTCCCATCAAGCGGGCCAAATGTATGCAATGGAAAGTTGCACAAGCTGTGGAATGAGGCAAAAGAACCTCGAAGCTTTACTTTACTCATCCATGCACCATGAGATAAGAGCTAAACAAGAAACTATCTATGCATATATAAATTTGAAAAAAATATTCAAACCCTAACATATATACTACTCTCTACTCCATGAAAACTTAATAAAAATGAACCTAGTTAGATTCTAAGCAATCAAATTAGATGTGTTGTTTACTTCAATGGAGGTGAAGAGGTCTCTCTAAAATGGCTACAAGACCAAGTTAGATACCCTCCTACTAACCTACTATGAAGTTATGGATGCAAGATGGAAGAGCTTCACCAATGGAGGATAGCCAAGATCAAATGCCTATTAGCTTGACTAATGCAAATGAGGTCTAATGCCAATATATCCAAATGTGAGAGAGAAGGACTTGTGAGTGAAGTTGTAGTTTGAATGGGTAGGCTTAGCCTTGTATTTATAGTTTTCCACTTGGGAGAATTTGGAATTTGGGTGCATGTGGGACTAAAGCTCAAAAATCACTTTTATATTAGATTAGGATAAACATGCTTTAGGCTTAGTTAAGCTAGGATTAGGCTAGTTAAACTTGATTAGCAAGTGATTAGAGACTCATTGAGAGTTGGGAGGGGTCTGGATAACCAATTATGACTGATAGATAGCCTACGAAGCCAATAGAAGTGGTCTAGAGAGAACTATGGAGGTTCTGAATGGTTGAAAGGAGGAATGTTTAGCTAATAAGAGAGATATTAGCCAAATAAGTTGATTATAGGAGGAATACGACTGAAAGAGTGTTGTGAATGGGCATTCAAGAATGGAGTGAAGTATGGGGATTTAACGAAGTGTCATTAATTGGTTGAATTGGATGAAATGCTAAGTGTAAGCATATTTTAGGTGTTTACACATACCTAACATGGTGGTAAATAATGTTTGATAAAAATTAAGTGTTTATGATGTATCTCGTATTCTAACATGTTGTTCTACAAGAGTGGAAAAATGTAATATTTTCATATCTAGGTGTTCTCCTACATGTTAGTTAAGTTAAAGAAGTTGATGTAATGATATATGCAATGGAAAACTCAAGTATGTGAAATCTATAAATAGTGCCCGAATCTTTATAAAAATGTGTATTCAAAAAATTGTTCTCAAACTTTTGTAATTGTTGTATTGTTAAAGGAAGATAAGTTCATTTTATTATGTATGTGTGTGTAATTAATGAGTTGATGAAATATCACATTGTACCTTATAGTTAAATCACATTGAAGAATGTGAATTAGGTTAGTTACGACAATTATTTTAATTTTGCAAAATTGTATAATAGTGAACTTAAACTTAAACTTATTTGTGTCATTAAATTGGAAAAGTAATAGTAATGATTTTGATAGTATAACTTATTCCAACCCATTAATCCTTTCACACTCCTTCGTTGTGCCTTATGGGCCTTGCATATTATTGGGTACTTCTTCTAAATCATCTAACATCTTGCCTTAGTACACATGATTGTAATTAGTGAATGGGAGGGTGGATATTTAAATGTGATATGTTTTGTAACACCATTCAAAATGTAATTTGAATATGGTTATCTTCATCTAATTTAAAACATATTTCCATGACCCAGTGGTTTTGGAAAAACCTTAACCTTCATGGGATTAAGTTCATAGGAAACATGTATAGGTAAGTGTCGGGTGATATCTCCACTTTTAGGTGAACCTTAGTGGAACCATCATTTCAAGACTATTCTTGGGTATCGTTCCTATAGGAGCTCTCAGGTAGTTCCTTCAAACTAAATTTCTATCTAACTTGAGGACTTGATAGATAGAAAAATTGTAAATGGTGGTATAGTTGTGGCTTAAAAATGGAACTCGAGCTTGTTAGAGCCATAAAAGCCTCATAAATCTTAATTTCATGATAGCTCTAATGGTTTATATTAATGGTTTAATGAAATCCTTGAACCAAAAATAATGGTAATGATCATTCCTATTCCATGCGTACACAGTACTATTTATCCATGACATGTATCTTTTACTTTGCATAGTGGATCTTGCGACCCTTTCTATAATGTGATCCTAATATCAAATTCACATTTTTCTCTATATCTTATCTCGAGGATGCTCTCTATTCTATATATGGGGTTTCAAGGATCCCTATATATATTGTGCTCCCGAGGAGTTATATGTATACGGTAGTGTGAAGCTAACTAAGTCATAAAACTCATTATAGGGATTCTCGGTATTATGTTGACTATAGTATGTAATCCCATTGGTAGAAAAACTTATAGTAATTTACAATGATGGTACCATTATTGACTAGTCTCAATAACAAGTAAAAATAGAGTGGAACCCTTCCGATATGATGTAAATGTCCATTCTTCTTAAATGTAAGTAGAACCCCAATGGTTTAATGTGAAAGGAATTGTTAAGTCATGTTTGTTATCGAACGGAATACTATTGTAAGATATTCAAGTTATTTTTCATTCTTACCAATAGGAAGAGGCCAAATGAGGTATATCTCCTTATGGTTCAAAATTATCATGAGACAAGACTAAAAGTAATAACGATGGGCATTTTTATGGTACTAAGAAGAGATTTAGTCTCTCATGCCCGTAACTTGTGGTTATAACTTCCCGAGAGTTATCCCGAGAATAATGTTATCATATCCTTTTATCAAATGAAACCTTATTCCTATGTAACATGTGAGTATTTTCCTTTCCCTTTTTGTGTCATTAGATGAACTAGAATAATGTGTGAATTATAGTTCTTGAGCCACCTCTTAAACTTAGTGTTGAGCGCTCATTATGTAATAAAATAGAACTAACAATCACATGTAGGTACCTAGCTTGAAAGCATAAAATATTGATTTGAAACAAGTTGTATGGGATTTATGTACATCATACGAATGGTGTAGTTAGATGGTTCAAATGCATAATCTAATTGCAATAAGGAATGATAATAAATAAAATGAGGAACTTGGATTTAAAAAAAGAACAAATGTGTTGTGTTCATAAAGGTGATATAGTCAATGATCCATACCATGAAGTCTCACCTCACTATCATTAGTACCTAATGGGATGGACTCACCGCGTAAAGTGAATTTTTTCTAATATCTTTTACAAGGTGGTAAAACTTACAATGTTTAGTAATAGTAAAATGATTCTTTCCGATTTTGGAACATGTCTCTTGGAAGCATGAATTCCCTACTCGTAATGAGTGCTACGTGACTCGTGTGACCTTAATTGTTGGAAAAATGACTAGAATTCCTAACATGATCATAAAATAGATGAAAGTAAATGGAATATTTCCTTGGTGACAACATGTTCTAGTGAGATGAGAGAGTCACAATATTGAGACACAAGAAAATGTTCTTGCACATAAATGTTGTTTCATCGATAATGTTTTATAAAGAAAATTATATAAAAGGGGAAAATGTTAGTGTCATGGTTTGTACTTGTGTACTGAGGCATGATGGTGTGAACCTTGGAGATAATCAAACCTAAATTTATTTTTAGTGTTAGAACAATTATTAATGTAACAAAAAAATTACCGTGTTTTAGTGTTGATTTTGGGTTGTGAAATTGTGGGCATTACAGTTGGTATCAAAGAGTAGGTTCAAACACTTGAACCTTTGAGATATATTGGTAATGAGTCTTGTGTACTTGTTGGCATGTGCATATAATGAGTTTCATGTCAAGTATTTTTGGTGTGTTAGGTGTAGTTATTGTGATGTTCTCCGTACACTTGTTGTATTAGGTATGTGGCTACCGGTGAGCATGCCATTTAGTGGGTCCCCAATTTTGTGTTATGGATTGGTACTATGTTAGACCCCACATAGATCTTCAGATTATGGATCATTGATTGGTTTTGTGCCATATTTAGACAATATCATTATTAGAGATATTTATATACTAGTGTGGGAGATAATAGGGGATTGGATAATTTCTCGTGAGCTCCCTTCATCAATGGTAATGACAGTTGGGTATGGTATTTGAAATTATTTGAGCATAAAATATTTGGTAGGATTTGGGATTTGATAAATTATGTTTTCTCCTTGGAATAATTGAATTAGCCGTTGAACCTTCCCCACATCACTTCATACTACATTATGGATATATTCTTGACATCATAGTGTAATCACCGAGGTAAACCTATTACATCTTATTCCTATTCTTACACACTTGAAAAATGATCATACCGAAAAATTTTCATGTATGACTCCTCATTTGAAATTCTATGGTTGAATAAATTCATTGACAAGATTTCTCTCCTAATTATGAAATTTATATACTGCCCAATTCTGCATCGATGTATTTACCAAATTTGGTTCCCTCGTAGATCTTTAAAACTCTATTCCTTGACAACCACACCGATAAAAATCATTCTTGTATTATCCGATTGAAAAATCATGTGAATATCTAATTGATAAACTTATTGGAAAACCCTTTTTGTTCTATTCAAGGTGACATTTTGGGTGTATATGGTTTCTAGTAGAAGTAGATGCTATTATTTTATATTTAAGATATTGTGGGAGATTATCATTAATAAAAGATAATGGAAAATTCATTATCTAATAAATTATTATGATTATTTGTTGAGGTATGCACTCGATGTTGTATTACCCCTACAAGAGGCCACCAAAGGCTACATAGTAATTGTGAGAATATTTTCATGTATATCTTATTTGTAAACTTGACTCTTTTAGAACCAAGATTTTTTTATTGATTTATTGGGAAGCTTTGAGGATCTTCTTTATGTTGGTGTATGTGACTTACCTCATCATCACTCAACATCTTGTCCACCTCACATGGTGAGTCATCTCACTTAGGAAAGATCATAGGTCTTAGGAGTTATATGACACATGACATATTCCATCATAGAATCTATCATTTTCATATGCGTCAGTGGCATCATAGGAGTTACATTCCATTTTGGAATCGTAAATCCTCTTTCCCTCATGGAGGGAATGATTGTCTAGGCATGGGAGTTACACAACACTCCCATATGTACCCTCTTATTTTTATCTATGAGAATGAGTAGACCTATTTATTCTATGCATGATTTTCCTTATTCGATTTCTTGTTGATTACTTGGATCTTTCACATCGTCGTTCTAGTGCAACCTCTTCGATGTTCACGAGGTTCCAGTATTGATCCTTACGTAAAAATATCACATGGGAATAGAGTGATTGTTTGGTAAACATGCACTCATTTTTATTGGTTACTAATTCCAATATTCTCACTTCTCGTGCAAGTTTTTTGATCATTTTTGGAATCTTGCTAACTAGTTTTAAAAGTCCCATTTTTTGAGTTTGTGAATTTTCTAGGTTTGTGCATGTGCATGTTTTAAAGGGTTTTCTCTACTAAATTTAGCTAGTTGAAGCTAACTTTATAGGAAAACAATTTGAGGTAGGTTAGGTTCTTTTGGTTTTATTTTTTCATAAAAAGTACAAATTTTAATGAAAATTTTCTGGTTTGAATATGCCCTTGCCTCCTATCACGTTGTTATGCATTTTCCTTAATACCTTTACTCTTTCCTTCCCCTAGCTCGACCGAGCTCACTCCTGGGTCAACAAACTCTACAAAAAGTGGTGTCCTTGATTGGCGAGATGGTTTCCTTCCTTGGTAGCAAGTCAAGTTAGTCTAAGTCAAGTTGCTTTGCATTTCCTAACGAGTTGAGTTAATTTGCATGTGAGTGGAGTTTTTTGAGTAGGGATTATTTTTTATTAGTTGGTTCTTGGTTTGTATTGGCTTTGACCCATGTATCTCCCCGAGTTGGTTGTTATATTACCTTGTGAGTTGGTGTCGATTGTTTTCCTTGGCGTGTGAGTTACCTTGCGAGCTCTGTGATTTTTCAACCTAGCCTTTGCATTTTCCTGCCCTCAACTCATTGTGATTTGTGCCCTCGAGCCTTTCCCAATCACTATTCTAGCCTTTTCTTCCCTTGATTGTGCATGGTCCTCGCATCCTTTTTGTTGAGCCTCGTGTCATGTTTTGACCCCTATACCTTTTCATCCCCGCACTCCGTTCAAACCCCTACATCAAAATTTCCTCCCCTCGGCCTTGGTCTACCTTGCTCACTTTGCGTCAAGGCCTCCCATCGTGTAACTCGTCCCAGTCTCCCGCTAACTCACCAAGATTATCCACTCGCCTCGACCCACATGTTGATCTCGGTGTCACCTCTCTCATATGACCACCCACATACCGCTTGCCTTCTCTTTTGAAAAATCTATCATGCCTTTCGCATTTTAAACCTAGCTTGATTTTTCTTATTAAGGAGTGGGTTTTAAAAAAACATTAATTAAAGGTAAGGTCGGATTGATTTTTAAGGGTAGGTTAATTAAATTTAGGAGCTCATTTAATTAAAAGGTAGGTGGTCACTTAGGTTTAATTAGGTGGTTAATTTAATTCAAGAGTCCTTAATTATTTTAATTAGTATTTAATTAACATTTTTTTCACTTTTTTAATCCCTAATTTTTTAATTTAAATTAATTAGGAAAACTAAAAGTGTGAAATATAGCGTTATTAGACATTTTTATCACTAATTCATTTATGGAGTGTGTAACACCCTTCCAAACCCTTTTATGCCTTCTCTGGGAGCTTTTCGTGCATCCTGGAGTTCGCTTTCGGCTCATTTTGAGCCCTTTTTTTGCATTGTATCACCCTTTTTATTGCTTGTGGACTAGTCAGCGAATCTGCCACAATCTTGCGGCAAGGGGGTTTCTATTGTGCCATGAGATGCTATTTCTCACACTAGACTAATTTTATCTCCCCTTCTTATTTTTAGCTCATTTTGTGCTTGTTTATGGTGACGAAATGTCGTGATCACTAGAACTTGATTATGGTATCCACACTTGCACATTATTATGCTTTGATTGCAAGGTGAGTGACCAATGTTTCATGATGCACATTCACACCTGATTATAATCAACGCACTAAACTATAAAGTTCTGAAATCAGAGGGGTGATAATATTGTTCTAAGGTGGTTGTGTTTTTTTTTCTTCATTCATTCTTTCTCTCTCTTCATGATGGATGCTATTTAAATTCATTTGCTCACTCTGTTCAACTTTTTCAAATGGATATCGAAAATGGTAATGAAACTAAGGGGTAAATGGTTATTTTACATCACCATGGGAGTTGAGACTAAACCTGATGATGAGCCCAAAAAATCTAAGTGGCTGAACCGATGTGACGAAGCCTTAGGTATTCTTTGTATGTTCATTTCTCCTAACTTTCTCTTCCACATTGAGTCATCTAAAACACCTGATGAAGCGTGGAAAATTTTAAACAATATGTTTAGACAACAAGATGACATGAGAGTACATGAGTTGGAAAACAAACTACTATGATTAAATCCTAATGACTTTGAAAACCTACATGTATTCTTCTCAAATTTTATCCACACTAGATTGCTTCTAAAGGAATGTAAAGTGGAGAATAAAGATTCAAATTTTATCTTGTCAATTCTTTCTAAGTTAGGTCATGAATATTCCATCTTCTTTTTGACTTTCCACTCCACAAAATATGCTTTGGGAAGTACTTGGAAAATGTCCTCATTTGACATTTTTCATCCCAAATCATTCGAGAACAAGTCAAACTCATTCAAATGGGGACTCTTAAATCCAAGTCACATGCCCTTGTAGAAAGTAATGGTAAGGGAAAGAAAAATGAAAAGAAGAAAGAGAAAAAGGACCAACTAAATAAGGAAACCAAGACAACCAAGCCCAAACCAAACCTAACACGAACATTTCTACTTATGAGCCTAAAGAAAATAAGAAAAAGTGTAAGTGTTCCTATTATAAGAAGACTGACCATGAAGAGCATCAATGTATGAGAAAACAAATCAATCACTTAACTCATTTACTTGAGAAGAATAAAATAAGTGTTCCTAAGTCTATCAAACAAAATGCTTCGAAGGTTGAGTCTTCCAAAGCAAAGGATTCTAAATCTAAGAAGAAGAAAGGAAAGACCCTTTTAGCTAGAGAAACTCCTTCATCGACATGGATTATTGATTCCAGGTGACTTACATCACATGCTCTCTTTGAATTTTGAGTTTTCCAACATTGGCCATGTGGCATGTCCCAAATCACATTGGGTGATGACACTATAATGCCAATTTTCTAGAGTGGATCGGTGGATATGGATAATGGATCATTTAACCAAGTGTTGATTGTTCATGATTTGTCTACCAATCTCATATCGATTTAGCAAATAAATCACCTTAGTGAATGAATGAGAGTGCAATTTGGTCCTAACTCGGTGATTATTCGTGAGCTTCACTCTGACTCCATAGTGGTTGAGAGAAAGGAGAATCACCATTTACGATTGTACACGCTCCCACTTTACTTCTTGATTTGACTCTCACTGCCTTTCTCACTCATGCAGATGAGGTTAACAAGATATGACATGAGTGTTTTAGCAATATTAACTATCGTTTCCTTGAACACTTGATCCAAAATGAAATGATCAATAAGTTACCCCGTGTCAATTTTTATAAGGGTCTTTGTGATGGTTGTGCCCTCGGGAAGCACCCCAAATAAAGTTTTGGAAAATTAAAACCAAGAAAGCTACTTGTATTTTGGATCTTGTTCATAGTGACATTTATTGTCATTTCCCATCTCCTTAATTTACTAGAGATATTTATATACTTAACTTCATTGATGAATTTTTCACGTTACACTTGGGTGTATTTTCTTAAGAAAAAGTATGAAGTTTTTGATAACTTTTGAGACTTTAAGGATTTTGTTGAGAAATAAGATGAAAGGTCTATCAAGGTTCTTTGAACCGAAATAAAGGTGAGTATATGAGAAAAAGGTTTGAATATTTATGTACCTCTGAAGGGATTTCTTTACAGCATATAATTGCTTACAACCCTTCAAAAAATGGAGTTGTGAAAGAAAGAAACAAATGCTTAAGGAGATGACCACTTGTATGGTTCACTCGAAATCCCTTCCTCCATAGTATTGGGATGAAGAAGTGAATTATTCTTTCTACATTCAGAACCGTGTTCCACACAAGGCCGTAAGAGGATGAAACCCTTTGAATCCTAGTTTGGATACAAACATGATGTCGAGCATATTCATGTCTTCGGATCGAATGCTTATGGCCTAGATTCCCAAAAATAAATGTAAGGCCTTGGAACCATAGTCCATACCTTGTATTTTTGTAGGGTATCTTGATGGCATGAAGGGGTATATATTGTTGAACCCTACTACTCATCAAATTTATATTGAGAGAAGTGTGAAGTTTGACGAGTCATATTTGAATTCTACTTATCCACCCTTTGAGGTCCTTCTACTCTCTGATTATGACTCTTTGGATGATGATTTTTTTGAGCGTGATCCTCATCTTACCGATCTTCTTGATCCTCCTACTCCTCCTAAACCTCATGCTTCGAGTCCTTAGATTCCTTGAAAGTAGTGATGATAAGGACCTTTTCCTTCTCACTCGAGTGAAGAATCTATAGATTATGAGGATAAATCACATCTTGTTCCTTGATGGGCTAGGAAAAATTTATAGAGTGTTGAAGAGTGGATTGGTGATCCGTAAATGAGAGATAGACTCGCTTCAAAATTCACTTGGACCTCACTCCTTTTCCTATGCTTTTGACCCTCATTATTTCTGGAGGCTTCGGGATTCTGAGTGGGATTCTATCATGGATGAGGAGTATTCGTAAGTCATGAAGAACAATACTTGGGACTCACCCCTCTTCCGAAAGGAAGAAGAATCATTTAGTGTAAGTGGGTGTACCAAACAAAGTATGGTGCCAATGGAGAAGTTTAAAAATGACTTTTAGCTAAGAGTTTCTCCTAGGTAGTTGAGGTTGATTGCTTGAAAACATTTTCTTCACTTGCAAAGAATACTTCCAATAGATTGACCATCTTCATCATCTTTGCAAACATATGGGAAGTCCACCATATAAACATTAAGAGTTCCTTCTTTCATGGGGACCTATAAGAAGATATCTACATGGAAAAACCTTCGGGTTATGTCCATGATCCCTCCCTCATTTGCAAGTTAAAGAAGTATCTCTATGGCCTTAAACAAGAACCTTGGGGTTGGTATTCCAATATGGAATCCTTTCTACTTACATTATGGTTCACTCTGTGTCACTTTGACCCTAATGTTTACATTCTCAAGCTGCATGATTCCATGATCATCCTTGTTCTATATGTTGATGACTTGTTGATCACAGATATATCTTCCTCTATCATCAATTATGTGAAGATTACCTTGGCCAAAAAGTTATCCATGTATGACTTTGGCTTAGTTCATTACTTTCTCGGATTAATATTTCCTAATCTGCCTTGGGAATTATAATTTCGCAGCCTAAGTACTCCCTTGATTTACTATCTCATTTCACATGTTTGATTGTAAGCCTTCTCCTACTCTTTTCCTTTCTGGGGTTAAGTTGGTTTCGATTTCTTTACTACTATGGTTGATGGCACCATTTATCAATAGTTGGTGGGGAACTTGATTTATCTAACTCAAACTCGAGATAGATACTTAATATGCTATTGGAATCATGTCTAGATTTATGCGAAGCCTCATAAGTTGCATTAAAAACAACATAACAGATCCTTCACTATGTTCTTGGAACTCATACTATTGGAATTCATTATATAGGAGGGAAAAATATTGATTTGGTTGGATATATGGACTTTGATTGGGCTGATGATCTAGAAATTTAGAAATATACCTCAAGCTGGAGTTTCTCTTTTGGTTTGGGTCCCGTCGGTTGGTCTAGAAAGAAGCAAAATGTGATTTCCATATCATCTACAGAGGCATAGTATAGAGGAGAAATTAACATTGCCACATAAACTATTTGGTTGTAGAGAATCTTGATAGAGTTTGGTATTGACTTTCGGTGGCTAACTATCATCTACTATGACAACATGAACACCATTTCGATTTCCCAAAATATGGTTTAACATCAGTGGATGGAGCACATTGAGATCCACATGAATTTCATTTGAGAGATGATACATGTGTTGAAAATTTTTCTTTGTTTGTACTCAAATTAATAAGCTAGCTACTAAAAGAAACTAGAAAATCATAATATAGAGGGTTTATAGTACCTCGAAGTGTGATAGATGTGGATGGATGGGTGTCAAGTAATTGATCTTCATTACGGTGATGAACCTATAAATAAGATAGACTGAAAAGGAGATTGATTAGATAGGAGATGTGAGGGTTTCTTGAAAAATATGGCTCTAAGAAGTGTGACCTTGCTTTCGCAGATGTCAACCCCTGTTTGTTTAGAAAAAGAAAAGTAAATGATGGAATAGAAAATAACATGCCGAAATAGAAGTATTATTTGAATATGAGAATAATTAAGATCTGATCTAAAAGATGATTGAAATAAATAAATGTAAATTAAATGTTACATGGTCTGCAGGTTGTGATGACCCATCCTGCATGCGCAGGTAGATTGACAACAACATGAGAAGGTGAATTTGGACTGTAAGATGAATATGTAGACTGCGAAGGGTCTAGATGCAAAACGGAATCCTGCGAGATGCTAGAGTCAAAGATGCAAAATGAATATGAGGGAGAATAAGACATAAAAGTAACATAAAATAGTAGTAAGGGAGGTTGTATTGATAAAATAGGCATGGGTTGATGGCAACCGAGGTACGTGTAGGATAAATTTGAAGCACTTAGGAACAGTTTATGGTCATGGTAAGTGAGCCAGAACAAAATGAAGGTGGACACATAAAAGGGGTCCGGAGGTTGAAACCACAAAGTGGCGTAAGGATGGGTTGATGATGATCTGATAGGGTTGATGGTGACTATAGTAGAGTTAGATAAGGCCAAGGTCAAAAGGGATGAAATGGGAGACCTGCAAGTGAAGAGGCTAGAAAAGAAGGCCAATAACAAAACTCTAAGTGTTGTAGAAGCTGATATGAACCTGCAAAATGTTAGATGTAAAATATACAAGGATTATATTATAAGTATCGCATAAACAACAAAAAGATGATGATAAATCTCATGAAGGATGATCATGAGTGATGCAAGCACATCTAAAGGAGGTCCACAAGGTCTATAACTATTGTAGAAATGATCAAGCATGAGAGTCAATTCACAAGTCACAAGAAAGATATAAAATTTTCATGCATCTAATGATTGTGGAAAGAAACTTCGTAGTTTTATAGGTTCGACGATGACTAGGTGTGTCACCAAAGTGACCACATGGAAGGTTTCCCCAATGGGGTGGATTTTGTGCTTTAGGTTAGGATTTCATGTTTTTAAGGAGGAAAAAGTGTTTTAAATCTTATGTGTGGGATTGGGTTGTTTAAGGATGAATCATGGGTAGTTAGAAGATAGGAATGGGTAGAAAAATCATAGGGATTTATATTTAGGATAAAAGTGTCCTAAATAACAAGTCCATTAGGGCATAATGGATGTGGATATGAATTAATTAATTAATTAATGGGAATTAATTAATTAATGTGAATTAATAAGGATTAATGATGATAGGATAATAAGTGGGCATTTTATTAAATATTGATAGGGATGGATTTAATTAAAGGGGGACCTAGATAGGACCATAGAAAAATATGCGCACATGGGAAGACAAGGGTAGAGATACCAAATTTAGGTGTCTACATTTTCCCCTTTTTGTTGAGTGGTTTGCACTAGCAAGCCATGAGACAAAAATAGTGAGAGAAGAGGAGTATGATGAAGATTGATGGAAGGTTGATGATTAGGTTTGTAAGGCAAGATGCCCCAAGTAAAAAGGATCGCAATAAAAATAAAAACTATGGTGGTAATTCTAATATCACATGGGTAGAGGGACAATTACGGTCTCAATGGAGACATACAAAAATGCTCTACAAGCCAGTGAGTGGGTGAAAATCACTTTGTAAAAAGGAGAGAATCCAATGGGAAAGCTCTCAAATGGATGCAAGTCAGAATGATCATGGGGTCATAGGAAAGTATCAAAATATGCACAACTAAATGTGGAAATCATTCAAAATTATTTGTACACGAGGAATTGAGTGAAAAACTATGTGTTCATAAGGGATGAGGATGAAAATAATGGTGCCCCAACATAGGACACGAGAGAAGGAAAAAAATGCAAGTAGTGAAAAATTATGCCCCAAGGGGGAGAGAAGTATGGCCACGAGGTGGAATTTTTGCACAAATTGGATAGGATTGTAAAAATAAAATTCCCAAAGAGGGAATAAGTATGGATAAAAAGGTTGACTTTGAGATTGCAAAAGGATAGGATTGAAATATTAAAACAAAATTCCCTAAAGCAAAAATAAAAATGGCTACAAATGTGGACTTAAGATGAAAGATATTAGATAAAATCGAATGAGGTGTAGGATAAGATGCAAATTATCGATAGTGAACTATAGGTACAAATGACATTACGCCGTATCAAGGAATGCATGAAGAAAATATGCTTCTAATTTCATTGGAGGTAAACAATAGGAAATATATATAACACAAGGCACATGTGATAAAAAAATTTGTTAGGACATAACCAATGATAGTTAGTTATACCAAATATCATAAAGAAACATGCATGGGAAGAACTCATAGACCTAATGTTGACATGAAAAAGGGGTTTAAGATGTATCTTGTACATGGGAAGAGGGTTCTCTATGAGTGGTGTTCCCTAAATATATGCCCCAACTCTAGGAAAGGGGAAGAGAAATGCTAGAAGAAAGATGATCAATGTGGGAAGCTTTCTTAGGATGCTTGACAAAATGGAAGGATGATCAATGTGAGAAACCTTCAATGCCATGAAAAAAGAGTAGCCATCATTTGAGGGTATGATCTACTTTATACATATGTA
The DNA here is from genome assembly GCA_018340775.1 of Taxus wallichiana var. yunnanensis. Taxonomy (NCBI): domain Eukaryota; kingdom Viridiplantae; phylum Streptophyta; class Pinopsida; order Cupressales; family Taxaceae; genus Taxus; species Taxus wallichiana. The sequence goes on from CM031243.1 coordinate 109,049,662, forward strand.
ACATAGATGGTAAAAGATAACAAATATGATATCCATCCTTTGAGGGATTAGTCTATTTCTTTGATTTGATTTGAATTTGATTTTTTTAATCTTTTTTTTTCATGAACAACTGTCCTTCAAGGGATTAGTCTATTTTTGAGTGCTTTGAATTTTGATTGGAGCATCCTTTGATTTTGATTTTGACAGGGTAAGAGATGGGAATAGATAAGTAGACCAATTAGGAGGGGATAATGAATGTACGGAGAGACAACTGTAAGGATGAAAATTGACATGCAACCTTCAACCGTACTCAACCCCCGAGGTTGTCTTTGGAGAAACCGATGTTGAATGTGTGTGGCTACCTATAGGAGGATCAATGTCTAAGATCTAGTAGTGTGATCTCCTGGTAGCTGAGTTGGAAAAAGGGAGATTTAGAGGATATGAGCGGGTAGTGTAAATTCCCTATGGTTTCTTCTCCTAACTTGGATCCAAGTTTTAAACTAGTTTGAAGTGTCCAAATTAATCAAGCTAAAATTAACAATCTATGCTACTGCTGAAAGGAAACTAATCTAAACAAGTCACAAAACTGAAATATTACAATCATAAATAACAATTCATTTATATTCTAAGTAATTAAAATATTTCTACACTAAAACTAAACAAACGAGATAACCCAAGTGTGGTTATTCACCCGTCTAAGTCTATGGAAACTAAACTAACTTAAAACAAGAAATTTTACAAATGATCTATGATGTGTAGAAAACCTCCTATAGATATTCTCTCCTTCAGATCTAAAGGGATTGGAAGAAGAGGATCTTTCACCGGGGATTGCTATTAATTATTTAAACCCTCTTGGAAATTAACTAATTACTTGAAAATGAAAGGAAATTGATTTCTACTCTATTTGATATGATGTAACAATGATAAATTATAATAATGAAGGAAATCAAACAACAAATCCAACCTGGAATTCACATAATAGAGGTAAATCCAGCTGTGTAGTAATTTGTCCCCTCGTTTATCCTTTCTTTCTCTGTGTGTCCATATGAGTCCAAGGGATTGGGAATGCAAGAAAAACAACAAGAGGATGGTACTTGAGCAATGGAAGCTTGAAGGCGGTGTAGAAATGCAAGTAGGAGAGAGATAACACAAGAGATATGAGCTTGGCTATGCAATTCCTAGCAAGATTGTGACAATAGTACAATGTAAGATACACAAAAATTCTCAGCCTTTTTTCTTGAATACAAGCATGGAATATATAGGAATGGAGGATGATAGGTACCTTCATGCATAAGGCAAGAAGGAGTAGTTCCAACTTATTAAATATATTTAAAAATATAATGAGGAAGGAGAACTAATCAAACAAAGTTAATTTTAGACAATTTGTCTCATGGATGCATGCAAAAAGTGAAATTAAGTGAATTGTCACATGTTAAAACATGTGTGAAGAATCTAGAAAAAGTGGGCAAGATCGCCGCCTGCCCGTAGGGTGGCGGTTTCATGACCGCCACCTTGTTTTGGGTGGCGGGTTTAGAACCACCACCTAGGTAAGGCGGTGGTCCCGGCACTTTGAATGCCAAAATATGCACAAAAAGATGCAGGAAGCTAGAAAAAGCACAGGAAGGCTAAGTAAAGATGTCTAGGTGACAAATATATACTGTGAAAATAAATTGGAGCTTGAAAACCTTCTTGAAAGGACTGAATCATCATTGGGGACTTTTGTAACTATTTTCCGACAATGTAACACATGTAATTTTGGGTGCGTACATATTTCCCCCTCGAGAGAAGCGTCTTAGCCATGAAAAGGCGTAAAACATAGAGTCCGAGTATGGCATTCCCAAAATGGGGAGTTATAAGCTATACCTAACATGCCCGTGTGTCAAAATGTCACCGTCCAAACTCCCGCTACCTATAAAATGAAAAGAAGACTCAAGTGTAGATAGATAAAATATCGAAAAATAAACACTAAATTAAAATGACAAGAGGACTTACCATTTGTGTGGGGATATAGAAATATACCTGCACCAATACTCCTACCTTGTGAACACATACACTCAAAACAAGGTCAAAACAACATATACATATATCAAAACAAACTCATTTTTCAATTCATTTGTGCATATCGACTTGGTGATTTTTGAGCTTTGGGCCCACGTTGACCTTTTTGTTTTTGAGTATGGTTAAATTCGAATGGACTTAGGAATGGTATTTCTATTAGGCTTGCCCTTTGTTGTTTGAGGAATTTTGAGAAGAAATCCTAAGAAATTTGTAACTAGAGCCGTCATAAGGGGCCTCATAGAGGTGAATAGGAAAAGTTCCTTTATTCGGATGAAGATAGACAAAGCCATGGTGAAAGGAGATGAAAAAGAGAGCACGATGGATTCATGCATCGCTTCCAAACTTGTAGACATAGGAGACACGGATCTAGGCCTAGAACCTCTTTCTGATTTGATTGATAGATCCAGTGGGAAAGACTTCACTCATGCGTGCGGTCAAAAGTAGCAAAATTATCCGAGCTGTAGCTTTCCTTGTATAGCCCAATTTCCAAAGTTTGTGATGGAGTGTGCTAGATCTTATCATCCTTCATCCAGATCAGTGCGTGATGTTGCGGGAAAGACAATAATTCGTTTGGATGCGGAGTTCATCAATTATTGTCCGAAGATTCCAGTGCGAAAGGTGGTGACTTCTATTAGCATTCAGGATGCTGATAGTAGATGGGAGAAACATAGAGCTGATTGTGTGAGCATAATAAACAAATGGTTCATGAAGAAGCCCGGATCCCCTTCAAAGTTCCCGAGAACTCTTCCACGGTCCAATTTGGTGCAGGAGGTAGATGATGTAGTCAAATTGCTATGCAAGTTGAATGGCGAAGCTAATGCCTACACTTTCCGTACATGGATGTATGCTTTCATCAGGACCATTGAAATCAACAAGGTTGATTCTATAATTAATTGGTCAGAAATTATTAGCAGCAACATCGGTGAGCAGCTTGAGCGTGAAGCGTACTTTTAGCTTCAAGATGACTTCATACTTGGTGTATGCTGCAGCTTCATAGGGTGTTTTTTCCAAGATGGATAGATGTGGTGTTCTTTCCAAGGACCCCATTTTCGAGTGCTACCCACAGCTTACTATACCTGCGTGTGAGAAGGAGTTCAAAGTGATCAACAATGACTTCTTCTATGATTTCATCTGTAGGCTAGACAAAGACTTAAAGACTCATAGGGTAAGTAAGGAAGCATGGGAAGAAGTGTCCAAGATTGGCAGTTTATTCATCCAGTTTGAAGATTTCACATACCTCAGGGTTACGGGATTTTCTGGAGAACCAATAAAGATGCTCAGGTATCCAAGTGATAGATTGATCGCCATGGAGCTGAGCAGGCAACTTGTGGAGTTACACGACCTTCAGTCGAAATGGCACAAGTCTACGGGCTTCTTCCCAATCACTGTGGGATATTACAGTTGCATCAGCATTCACAGAGCTCGATGGATGGAAGCGTAAATGTTATCGAGTACGAGCAAGAGTTCTTCCCTGCACGGCTTAACTTCGATCCATTTGGAGTAGCCAGGAAGACAATCTCCCAGGAGTACGCACATGTGCCTTCGTTAGAAGATTTCTGGATGAAGTGTAGAAGTGAGTACGAGGTTAGAAAGAAAGATTTGATGGAGGCTATCAAAGAAAGCAAGGGTTCGATTTTGGATTAGCGCGCGATACCTACGGATCTTAACGATGATGGGAACGTGGTACTTGACACTTACCATCAAATGGGAGGAGATAAAGCTATCTTGTAGGATAACAATGGAGGCTTCCATTCAATGAAGAGAGATCTGGAGTGTGTTGGTGAATACTTCAAACTAAGTTTCTTGATGAAGCGATATTGCCTTGATGAAGTATTGATGAATCAAATCATAGGCAACTTCGGCACAGAGATTCCCTCAAGCAAAAGCATGAAGGAGAAAGCAGCAAGAGGTCCAAGAAGTTGAAAGTACACAGAAGATCTCAAGAGAAAGGAAGACCACTTCCACGACCATAGTTTTGACTCCGACTTCACCAACTATTGCACCGCAGCAACAGGACGCTTCCATGCCTTCATTGAATCCGGCGACGTTCATCTTCTCTCCTCAGCCACTTTGTTCATCACCGGTTCCAAAGGAGATGTTGAAGCTGCAGATGATGGAGTTCGAAAGAGCTTTGTCCTTGGATGTTTCAGAAGATGGCAGCCATAACACTGTGGCACTTTCGATGATGAGAGGATGCAGTAGGAGATGGTAGTGCACTCAGCGACTTCTCACTCCTCGAGAAGTAACTTCTCGAAATGGTTAGCTTTGCAGTTGGTTCCGGAAGCAAGAGTAGAGATGAACTTAGAGGAGCATGACTCGTAGCTACTTCAGGATCTGAGCGGAAGAGACAGAAGGCCTAAAGTTGCTAAAGCAACTTCTAGGTTAATCATCAAGGATTCGGGAGAGAAGTTTGCTGAGATATCAATTCCGGTGGAAGGAAAGATAGAAGAGGAGCTCATGGCAGAAGATGTGACGGTGACCAAAATACCACTCAGTCAAGCTACCACTGAAGGATTGAAGCAGGACACGCAGACATTGATGGATGCTTTGTTCCTTAGGCTTGACAGTGAAAAGGTGGAGAAAGAAGAGCTGCAAAAGAAAATATCTCAATTATGTGAGATCATAGCCAAGGTTGCTAAACCTTCCATTCAGCCCATTTCAGAGCAGGTGAGTGATCATCTTATGCAGGAAATGGAAGATGCAAGCAATCAAGTAAAGGCTATTGATGAATGGAAGGATCTGATTATTCGTCAAGCTTCTGTGCAACTTGGGGAAGTGCCAGCCCGCCTAAAGGTTATGAACGATGCAACAAATCAACTAAAGCAACTGATGGAAAGCATAGAAGGCATGAATACAGTTGCAGAGAGTAACCTGAGTATTTTGGCCGAGATCAACAAGCTACCGGGAGATGTATTGGTTGCAGAACAAATTGTACCGGATGGATCAGTCGAGAAGGGGAAGCAGCTAGAGTTTGCAGTATCTTTCTATTTGGAGATCTGCAGAGTTTTGCTGAAAAGGATGCAGGTGCTTGAGAGTAGAACATCAGATTTACCAGACAGTATCATTTCTTTCACTGAGGAAAGAGTGGATGGAGGTGTTACTTCATACGTGCGGATTGTTTCTAACGAGGTGCCTAATTCCCTGGAAGGTTCTCTTCTGATGGTGCAAAAGAGAATTGATAAAGCTACCAAGCCTTTCACGATGAATTCTATCAATAGATTGGTGGTGCTGCAGGCAGACATTGCAAGGTTTGGGCTGAGTTTGGAAGAGGTGGAAGCATGCAGCAAAGTGTTGAATGAAGGGTTGCTGCAGTTCAGGACAGAGAAGGAAGCCGTGGCTAAAACATATGGAAGGATTCTGAATTATATGTTCGACAAGTATATCAGATATCAGAACAAGAAGAAGATGTAAACATTACAGCTGGCATGACTTCTTCTATTCTTTCTTCTTCTATTTTCTATGTTCTGGATGAAATTATAAAACTTCTAAGTTATTGGTTTTGCAACCATTACTTGAAGTCATGTGGAACCATTCTATTAGTTAAGTGATACATGTGTCACTTAAGAAGAAGTTAGTTGAGGATGATTACCAAATTTCATCTTTACTTGTTGTTCATACTTTAGTTCAGTTTGAGTCTTCTATTTGTACTTTCCCTCCTACATTCTATAAGTAGGAGAAGAACCTCCGGGTTAATGAGGGATCAGAATTTGTAAGCAGCAATCTTGTGTTCTAGACTTTGTGCTGAACCCCTGAGAGCAACTTGTAGCAAAGGAATACAAAGAAGCAAGTTTCCAGAGAACTTTGTGTCATGGTGTACTGTGTTTCTTGCTTTTAAATCTTAGATCTTTTAAGTAAACTTTGTGTTATTTTAGATCTGGATCTAGAGCTGCCTTTGCTTTATAATTCTGTGTGTTCAAATCTATTAAGTTTCTTCTATGTGCATGCAATTAGCTCTGCTATCTACTAATTGGGATGCACATCTTTCCCATTTCTTCTCTGTAATCCCTTTACTTCCTTCTTCTATAATTTTCCTTTCTTAAACATCTGCTTACTTGCTGTAGAAACTTCTTAGTTATGGTTCATGAACTAAGTGGTTAAAGTAAAACCCCTGATAGATAATAACACATTTTTATTGACAAATCTGACATGGGAGCCTCACCGGTTAAATGAGGGAGATTTATCTCATGATTGCCTAGGTTTGATGCTATGCGTAGAAAATCTAGACAACAATTTTTTAGCGATTCCGCTAGGAATAACTATCTTTGTAGATCAAATCTTTTCTATTGAAGATCAGAGTGTTTTCCATACAAATCTCAACCTGGCTGAACGTCCATTCACCCAATCCATGAAGGCACAAGGAAGGACTGATCATTTCTTTCGACTGCAGGAGCAATTCAATTTCAATCATCCTCCTCAAGTTAGAAGCCACAGATCTAGTCTCTCACCAGGAAGGAGAGTACACACCCATCCAAATCCGGATCGTATTCAGCATAATCTGGCGGCTGGAATTATCCATCAAGTCTATCAAGTCTACACAAGGAGGAGACGTGCTCAAGTTAACATGGCGCACGAAATTGTGCCTGTTACATGGGGAGCGGCTTTTGGACCTCTCAACTTGGCTCCACCTATGCAGGAGCTGCCAAAGGGATCCAGAAATAATTTTCCAAAATTCTTTGGAGATGGAAAGCAAAACCCGGATGATCATTTGGCAGCCTTCTTCATATTTTGTGGTGTGCTTGCAGTGGAGCATGAAGATGTCTCGGTTAGGATATTCATTAAGACTCTACATGACTTGGCCGAGAATGGTTCTATCGGCTAGCTCCTGGCACCATAACCAACTGGATGACTATGCGTGAGCAATTTCTAAAAAGATTCAAGCCTGCAGAGGACGCTAGCATGTTGATCACCCAACTGACGCAGTTGAAGAAAGAGCCAAATGAGAACATGTGGGACTTTATTGCAAGGTTCCAAAGGATTTTATATAAAATCCCCACTTCTGCCGCATTGAGCGACGAAAATCAAGAGACATTTTTTATAAACACTCTATTGCCTAAAGTTGGATATCAAATAAGAAGGACGAGAGACTGTAAATCTCTTTGGAAGCACAAAATGCTGCCGTGGAGGTTGAAGATGACTTGATCATGGATGGAAAACTTAAAAAACCATCTCACAAAGGTGATGGCACTTCTGCAAGTACTTCTGATCCTTTGTTGCAGAAATTGGCTAATGACATGCTGCAGATCAAGAAGCGGATCTCTCAAGCAGGGAATGCAACCCCCTCAAGATTAGCTCCTACTAGGACCTTCAATGGTCAAAATCAAAATCAAAATCAAAATAGACTTGCTGTTGCACCACAACGTTTGGCAATAGAAGCTGCTTCAAGGAATAACTTGGAAACTAATGAAGAGGATCTCGGCATTGATGAATCATTTAATGATGAAGAATTTATAGATCCATTGGCGACTCCAATATTGGTTACGGACTATGAATCGATGATGGCTATTATGAATCTTTTAAGATTCTCGATGGTCACACTTTTGCGGTGTTTACAAGGTCTCGAGATGCGCCAAAATGCCGAAGCTTCCACAAGCGGCCAGAAAGAGAGAGAGAGATCCTAGTCCGGATGTTACTATCTTGAAAAGAGGTAGCACTCTTCCTTCTTCATTAGCGCCAAGGATAAATATTCAAATTCCTTCAATTCACAAAGAAAGAACCAATGCACATCCCGTGAAGCAAGTCAAGCTTTTGACATAATTGATCATATCAAGAGAAACAAGGTCCAAATGTCAGAAGCTGAGTATTTGAGGGCATTTCCTGATCAGCTCAATAGATTGGTCAAATATGTGCAAAGTAATGGTCCCAGCCCAACAAACAATAATTCACGGGGTATCTTGTCAAGTCCAAAGATTACTTTACCTTCAAATAATGCTGCTGCAAGTTCTTCTCCTTCCACCCCTTCTCCTGCTACATCAGAAAGGATTGAGCCATTCTATGTGTCTTTGCTCATCAACGGACATAAGCTAAGCAATTGCATCTTGGATTCTGGAGCTTCCGACAACGTCATGCCTGCCAAAGTTGCTGATGCCTTGGGTCTTACATTGAAAAAAACCATCGGAAGATGTTATTCCATGGAAAGGCAAGTCCCTCTTGTGGGGCAAATCAAAGATGCGCAGGCAGTACTTTCTTCCTTTCCAGATAAAAGACTGAAAATGACTATCCTTGTAGCAGACATTCTAGTCTCTTATGGCATGCTGTTGAGTAGAAATTTCTGCAAAGAGCTGGGTGGAGAAGTGAAGATGGATTGGTCTTGTGTGCACATACCAATCAAAGGAGTAAATCAGAAGCTGGAACCTGAGAAGAAATCTAAGTACACAGTATCAAAATCTGAGGATCCTAGATCTTAGATCTTGTTTCAGGAATCGATCACGAGTCTATTATCTAGAAATGGATAAAGAAGAAATTCAACCGGTGATTCGAGAATCACATCAAATTGATAACAAGATTTGGACTCTGGAATTTGATGGTAGTTGCTGTTCATTTGGATCCGGCGCAGGCGTTGTTCTTATCTCTCCTGAAGGGAAGGTGCATGCACACTCCTTCAAATTAATGTTCGAAAATACTAACAATACGGCTGAGTATGAAGCATTGTTGTTAGGCATGGAGCAGGCAAGAACAATGGGAATCAAATTATTACACGCAAGAGGAGATGCTGAGCTGATTGTGAAGCAGATAAGGGGCCTCTACCAAGTCAAAAAAGACAAACTGCGGCACTACAGAGATCGGGTCTACTCTGCTATCCTGGATTTTTCAGCTTTCTCGGTATCTTACATTCCGAGAGAACAAAATTCAAGGGCTGATTCGCTCGCAGTGACTGCAGCCTTGTTGAATCCGGATCAGCCCCCTGCATTCTTTAGACAGGGAGACTACAAAGTGGAAATGGTTTTTCACCCAAAGGTTCCTGACAACGTCCAGCAATGGCAGGTTTTCAACGATGACACACAGATTGCTGCGTTTCTCCAACAGAAGGACAACTTTGAAGAAATCTACTATGAGGGAAGCAATTCACCTCCTGGCGAGATCACCGCCGAGAAATGGATGCGACGTCTCGGGAGGTCGAGATTATCCAGCTAAAGAGAAATAAAATTCCCAAAGGCTTGGTATCTCTTGAGGAAATGTTTGATAAGCATGATCGATGCTTAAGAAAAAGTGAAGAAAATGAGGAAGGCTCTTCCTCCGACACAAAATTACTAAATTTGGGAGCAGACAATGATCCCAAATTAGTAAATCTGGGTAAGTGTTGTTTAGAAGCTAAAAAGGAAGCTTTCACTAAGCTTCTTAAGAAATACATGGATGTTTTTGCTTGGTCCTACCAGATCTAAAAACATATCGGCTGCATGGAAGTTAAACACTACATCCCACTTAAACCAGAACAGAAGCCTTTCAAGCAGAAGCTGCGGCGGCACAACCCTACCATTTCAGGAACCATCTTTGCAGAAATCCGGAAGTTGTTAGACGCAAAGATCATCTATCCCATACATCATTCGGAGTGGTTGGCCAACATAGTCCCTGTAAGAAAGAAGAGTGGCGAAATTAGGTTGTGCGTGGATTTCCGCAACCTTAATCAAGCTTCATTAAAGGATAACTACCCTATCCCCATCATGGATCACACTCTGCAGGTGGTCACTGGATCTGAGATGCTTTCCATGCTTGACGGCTTCTCAGGATACAATCAAGTCAAGGTGGCCGAGGAAGATCAATACAAAACGACGTTCATCACACCTTGGGGAACCTTCGCATACCAGAAGATGTCGTTTGGCCTGATTAATGCGGGTGCTACATTTCAAAGAGCTATGGATCTAGCCTTTGCTCATCTCAAAGATATAAGCATAGTTGTGTACCTGGATGATTTGACAGTCTTTTCCAAAGATAGAAGCACGCATATTTCAAACTTGGAAGAGGTCTTCATACAATGCCGCAAGCATGGTATTTCTTTGAATCCTAAGAAATCCATCTTTGCTGTAACCGAAGGAAAGCTGCTTGGGCACATTGTTTCCAAAGAAGGAACAAAGATAGATCCAGAGCATGTCAAATCCATTCAGACATTGCCTTTGCCCACATCCAAAAAAGGAGTTCACTCTTTCTTTGGAAAAGTGAATTTTCTCAGAAGATTCATTCCTGACTTTGCTGAGCTAACCCGTCATATTTCGAATATGATGAAGAAGACACAAGATTTTAAATGGAGCAGCGAAGGGAAGGAAGCTTTCGAGAAAATCAAAGAGGCCCTGTCGAAAGCTCCAGTCTTGGTTTCACCCGACTTCAGTAAAGAATTTATTCTTTATTGTTATTCTTCCGAACACACTATGTCAGCAATTCTGATGCAGAAAAATCAAGAGGACGCAGAAGCTCCTATTGCTTTCATGAGCACGCCCCTTAAAGCCTATGAGTTGAAATACACTCCAATGGAAAAGCACGCATATGCAGTGGTGAAGGCATGCAAAGCATTCAGGTATTATATTCTTTCCTCGCACACTGTGGTTTTGGTTCCAGATACTGCAGTTAAATCTATCCTTACTCAGCAAGAGTTAGGATTGTTGAGAGGCACGTGGGTAACAAAGGTTCAAGAATATGACCTGGATATTAAACCAAAAAAGTTGGTTCGAGGAAGGGGTTTGTGTGAACTAATGACAGAGATGAAAGCATCAGTACCTGAAGCAAATCAACATGGGATAGATGAAGATTTACCTGCAGTACTTTTTATAGATCTGGTAGAGGAGTGGTACAGTAACATTGCTTACTTTCTGATGTATGGAGAATGCCCAGATCAACTTTCCAGAAAAGAGAAACGAACAATCAAACTTAAATCCAAAGATTTTGTTCTTTGGGATAATGGTTTGTACAAAAAGGAATTGATGGCGTATTTCTCAGATGCGTGGACAAAGCTCAACAGGATCAGCTACTACAACAGTTTCATGACATGGCTTGCGGTGGTCATTTCTCAGCCTGAGTCATTGCACATAAGATCCTCAGAGCAAGGTATTACTAGCCCACCCTTTTTCAAGATACTGCAGAATGGGTAGCTAAATGTCAAGCATGCCAACATTTTGTTGGGAGTGTGAAATTGCCTGTATTACCTCTAAAACCCATTGTGATTGAAGAACCTTTCCAACAGTGGGGTATGGATTTTATTGGAATGCTTAACCCAGCTTCCAGTGCCGGTCATCATTACATTCTAACAGCTACTAATTATTTCAGTAAGTGGGTAGAAGCTATCCTTGTGAAGGCTGCCACTTCACTAGAGGTGTGTAGTTTTATAAAAGAAAATATTATTGTCGTTTCACGCGTGCCTAGCAAAATTGTAGCAGATAACGCTCCGAATCTTTCTTCTGAGGAGTTGGTGGAATTCTGCTACACTTATGGGATCCAGCTGGTTCATTCTTCAAACTACTATCCACAAGGGAATGGTCAAGCTGAATCTAGTAATAAAAACTTGGTAACTATCATGCGCAAGCTTGTAACAGAGAATCAAAGGACTTGGCATAAAAAGTTGTTTGATGCATTATGGGCTGATAGAATCACACCAAAGAGGGCAATAGGCATGTCCCCTTTTCAGCTGCTATATGGTAGAGACACAGAGCTGCCTCTCACCTTGGAATTGCCTGCCCTACGACTTTCTAAAGCCCTGGAGGATTCCACATTCACGGATGCTATTGATAAAAGAATCATGTACCTGACTGAACTGAGGGAAGTACAAACTCAAGTTGCAGATAGGTTGACAGAACATCAAAGGAAGGTGAAAGTCATCTTCGACAAAAAAGCCAGGGAAAGGAAATTTGAAGTCAATGACTGGGTCCTTCTATGGGACAAAAGAAGAGAAACAAAAGGCATGCATGGAAAGTTTGATTCACTATGGAAAGGGCCTTTTGTGATCAAAAAGATCGCCGGAGCAGATAGCTTCATTCTTGCTCATCAGGATGGAGTTGAATTACCGTTGCCTTTCAATGGGCAACACTTGAAGCTGTTCCGGACATGAGAAGCAGGGTAAAACCTGTATGTACATAAATAAATCTTTGTTTGTTTTTCCTTGTTTTGTCTTGTTTTGGTGTTGTGTTGTGTTGTGTTTGTTTGCCTGACCCCATGCCCAAAGGACAAGATACGAAACCAGAGATGTTGGGATCTCATCTTTTCCCTTTGTCATTCTGACAAGAGAAAAAGATGTCCACAGACGGAGCCAACTGGTGTCACTCAGATTTCACCCTAAAATCTGTGACTACCCTATCCAAAATTTTTCGTACTTTTAAAATAATGGGTCGTTTGTTGTTTTTGTTTCCTGAAAGTTCTTGTATTGCGTCAAGATAATCCCAAAGAGCCATTTTAGCCTTTTTCGCCAAATACCCAGATGCCCAAAATTGTTTTATTCTGTCGTCAGGATTTGTCTGCGGGAAATTTGTATTTAATTATTTTGAGCCCCGTATGAGGCTATTTGCGTTCTGTTTTAACTCTATTATGAGCGAATATGTTATTATTCCTATGTGCGAGAAGGATTTTAACTTATTTTAAGTTTTGGGCTTTATTTGTAACTTTTGGCAATTTTTCATGTTTTTGTGGTGTCCCATTTTGTTTTCTATGAAATTTCTTTGGAGTAATTCCTTCGCAGGGTAAGCCCGATTTTTGGCCTGGAGCAGCTAGAAAATATATACGCACATTGTGCCCAGAGGAAGTCACCATCAGGTCCGGATCACTGGGAAAAAGTGAAGTCATGCACGCAGAAAAAGCCCCTCGGGGATGGCGCATTTTTGGAAAACAAAGGATTTAAGCTGCGATGGGAAAAATATAAGCCGTAGGCAGGGTGGGAATTGTATACCTGCCTGGCAGGGTACTTTTTCCCGTGTTATAAAATTCACTTAAGCTGCAGTGGGAAAAATAGAGGCTGCAGGCAGGTGGGAATTTATTGCCTGTCTTGTAGGGTAAAAATTCCCATGATATAATAAAAGGAAAGTGACTTAAGTGAAATCATGGGATTTTAGTGCCTACCTTGCAGGGTAAAGAATCCCATTGTCAAAGTCAAATCACTTAAGTGGATTATGGGATTTTGGTGCCTGCCTTGCAGGGTAAAGAATCCCATTGTGAAAAAAATTCTTAAAAATAGAATTACATGTGCAAAAAAGTGCGCCCCCTTTGAAGTGATGGTGAAAGGATTAAATTTGATTGTTTTAATTAATCTTTCCTCTCAAAAAGTGCACCCAAGCTTGGAGGAGGTCAAAAAGTCAAAGATGGAATAAAAGAAAGGGATTAAATGCATTAAATTTAATTTATTTAATGGCTGCCCTCTTCCTCTCAAAAAGTGCGCCCCATTTGGGTATTATTTAATGTTTTTTAAGGCATTAAAACATTAAATTAATTTCTATTTTCAGTGGCTATGGTCAAAGCACACTGTGGAGCTTGAGTGAAGTGTTGTGTGAAGGATTAAATTGGATTAATTTAATTTATTGGATGGCTGTCCTTAAACATGCTATTTTTAAAAGAGAAAAGCATGATTTTTAATTAATTAATTGCCTTTAATTGTTAGGGCAATTATTAATTATAGAATTGTGAAGGTTATATAAGCATGGGCAGCCATATGGGTGAATAATTTAATTCACAAGTAAAGAATTGCAGCCAGGAGGAAAAGTGCGCCCCCATTAGAGGAAGGATTTTGTTCAGACAAAGTGCTAACAAGGCTAAAAGCTTCCAGATTTGGCGCATGCTTTGGAGGAGGTTGATCTTTGTCTGCATAGTTGTTTTCACAGGTGTTACAGGAGCTCAGGTGTTGATTGAAAGGATTCATGCTCTCTTTATGTGCAAATTAAACACCAATTTTTGGGGCAGCAGGCTTGAAAAGTGCAGATTTTTATAATTTAAATTCACTATTCATGCTCCGGTGGCCATTTTTGTCTGAATAAATTGCAGGAACTCATTACAGGTGCTTTATAAAAGAAAAGGAGTTTTTATCAATGTCCAATACATTGCAAATATCCTCTGAATCTGAAGAATTGTCCAGATCTGCACCAGTATTGAAGAAATCCGGCCAAGTTAGAAGAAAAAGAATTATTCAGACGAAGATAGACAAAGCCATGGCGAAAGGAGATGAAAAAGAGAGCACGATGGATTCATGCATCGCTTCCAAACTTGCAGACATAGGAGACACGGATCTAGGCCCAGAACCTCTTTCTGATTTGATTGATAGATCCAGAGCGGGAAAGACTTCACTCATGCGTGCGGTCAAAAGTAGCGGAATTATCCGAGCTGCAGCTTTCCCATGTACAACCTAATTTCCAGAGTTCATGATGGAGTGTGCTAGATCTTATCATCCTTCATCCAGATCAGTGCGTGATGTTGCGGGAAAGACAATAATTCGTTTGGATGCGGAGTTCATCAATTATTGTCTGAAGATTCCAGTGCGAAAGGTGGTGACTTCTATTAGCATTCAGGATGCTGACAGTAGATGGGAGAAACATAGAGCTGATTGCGTGAGCATAATGAACAGCCGGTTCATGAAGAAGCCCAGATCCCCTTCAAAGTTCCCGAGAACTCTTCCACGGTCCAATTTGGTGCAGGAGGCAGATGATGTAGTCAAATTGCTATGCAGGTTGAATGGCGAAGCTAATGCCTACACTTTCCGTACATGGATGTATGCTTTCATCAGGACCATTGAAATCAACAAGGTTGATTCTATAATCAATTGGTCGGAAATTATTAGCAGCAACATCGGTGAGCAGCTTCGGAACGTGAAGCGTACTTTCAGCTTCAAGATGACTTCATACTTGGTGTATGCTGCAGCTTCACAGGGTGTCTTTTCCAAGCTGGATAGATGTGGTGTTCTTTCCAAGGACCCCATTTTTGAGTGCTACCCATAGCTTCACATGTACAGGTGCGAGGAGTTCAAAGTGATCAATGATGACTTCTTCTACGATTTCATCTGCAGGCTAGACAAAGACTTGAAGACTCACATGGTAAGCAAGGAAGCGTGGGAAGCAGTGTCCAAGATTGGTAGTTTATTCATCCAGTTTGCAGATTTCACATACCTCAGGGTTACGGGATTTTCTGGAGAACCAATAAAGATGCCCAGGTATCCGAGTGATAGATTGATCGCCATGGAGCTGAGCAGGCAACTTGTGGAGTTACACGACCTTCAGTCGAAACGACACAAGTCTACGGGCTTCTTCCCAATCACTGTGGGATATTACAGTTGCATCAGCATTCACAGAGCTCGAGGGATGGAAGCGCAAATGTTATCCGAGTATGAGCAAGAGTTCTTCCCTGCACGGCTTAACTTCGATCCATTTGGAGTAGCCAGGAAGACAATCTCCCAGGAGTACGCACATGTGCCTTCGTTAGAAGATTTCTGGATGAAGTGCAGAAGTGAGTACGAGGTTAGAAAGAAAGATTTCAGCAGGCTATCAGCAAAGCAAGTGTTCGATTTTGGATTAGCGCGGATACCTGCGGATCTTAAAGATGATGGGAACGTGGTACTTGACACTTACCATCAAATGGGAGGAGATAAAGCTATACTGCAGGATAACAATGGAGGCTGCCATTCAATTGAAGAGAGATCTGGAGCTGTGTTGGTGAATACTTCGAACTGGCTGCTGACGAAGGGATACTGCCTTGATGAAGTATTGATGAATCAAATCACGGGAAACTTCGGCGCAGGAGATTCCCTCAAGCGAAAGCATGAAGGAGAAAGCAGCAGGAGGTCCGAGAAGTTGAAAGTACACAGAAGATCTCAAGAGAAAGAGAAGACCACTTCTACGACCATAGTTTTGACTCCGACTTCACCAACTATTGCACCACAGCAGCAGGATGCTTCCATGCCTTCATTGAATCTGACAACGTTTGTCTTCTCTCTCACTCACCACTTCATTCATCACTAGTTCCAAAGGAGATGTTGAAGCTACGAGATGACGGAGTTCGAAAGAGCTTTGTCCTTGGATGTTTCAGAAGATGGCAGCCATAACACTGTGGCACTTTCTGATGGAGAGGATGTAGAGCGGGAGATGGTAGTGCACTCAGCGACTTCTCACTCCCTAGAAGTAACTTCTTAGAATGGTTAGCTTTGCAGTTGGTTCCAGTAAGAGTAGAGATGAACTTAGAGGAGCATGACTTGCAGCTACTTCGGATCGAGCGAAGAGATAGAAGGCCTAAAGTTACTAAAGCAACTTCTAGGTTGATCATCAAGGATTCGGGAGAGAAGTTTTACGAGATATCAATTTTGACGAAGGAAAGATAGAAGAGGAGCTCACGCCAGAAGATGTGACGGTGACCAAAATACCACTTGGTCAAGCTACCACTGAAGGATTGAAGCAGGACATGCAAACATTGATGGATGCTTTGTTCCTTAGGCTTGAAAGTGAAAAGGCGAGAAAGAAGAGGCTGTAGAAGCAAATATCTCAATTATGTGAGATCATAGCCAAGGTTGCTAAACCTTCCATTCAGCCCATTTCAGAGCAGGTGAGTGATCATCTTATGCAGGAAATGGAAGATGTAAGCAATCAAGTAAAGGTTATTGATGAATGGAAGGATCTGATTATTCGTCAAACTTCTGGCAACTTGGGGAAGTGCCAGCCCACCTAAAGGTTATGAACGATGCAGCAAATCAACTAAAGCAACTGATGGAAAGCATAGAAGGCATGAATACAGTTGCAGAGAGTAACTTGAGTATTTTGTTCGAGATCAACAAGCTACCGGGAGATGTATTGGTTGCAGAACAAATTATGCTAGGATGGATCGATCGAGAAGGGGAAGCAGCTAGAGTTTGCGGTATCTTTCTATTTGGAGATCTGCGAGTTTTGTTGAAAAAGGATGCGAGTGCTAGAGAGTAGAACATCAGATTTACCAGACAGTATCATTTCTTTCACTGAGGAAAGAGTGGACGGAGGTGTTACTTCATACGTGCGGATTGTTTCTAACGAGGTGCCTAATTCCCTGGAAGGTTCTCTTCTGATGGTGCAAAAGAGAATTGATAAAGCTACCAAGCCTTTCACGATGAATTCTATCAATAGATTGGTGGCGCTGCAGACAGACATTGCGAGGTTTGGGCCGAGTTTGGAAGAGGTGGAAGCATGCAGCAAAGTGTTGAATGAAGGGTTGCTGCAGTTCAGGACAGAGAAGGAAGCAGTGGCTAAAACAGATGGAAGGATGCTGAATTATATGTTCGACAAGTATATCAGATATCAGAACAAGAAGAAGATGTAAACATTACAACTGGCATGACTTCTTCTATTCTTTCTTCTTCTATTTTCTATGTTCCCGGATGAAATTGTAAAACTTCTAAGTTATTGGTTTTGCAACCATTACTTGAAGTCATGTGGAACCATTCTATTAGTTAAGTGATACATGTGTCACTTAAGAAGAAGTTAGTTGAGGATGATTGCCAAATGTCATCTTTACTTGTTGTTCATACTTTAGTTCAGTTTGAGTCTTCTATTTGTACTTTCCCTCCTACATTCTATAAGTAGGAGAAAACCTCCCGGTTAATGAGGGATCATAATTTGTAAGTAGCAATCTTATGTTTTAGACTTTGTGCTGAACCCCTGAGAGCAACTTGTAGCAGAGGAATACAAAGAAGCAGGTTTCCGGAGAACTTTGTGTCACGGTGTACTGTGTTTCTTGCTTTTAAATCTTAGATCTTTTAAGTAAACTTTGTGTTATTTTAGATCTGGATCTAGAGCTGCCTTTGCTTTATAATTCTGTGTGTTCAAATCTATTAAGTTTCTTCTATGTGCATGCAATTAGCTCTGCTATCTACTAATTGGGATGCACATCTTCCCCATTTCTTCTCTATAATTCCTTTACTTCCTTCTTCTATAATTTTCCTTTCTTAAACAGCTGCTTACTTGCTGCAGAACTTCTTAGTTATGGTTCATGAACTAAGTGGTTAAAGTAAAACTCCTGATAGATAATAACACATTTTTATTGACAAATTTGACACGGGAGCCTCACCGCTTAAATGAGGGAGATTTATCTCATGACTACCTAGGTTTGATGCTATGCGTGTAGCCAACAAGTCTCCATTTTGTGAGGTATATGTGATGTTTAGGTATTTCATGCTCATTGTGAGCGTTTTGACCGCACTTTAGTGTCCGATGGCATTGTACAAAACTATGACACACTATGATATGTACAAATATATCTTTTTGGCTTGGTTATCCATTGATCCGAGTTAAGTCTCATTGATGATTTGATTCACGTGTGTACTCTTAGATTTAGAATTTCTAATTTTTATATGTTTTTCAAAATGCATGTAGTGAAATGAATGCTAACGAATGATTTTTTTATAATGCTGATATATGATAATGCAAACACAATGTGATGTTTGAATTTTAGTTTCTTTAAGAAATATTTGATAATTCATATTGTTTTGGAAAAATGTGGTGATACAACGATATGATAAGAAGATGTAATTTCCCACTCCCGACCCCACGCAACTAGTAGGATGCGAGGCTCAACATCGAGAGCCGAAAGGGAACAAGTTGTGAGATTTGTTGAATGGTAATGATGAGAGAAAGACAAGGATTTGGAAAAACCAAATTGAGACACTACAACCTCACTCTACTCAAGTTTGCTTCATAGTTTAGAATGTGAATTGATTTCTAGTTTATCTAGACTTAGATCCATAGATGGCTACTTGGTTGACAAAATATGGTTTTGAGTTTTAAGCTCTGTTGGAATTTTAGACATCTAACTCACTTTGTTTTGATTTATGATTTCACAGCATTTGAATGAACTTATTTCTAACTTTCAAGTTTTCAAAGATACCCCCTACACCTTGCCCCATGCTATCAGTAGGAAGCATGGGCTCATCACCATGGGCAAGGCATAGGTGAGTAAGGGCATTTCTCTCCTTTCCCAACCCTACATCACTAGTAAGAGACACAGGCTCAACACCAAAGGTTGGTAGGGCAAAGAAATGTGTAAAATAAAAAATTTCTATGGATTTTCATTTGAATTATTTATCTAGGAAAAATGTCTAGAATGTTCTTATTTCCAAAGAGATGTTTATGGGATAGATGTGACACCATGAAGCTTCTAGAACAGACTATAGGAAAAGACATCTAACCTAGAAAGAGACTATAAGTAGAGCCAAGTATGCAGGCCTTGGTATGGTTACTTTCAAAGCTTTGTCTTATCTTGTTTGGATCGATGAAATGATTTAGAAATAATTGATGATACCGTGAAGATTTGAAGAGACATGATTTGAATGTTTTGCCAATATTTTTAGAAGTTTTTAGGAATTTCTATAAGAATAAGTCCCTTGATCACAAATTTATGAAATGAATTGGTAGATGAAAATGCAATGAAAATGCAGCGATGTACATGTGGAAATGCATGTGAAACTACATGTCATGATAGCTAAGGTGAAGAAAGTTGATGAATATTGAATTTTTCACCTCTAAGAGTACATAGCAGAGAACCATGATCCTCAAAATTTTCATTCTCTTGACAAGGGCCTACCATTCTGGGTTTAAACTTATAACCCTTTCCCAGAAGTGTATATGTCCAATCATTAAAATAATTTGTCTAAAAGAGGCATTCATACACCTCTTTATCACATTCTTGAGACATGGTGTGTGGGTGAGCATGACTATGTTGCTCAACCTTGTCTCCTATGTAGAGCATTGTGTTTACTTATGACACTTGTTGAATGATGAGGCCTTGCCCCATGGATATGACAAGCTTAGTTTCAAATGCACATGGGTTGAAACCTAGGTTTAGAATAGAAAACCCTCTAGAGATGGTTTTTATAGGCATCATTTCAATCTCAAATTGCCCTTCTTCATTTGTTAATTCTACCATGTTTACACCTAGACCTAGGTCATTAGAGGGAAGAGATGCTAAACCGAAAATACTACCCATTCCCTATGGTTCAAATAGGAGGAAGATTGGATCGTCACTCTCTAAGAGTTTCATAATTCCCGCTTTGGTTTTAGTGGACACTGTTTCCACAGATATTGATTTACCCTTATCTATTTTTGCCACCTCAAATGTTTTTGGGTCAATGACTTCAACTTTTGGAACATCCGGGGTGACCGAGACTAACTCTTTTGTTAGAGGTGGTTTGTTTAATTGATTCATAGGAAGTTCATACTCCATATGGAATCCTTTCTTCTTCTTTAGGTTTTCTAAGTGTATATCGAATGGCTTAGGATCCCATTGAGTGATGAAGACCTTCCCCAAATGGAGGAATCTAATCTCCTGAAACAGGGTAGAAGGGATAGCCTTCATTCGATGAATCCAGGGTCTCCCGAGGATCATGTTATAACTTGTTTCCTGTCGATAATGTAAAAATCTATCAAGATGGTTTTTGGACCAAACATGACTGGAAGAACTATGGTTCCAATCGAGGTCACTTTAAGACTATCGTACCCCCATAATGTGTTTCTTGTAGAGGAACAATTTGTCTCTCCATATCCCAAATTCTACAAGAAAGAGAAGGGAACCACATTTACAACACCCCATCATCAATCATGGCTCTCTTAATGCAATTTTTATAAACCCAAACTTGTAAAATAAGGCAGGATCACCTCTTTAGGCAATTTCAACGTCAAATGGAATCTTGTCTATATCGAAAACAAACCTAGTATCCCTATCGTTCTATCCTAGAGGATGTATGTAAAAGTCAATATGATTTATTTGAGCACTAAGAGGTGTCATACCATGGATTAGATGAACAAGACCTAGTGCATTGAGCAACACAAAAATGATGCGTAGGTGAATTCTTCAACAAATCTAGAAACGAAATGTGAGAAAAGGTCTTGTTCAAATCTGATATTAAATCATAGGCTCCTACTAGTTTTGTAATTATAGGAACGTCATCCTATGGGAAGGAAAGAGTTTGGGAAGGGGTTGTGAAACATACTCCTTTGTCCAATTTGTTTCATTAATTTCATGCTCAACCTCTAGCTCAACTAATCCCAAGATTTTTGTGTTATCATTTAAACCAAGGTTAGGAGCGACCCGAGAGTTATTGGAAGTTGAGGCTTCATGGTCATTGTTTCCTATAGGAATGCCTTTTTTGTGTTTTGTGAATTCACCTTGAAATTTTTAGGATGTGTAGGGAGCAGATCTCAAAATATGCTCACATTAGTGTTATGAGGAGCTACAGGTCTTGTATAGTCAGATTGTGAGTTTGTTTCAGGATTTTCTAGGAACATGTCTACAAAGAGTTGCCTTTGGTTTTGGGAAGTCTTTGTAGAAACTTGTTACAATAATGGAAATTCCTATCATCATGACCTCAAACCTTATGGAAACCATAGTATAGGTTAGGGTCATAATCTCTTGGTCTTTGATAAGCATCTTGTTTTTGTTGATTATAACCTCGAGTTCTAGTTTTGAAATTGATTGTTATAACCATGATTCATTTTCCCTTGGCTAGAGTTTTGATACTTTGGTTTGGGCCTTGGGTTTGATTTTGTTTTTGATGGACAATTTACATCAACTGTGTTGATAGAAGACATAGTGTTAGGGCCTCTTTGATTTCTTGAGTTGTTATTATTGTTAGTGTTTCCATTGTTTGGAAAACCTCTTTGATTTCTTGGCTTGATCAATATCATTATTCGTGGTAGCACCATGATTGCGATTCACACCCTTAGGTCCTTGGTTGTTGGCACCATTTTTTTGATAATTTACATTATTTTTATTTGGGGATACCAATTTCCCATTGGGACCATAGGTCTTATGCCCACTATCAATAAGGCTTGGTCAATCCAAAGCGCACCTTCCAAAACTTCCTCATAACTACAAAAAGGAAACTTTTGGACCTCTTCCTTAGTCTCTCGATTGAGCGAGTGAAGGAAAATATTGCAAAGTTCCATCTGGTCCATGTTGGGTACACTTGTAGAGGAATAGAGAACTTGGTGCCATCTCTGGATGAAATGGGTGATAGATTCATTTTTCTCTTGTCTAATATGCAAGAACTCCCTAATCCATATGCACAACAACTTATTCATGTCAAATGCTTTGATGAACTCAGAAAAAAGTTGTTTAAAGGAATGTATAGAAGCTTATGGAATATGGTAATACCAATCCAATGTGATTCCTTTGAGATTATTTGGAAATATCTTATCCAACTACAACATCCCAAGGAAGCAATTCCCTGATAGCAGTAGTGTAGGCCTTGATATGAGCATTTGGGTATCCTTCTCCCTTAAATTTTGGAAGATCCAGAAATGGGCATGGAAGCATGACACCACATATGGTGAAGTCAAGAGGCTCCTTTAAGTACTCAGCATATGTACCCATTGCGTAAGATTCCACCATTGAAGATCCTTGATGAGGAGGTGGAGGAGGAGGAGTTGGATAAGATGCATTATAAGCATTGACGAACGTATATGGGTCCCTTGATATGGCATGTAGGGAGTGGGAATGGTATATGGGTCCATATGGGGAGTTTTTGAATACATATGCATGTAAGGTGGGATAGTTCTAGGATATGGACTAGGGGCATAAAACCAGGGAATGTCACATTGCCTATTGTGGTGGCATTCAAGAATGCACTTCCATGAAATCCTTATGTAGGATAAGCTTGAGAAGGATGAGGACCCATCCCTAGTGTGTCTAACCCTGTGATAAGATCACCTAGATTTGAATGAACCAGATAACCTTGTTGTATATGATATTGCATTGGTTTCTCATTAGAAGGGATGTATCCTTTGTTGTCAAATAGATACCCCATGTTATGCCCTACTACATGTGTTGGTTGTGAATTCTGGGCACTTTCTAGTTCTCTAATCCTCCCTACTAAAGTAGAAATGAGATCATTGGGAGAGGATTGAGTCCCTTGTTGGGGTGCTTGTGGTGTAGGGTTTGATTGAGTAGGCTCATGATACTCTATTATGAATTGTTCGGTGTTATAATTCTTGTCTTCCTAGTAAGAATATTAGGGATAGGTATTCAAATCTCGGAGGTCAAGCCTTCATTCTATCAAAATACTCATCTATCTGATGAAGAGGATTAGATATTCATGTAAATAGATCATCCTATGTTGATTACATGGAAATGTGAGGTCTTGAAAAGACTCTATGGTAAGAACATGTTCCATTTGTGATAACAACGTGGTTTGCATTAGGTTGATCATATTTCATGTCTAATGGTTGATCAACCTCCTCCATCCTTACATAGCTAATGGGGTTTGAAGTGTAACTAGGGAGGTTTGGACGTTGCTTGTGTAATTGTCACCCCACCTTGAAAGAGAAGGGGATTGTTGTGGTTGAACATTGGTGTAATATCTATCAGAGCCAAATGGCCCACCAAACTCTCTTCCAGACATATTTTAGAAAGTATAAAATACCTACCAAAATAGGGGAAGAAATGGAGAGGTGAGGTAATAACAATGAAATAAAAGGAAACAAGAAGGAATTAATCCTTCACGTCGGGTTCACCAATTTATACGATGAAAATTGACATGCAACCTTCAACCGCACTCAACCCCCGAGGTTGTGCTTTGGAGAGCCCGATGTTGAATGTGTGTGGCTAACTATAGGAGGATCAATGACTAAGATCTAGTAGTGTGATCTCCTGTAGCTGAGTTGGAAAAGGGAGATTTAGAGGCTATGAACGGGTAGCGTAAATTCCCTATGGTTTGTTTTCCTAACTTGGATCTAAGTGTTAAACTAGTTTGAAGTGTCCAAATTAACTAAGCTGAAACTAACAATCTATGCTACTACTGAAAGGAAACTAATCTAAACAAATCACAAAACTGAAATATTACAATCACAAACAACAATTTTTTATTCTAAATAATTAAAATATTTCTACACTAAAACTAAACAAGCGAGATAACCCGGTGTGGTTATTCACTTGTGCTTGAGTGTATTGAAACTAAACTAACTTAAAACAAGAACTTTTCCAAATGATCTATGATGTGTAGACAACCTCCTATAGATATTCTCTCCTTCAAATCCACAGGGATGGGAAGAAGAGGATCCATCACCGGGGATTGCTATTAATTATTTAAACCCTCTTGGAAATTAACTAATTACTTGCAAATGAAAGGAAATTGATTTCTACTCTATTTGATATGATGTAACAATGATAAATTATAATAATGAAGGAAATCAAACAACAAATCCAACTTGGAATTCACATAATAGAGGTAAATCAGGTGTAGTAATTTTTCCCCTCAGTTTGTCCTTTCTTTCTCTATGTGTTCATATGAGTCCAAGGGATTGGGAATGCAAGAACAACAACAAGAGGATGGCACTTGAGCAATGGAAGCTTGAAGGAAGTCTAGATGCAATGCAAGTAGAAGAGAGATAACACAAGAGATATGAGCTTGGCTATGTAATTCCTAGCAAGATTGTGGCAGTAATACAATGCAAGATACATAAAAATTCTCATTCCCTTTTCTTGAATACAAGCATGGAATATATAAGAATGGAGGATGGGAGGTACCTTCATGCATAAGGAAAGGAGTAGTTCCAACTTATTAAATCTATTTAAAAATAGGAGGAAGGAGAACCAAGCAAACAAAGTTAATTTTAGGCAATTTGGCTCACGAAACGCATGCAAAAAGTGAAATTAAGTGAACCGTCACATGTTAAAACACACATGAAGAATATGGAAAAAGTGGGCAGACCATCACCCATGCGGGGTGGTGGTTTCAGACCGCCGCTTTGTTTTGGGCGGCGGTTTAAGAACCGCCTCCTAGGTGGGGCGGTGGTCTTGGCACCTAAGGCCAAAATATGTGCATAAAGAGGCAAGAATTTAGAAAAAGTGCGAGAAGGCTAAGTAAAGACATCTAGAGACAACTATATAATGGGAAAGGAAATTGGAGCTGAACACCTTCTTGAAAGGACCTCACTCATCATTGGGGAATTTTGTAACCCTTTTTCCACAATGTAGCATAAAAACATGTAATAGGGAAATAAGATGGACGAGGTTAATGATGGACTGGATGATCTAAGGATATGACTATGAGCTCATTGGAAGAGATGCTAACAATAGAATGGTCGCAAGTGCATTGCCTTAAGAGGTTCCACTTCCGGTTTAACATCACAGAGGGAAAAATTTACATGCAATGTTTTGATTTGAGGATAGGGTGAGGTTAAATTTGCATTTGGATATGATGAGAGTTTGTAAAGATGAGATATGATAGGATAGATAAGTGAAGATAAAAAACTATGTGCTACCTGTTGAGGAAGTGAAAATATGCATCCGAGATGAATGGATGGGATAAGGAAGTATACATAAGATGAGAGGATATGTAAATTATGTACTACCTTTTAAAAGTGAGGAAGTGAGAAAATGTATGCATCCTTGACGAGATAGAGATGGCCATGAAGGTGGGATTAGGATGAAAAATAAATTTTCCTCCAAGAGAAGACAAGTATAGCCATGAATGTCAACTTCAAGATGGAAATATGGTGCCCCAAGAGAGGCACAAGTATGGCCACAATGGTGGAATTTGGAATAAGAGTGTGGATGGTTTCTCAAAGGAAGGAAACATATGGCCAAAAATGTGGACTTAAGATGAAAATATGAACCCTCAAGGGAGAGATGAATATGGCCACAAAAGTGGACTTAAAATGAGATGAAGATTTAGACAAGATTAATTTGGATTTAAGATTGGATGAGATTAAATAAAGTGATGTCAAAAGGTGAAGTCCCCCAACATCAAGGGAGTTGTATGGATGGATAAGAGATGAATTAATGTGGAAGGGATGCTCAAGGATGAGGGGAGGATGTCCCCCTAATGAGGGAGATTATATCACTGTGGAAAAATTAGATGCGAGATGAGTTAGTGGATGTCAAAGGAGTTTAAATAATATCATTTTGGATTTGTATTGGATAAACAATTGAAGACCACAAGGGTGATTGACAAGATAAATAATATTAATGAACAAGGGAGGACCTTCCTTAGGAGAAATTTCATCAGTGTAGGATAGATGCTAAGAGGTCATGTGGATGAAGGAATCTTGGAAAACATAATGAATGGGATACAAATTAGATTGGTTGTAGATGGAGAAGGATGTTCCCCACTGAATGACAAAATTATATTTCTCAATAAGGTTATGGATGATTGTTTGAAAGGCCTTAAAATTCTTGATTTCATGGCCCAACGTATGATGATAGGTGCATGTGATATTATGATTGAACCATGATGGCTTTGGAATATTTGGATTAAAAGGTTTAGTAGGGGAAGCATGATGGAAGATATTTGAGTTAAATGTTAAAAGATATCTACGTAGGACCCAATTGAAGTGTCATGGGGAAGGTAAATCTCATGGGTTTTGATAGGATGTTTCATATTGGATTTTAGAGTAGATGTGGATCGAATCATAAACTAGATGTCTTGTGAGATGAATAAAATTTGAGAGAAGGGTTGGATTGTTTGGTTTTGGATTTATTGATGTAAGATGTATTAGATGAAGGGAATGGCCCTGAAATAGGTGAGGATGTGCTTGGGATGAAGGTAAGATCTAATTTCTTATGAGGATGTGCAAGAGAATTTTGGGGATGTTTACCAAGAGTTTTAGATTTTGATCAAGAGGATTTACCCTCAAGAGGATAAAAATAATCTCAACCGGTGGATTTGACGATTGTAGTGTAGGTTTTGGATTGGTTAATGTAGATATAGTAGATGTTAAGGGATTAAGTGTAGTAAATTTGGATTATATTAGTGATGTGGCCATAGGAAATGATGTAGGTGTATGTGACAAATACATCATGGTAGATGTAAGCGTGTTTTTGATGTGGTAGATATAGGGATATCTAGGATTGATAAAGAGGTAGGTATAACTAGATCACTTAGGGATGTAAGTGATGTAGTGTTTTATGGAGATGTGGATATAGTTAAATTCGGTGTAGTTGTGGTAAGGGTAGGGATAGATACATATGTGGAATAAGTGGTAGAATTTAACATGATAGGTGTAGTGATCGTGGACATGGTTGGTATGGATGTGGGGTAGGTATTAAAGGATCCACAGAACAATGTTTGAGAAAGGGTAGATGAGGAGGTAGATATTTGATGTACCATATTGATTGCATGAGGATTTAATGTGTAAGATTTGGAAGGTAGATATGGATTGGTCAATGGTGGATTTAGGAAGGGATGTTTAAAGATACCATGAGGTGAAGATTGAATTGGTGGGAGGATTGTGTAATGTTGGAAAGTAGGGATGTAATAAAATGGCTGAGATTGGATGGGAGGTTTGATTATTGATATGCATAAGGAGTAGGAATGCCAAAAGATGGAGATTGTTGGATAGGTATGGGAGATGTAGCAGGGATGTCATTGATATAAGATGATGGGGGTAAAATAAGATTCTCTAGTTAATATGATCGAGATATGGATTTACGGTGAAATTAATCATTGATGGGGATATAAGGAGATAATCATGAGATATCAATCATGGTAGATGTTTGACAAGTGATAGTAGTTGATGTGATAGGCCCGGGGGTTGTAATTATAGTTGATGTAGGCATATGAGATGTGTTGGGTGGTTTTGGTTGTTCAATATAAGGGGTGGATGGATAAGGATGTAAAAATCTCATTGTATTAAAGTTGAAGGGGATGTTTGATAGGATGTTTGGGATTGAATATGAGTATTTGATTGTTGAATGTATGTATATTAGAATGATTGGGGTGGAATATGATCCACCAATTGAGTAGGTTGATAGGATTGAGAGATTTTAGGGGTTTACGAAGTAGGAAGTCAGAGATGGATCTAGAGGGAGGCCCATGGGTCTCTAAAGGAGAAGGAGGTGATGGAGGTGTAGCCAATGGAGGTCTAATGGGCTAATAAGAGATAGAAGAATTAGATTTAGAAAGGGGATTTGTTTGAATAATATGGTTGTTATAGGGTTGAGAGATCCAATGTGGAATATGAAGATTTATGGATGAAGTAGTAACATCATTAGATATATTACACTATTGTATGCATTGTCCGATCTTGAAAAGTAGTAGTAATCGGTGTGAAATAAGAAAACATGTCAAGAAACAAAGTTTCCATAATAAGGATTTTAAGAAAGTGTGAAAAATAAAAAGGGGATGGATAACAAGGTACCTAAGAGAAGGAAATATATGTTTGGTTTTAGGAAGTTTATTATGGCCTCGAGAGTTTGAGGTGGTTCCCTATTGGGTGATGAAATCCCAATCGGTCTGGGTAGGAGGATGTTTAGATGTGTGATTTGAATGTGTGAGTTTGGTTTGTGTGTGAGGAATGTGAGATGTAACAAGTTAACCCCTACTTAGACTATGTGAGCAAGAAGGATACACAAAAGAAAGGTTCTTTTAAACCAAATCAAGTGTGATATTTCGATGAGGAAACACACAAAAAGAGAAATACAATGCAAAAATGAGAAAATATAGAAAAATGAGGAATACCCGAATAAATATTTTTTTATCTCGAACTTAAGAGAGAAGAGAAATCAGAAGTTGAACCAACACAAGCAAGTAAGAATCATGGCCTCGTGCTTCTGATGTTAGTAGAAGTAAGAAAAATAGAAAAAAATGAAAAGGGATCATCTAAGGGTGGTCCCACCGTGCGTGCCAGAATGTTTTCCATGTTTCTTTGTTCGTACACAAATTAATAAGCTAGATACTAAAAGAAACTAACTCATAATATGGAGGGTTTCTAGTACCTTAGAAGCATGATAGATGTGGATGGACGAGTGCTTAGTAATTGATCTTTGTTATGGCTGATGAACCTGAAAATAAGTTAGACTAAAAAGGATATTGATTAGATAGGATATGCGGGGGTTTCCCAAACAAATCTAGCTCCAAGAAGTGTGAATTTCCTTTTAGGATGTCAACCCCGTTTTTAGAAAAAGCGAAGTAAAGGATGGATTAAAAATAGCATGTAGAAACAGTATTCTATCAATCTAAGAATAATTAAGATTTGATATGAAAGCTAATTGGATTAAAAGAAATGTAAATTAAATGTTACTTGGTCTGGGTCGATGATGACCTAGACTATGAAAAGGTAGGTCGACGGTGCCCCGAGAGGGTGGATTTGGAATGTAAGCTGAATATGAAGACTTATAAGGGTCCTGGATACAAAAAGAAGCTTGTGGATGCTGGAGTCAACTTGCAGAAGGAATCGAGGGAGAAGAAGCCAAAAGTAGTAGAAAATAGTAGTAAGGGGGTTGGATTGAAAAACTAGGCTCGATGGCAATCGGGGTGTAGGTAGGATAAATCAAGCATAGAGGAACATAATGATGGTCTTGGTAAGTTGAGTCAGGAACAAAATGAAGGTGGACACGAAAAAGGGATCTGGAGGTTGAAACCATAGTGGTAGAAGGATGAGTTGATGGTGATCTAACAGGGTCAAAGATGTCTCAGAGCAGAGTTAGATAAGGACAAGGTCAAAAGGGATGAAATGGGAGACCTACAAGTGAAGAGACTAAAAATAAGGCCGACAAATGAACTCTAAGTGTTGTAGAATCTGATATAAATATGAAAAACGTTATATGCAAACAATACGAGGATAATATGATAAGTATCGCATAAACAACACAAAGATGATGATAAATATCACAAAAGGATGATCATGAGTTATGCAAGAATTTCCAAAGGAGGTCTCTATTAAACACTACAAAATTACATAAAACACCGAATAATAATAATACAACTTGAATTAATTTGGGATGTCATTCAATAAGACAAGGTTACATATATAGAGTGGAGTTCTCCTATGAAAGAGGAGTCAACTCTAATCTTCAACAAACTCTCACTTATCTCTCCCAATCCCTATTCTCACTCAACAAACCTAGAATCTCTCTAAGAGATCTCTACGAGTTGTCACCAACTCATTATTTGCACAATAATAATGTTCACAATATTAAACTATTCCTAACATTCACCCCCTTAGTGTGAACATGGGAAAAACATACACACTCTCATCTGTAGTATGCTCACCTCTATGGAGCATGTCAAACTATGTGACTCATGACCTTGATACTAATGAAGGGAGCAATGCTCAACCTTCTATGGTTTTACAAGTTTACCACAAACCTTGACGTGTAACAGATCCATTGCTGTCCACCTTGTGTGGTTTTCTCGGATCTTCCACAAACCTTTCCAAGATCCATGAATTGTCTTACACTCGGTGCTTTTTCTCACCTATTTCATTACATCGGAAGTTACATTCAGAATGTTTATACATTACTTTTGAACAATCATTTTTCTTATTCTCACAAATGTATGCTGAAAGTAAACACACAACTTAAAAACTTGGCCACTAGTTTAGTTTCACGGCCTCATTGATGGTACTGATAAGAGGTTGCCGATTGGCCTCCTGCCTCCATTGCTTCCGGCCTCCATCATTTTTCTACTTAGTTAACAAATATATCTTTTAGGCTCATATTACAATTCTCTCGGGTGTTGGTTTCAAATGATAATGCACCCCCTCACTATGGACGTCGTGTAAAAGTGAAAGTGCATCAAAAAACAAGTGAAACATTTTTTTATTAATTTTTTTTGAATTTGCCAAAAATGGAAAAATAATTTTTTTATCCAACAACAAAAAGAATAGGATCAATGCATAGAACTTGAAAAAATACACATTTAAAAAAACGATACCTCAATCTGAGTTATCAGCTGAAATTTATCGTGCTTACAAGTTCTAAATTCAACTTCTTTCCGGACCCTTTCCAAAAATGGAAAATTTATTTTTTATACTTGCATTTTTTCAGTATGTCCAAAAATGGAAAAAAATAAAATAAAACATGCAGAGTTACCAAAACGGTGATACAATACACAGGCTGATCAAAGTTACCAGAATGGTGATGTAATACATAGGATGCTCGATAGAATGTGCAGGCAGAAGGATTCAATTCACGGGAAGAATGCTCCAATACGCAAGTGAGAGAATGAAGAATGTGCAGGCCGTATCACTTCACCAAAGAAAATACCAATTTCGTACTCCAACGCAGAGATAGAAGTCTGGACGTGAGTCTTCACTGAGTGGAGCATGAACATAGAAAGCTTTATTACTATAGAACAATGCGCAGAAATTCACAACAGAGAACAACACTATATTTTCTCATGTTTCGGGAAAATCACAAGATATTTTCCCATAAAAAATCAAGCCTCCATTATTCTAACCTGCTCTGATACCACTGTTAAACACTACAGAATTACATAAAACACCGAATAATAATAATACAACTTGAATTAATTCAGGATGTTATTAAATAAGAAAAGGTTACATATATAGAGTGGAGTTATCCTATGAAAGAGGAGTGAACTCTAATCTTCAACAAATTCTCACTTATCTCTCCCAATCCCTATTCTCACTCAAAAACCTAGAATCCCTCTAAGAGATCTCTACGGGTTGTCACCAACTCATTATTTGCATAATAATAATGTTCACAATTTTAAACTAGTCCTAGTCTCTAATCAAGATAGGAATGCTCAGGCATGATAGTCAATTCACAAGTCACAAGAAAGCTCCAAAATTTGCATGCATCTGATGATTATGCAAAGAAACTACTTAGTTTTATGGGGTCAACAATGGTGGGCTATGTCACCACCGACCATGGGGAAAGTTTTCCCAATGGGGTGGATTTTTTTCTTTAGGTCAGGATTTCATGTTTTTAAGGAGGGAAAAAACGCTTTAAAGCTTATGTGTTGGATTGGGTTATTTAAGGATGAATCATGGGTAGTTAGAAGATAGGAATGGGTAGAAAAATAATAGGGATTTAAATTTAGAATAAAAACATCCTAAATAGAAAGTCCATTACAACATTGTGGATGTGGATATGAATGAATGAATGAATTAATGGGAATTAATTAATTAATGTGAATTAATAAGGATTAATGATGATAGGATAATAAGTGGGCATTTTATTAAACATTGATGGGGATGGACTTGATTAAAGGGTACCTAGATAGGACCATATAAAAATATGCGCACATGGTCGAAAAGGGTAGAGATACTAAATTTAGGTGTCTACAACATGAAGACATCAACGACTTGTAGTATTGTCGGACTTGTGATAAGGTTGCAGAAATTTTCACCAAACCCTTCACCGAGGTGAATTTTATTCACTTGCAATATATTCTTAGGGTGATGTATTCTGTAGGCTCACATCTTCTTTGGAATTTCTAGTCCTCTTCTCCTCTTATTTATTTCTAGAAAGATGTTATTTGTACATGGGTATCTTTTCAAGCCTTTAGTTTCCAGTGCCCCACTGGACACATCTTTCTTAGTTGTCTAGGGGTGTTCTATTTCTATTTATGACTTTCCATGACCTCTACCTCAACTTTAATGAAGGGGGTGTTGGTATGTGTGACTTGCCTCATCATCACTCGATGTCTTGTCCACATCACATGGTGAATCATTTTTCTTAGGCCAGATCATAGGTCTTAGGAGTTATATGATACATGGAAGATTTCGTCATAGAATTTGTCATTGTCTAGTGACATCATAGGAGTTACATTCCATTTTTGAATCATAACTCCTATTTCCCTCATGGAGGGAGTTATTTTCCAAGCACGGAGTTACACAACACTCCCATATGTACCCTCTTATTTTGATCTATGAGAATGAGTAAACTTGTTTATTTTATGCATGATTTTCCTTTTTGTTCATTTTCTTGCTGATTACTTGGAGATCTCATGTAATTTTTGGAGTGCAACCTCTTCAATATGCACAAAGTTCCACATTTATCCTTTCATAACAATCTCACACTTTATTATTTTTTGCTTTCTAGTGATAATTTCATAGTTTGAATGTGGATACTTATCCATTTACCTTTTGTTTATGAGATTTCTTGACTTTATTTTATTTCTAGAACTCGAAGATTTATGGTTTTTGAGGCCACTTGGCTAAATGTCATCAAGAATGTTTTTGTAGTTTTTATTTCCTATTGATGAGTTAGTTTTTATTCTTTATAATGTGTATATATGTTTTATGGGGGTACTCGCAAGGAGCCTTGTCGCATGCTTGGTGTTGTAGGACATGCCCTTGGTTTTGAGGTGATGGGGATTTGTGTTCGTAACCATGGAGTGACCCAACCTCACTTGGATACTTGATACTCAGTCCTCCTATGGTGGAGTGACACTTTTGATACTTGATCCTCCTATGGTGGAGAGACATATGTGATATTTAATTCCCTATGGTTGAGATAATCCTATGCAATTTATTCCTCTATGGTTGAGAGGATCTCATAATTCCCTATTCTCTTGAGGGGAGAAGAATTTATGATATACAATATATTTTTATGGGTTTGATAGTGATTTGTGTTTCTCTTTGCATCCTAGGATGATGTTATTCATTGTTGATATACATATGATATTCAGTTCATACTTCATGGATTATATTTGGGATAGTTTACTCTTTCATAATTGTGGTTTACAGGAGGAAAAAATACATTTGGGACATGTGGATTCACCGATAGGCATACTTGATGATAAATGGTTCTTTTAGTTCCCTTGAGAAGAGGTTGACATACTTGACTACAAAATTCCTATGATAGATATCAGGTTTTTTAAGGCATTATACATGAAGATATGTGTTACTCTTGGTCATGGGGACCCTTCTATAGATGTGTTTTTATCTTACACCTTTTTCTATGTATTGTGCATACCCCTTTATATACCGGTTGTATGGAGTCTATGATACATGGACCATGTTTCGGGTGACCTATTACTATCTCCTCCTAGGTTGTGGTTGTCCTCTTGGTGAGGAAATGTGGTGATTTTATGGTATTCTATTTGTGTTGTCATAGACTTATGGATATTTAATGTGTTATTTTCCTTGGTATGGTGAATGCTACATATATACCCTTCCTTGTTAGTGTGTGACATGTTAAAATTGTTGCATAAAATGTGATAAATGTGAAGTGGCCTATGTTATGGTTCTAGGTATTGGATGACCTTGTGATGTATTACCTTGTTGGAAAACTCATGATAATAGTGAAATTTACTCATTAAACAATGAAAATGATTTTTGAACAATTAAAATGACTAAGAGACATTAAATAAACCAACCTCGACTAATGAGAAAACACTATCAAACAATTTTGGGCATGATTATGAAAATTAGCTTAAATTCAAATGGTGAAGAGGACTACTAATCTTCACATAACATAAAAAAATTACGAAAATTATAATTTGTTTTGACCCCTCGTGGTCGTGTTCCAACGACCATTCCATTTTTCTATTGTATTGAGTTGATGTTGGCCCTCTCCTTACTTGTGAGTGCTTCTTCAAATATTTTCATTGTGTTGCATCGAGGGTGATGATCTTATAAGGGGAGGGATATATTGTGCCCCCTTCAATTTTGGTTTCTCCATTCCCATCGGTGAAGTGTTCTAGTTCGATGAAGTTATATGGTCAATTTACTGTAAGGTATCTATAGATCAAGATAATGAGGAAGAGATGACTAAGTGACACATAGGAGATGGATATTTATGTCTATGACAGTGTCTCTTTGGAGGGCGGGTGAGATCCCCCCTCTCTCTATATCTCTATACTTGGCCAAGGGAAACCAACTATATATATATATATATATATATATATATATATATAGAGAGAGAGAGAGAGAGAGAGAGAGAGAGAGAGAGAGAGAGAGAGAGATTTGGTGCCAAATTGTGTAGTGAAGTTGTAAACATGATATGCATGAAATCAAGATATGAACATTAATGTAGCATTCGATATGGTAAGGAGATAGTATAAATTACTAAATTCTATTATTATAGTGTAATAATAATGACAAATGATAATTACACTAAGAGGCATTCATATAATGTCGATCAAGATGTAATGGAGTGAGTTCACTTATATTCTCGACATTACATTTGATGTCAATTTCATCAACACATATTAATTTATTTATAAATTTGAATTTTATTAGATTGTCACTATGATAATTGTTATTTTTGTTCTTGGATAAGTAAAAATAAAAATATATATACATACATACATATATCCATATATATTGGTATGTTTAAAATTACACACACACACACACACACACACACACACACACACACACACACACACACACACACACACACACACACACACACACACACACACACACACACACACATAATAATAAAAAACTAGCAATCACATGTGTTCAATGCAATTTGAATGCTGAATGATATATGCTATTTTATTTAGAGGTAAAGTTATTACTTTTGTAGTTGATGTTGATAATGGGTGTGATTGATTTTGTAAGTGTAGAAATATAGATGAAGCATTACATTTAAAGGACCTTCCAGACATTTCAACGTAATAAAATAAAATGAAACAAAGATAAAATAATAATAGTGAATGAAATAGAGATGTTAAAAGAAATAAGGAAATAAAATAAAATAAAATAAAAAATTTGGGTGAGGGAAAAATTAGGTTTTCTTACTTTTTGTTGGAAGAGGTGGCGAGGATATTTTTTTAGGAAAAAGCGTTTAGCAACAGAGGTGAAAACAAACTCCACAACCTTTTCTAGCATCCCCATGGCTCCACCAAAATGGGAGTCATTAGACAAGGAATGGACACCCTTCAACACATTTTTGAAGGGGATTTTAGTCATTATATGTTGTAGGTGTTATGGTATATATAGGAAAAATGTGGGTGCATGGAGCAAACTCAACCCTATAAAATTAATTTTTGGTGTTTATTTTCTTACACATGCACAAACATAAAGGGTTGAGGGTTGTAAATTCTAGGATGGTTAGGCACCTCTATTATCAAGGGAAAATAATAATGTTTTATTTATTTATATGTGCTTGATTGAATATTCTGTGGCATTGGATATCTTGAGGAAGTTTCAAAATTTATCATCAACATGCCTATAAAATCTATGACGGTCATGTGGATGCGTTTTCTTAGTGTTTAAAGAACAAAAAAATTAAAATGATTTTGAGTCAATGTTATTTATAACAACACTCTATAGTTTGAGGCAGCCAACCAATAAGTTACAACCTTTGTTCTTCTACCAAGACACCTATGTAAAAATGGGCATGTGGGTTTCTATGTAAACTTTAAATAATTTGTTTTTTCTTCCAAGATAATTTATCCAACTTAGATATTATGTATCCATGTGTATGAAAATGTGGGAGAATATATAAGGCTCATGAACTATTTGAAAGACTAATTCAAATAAAAGTGGTCTCATGGAATGCAATGATTTCAGAATATGCATAAAATGGTTTTGCTGAGAAGGTTTTGTAAAATTTTATGAAAAAATAAGTGGCATATGTTAAATCAAATTTCAAAAAATTCCTCAAAGAAGCATGGTCTCATCGAATGTAATGGTTATACGATTCACACAAGATGGGGTTTTGAATCAGTTTAGTCGGTCATCAAGGCTTAATGGAGAGTTGAGTTTGTGTATTGTTGTAATTATTTGTAAATCGATAGATGTGTATGTTAAAATTGGGAATATACCAAAGGCATGAGAATTGCTAGATAATTTTCTTCAACAAAAGGTGGTCTCTTGGAGTGTGTATAGAAGTGCTTAGGACATACCTCTCTCACATTGCCTCTTCACCTCTAGGCATGGATTCACTCTCTCCTCTCTAACTTGATTTTAAAATTTTATTCCATTGATAATACCTTAAAATTCAAATACAAAATCAATATAGTTATCGTTGCTTTTTCATCATATGATTTTAAAAACTAGACAAAACAATTTTATGTATCATGTCAAACTTGTCCCGTAAATAATCACCTTAGGCGATATTCCAAAACACTAGACATTTAACATGAATAAAAACCTATGAAATATCCCCTATTATCATGACCCATGATCATAAAATATAGATTGATAAATATGCTTAGTAACGTCAATCGAAAACTTTAAATGGCTCTTAAGTTGAGCCAAACACCTCTAAAAATGATGCGCAAGAAACATCTCTAAACCTATTTTTATAAATTAATCTATCAGTAACCTCTTCCTTGTCATATGGAGACCTCTTTCCAACCTATTAACATCATTGAAATAGTTCATAATCATGTTTTCAAAGTGGGTTATTAGTTGATTCAAAAATTTGGGTCTTTGGCAAGTGTGTTTTTACTACAACCAGACCCTTCCCCGCAAATGTAGACACCCATAATTACGCTAGAGAAATTTAGAGAAATTTAAATATTTCTTAAATTTCACTAATTATTCCTTCCCCTACAAATTGGTGAAATTTCATCAAAAGAGCTCATCTTCTCTAGACTAATTAATTATTATTAATTAATTAGCTTCCCCTTTCATTTAACCAATAAATCAATATTTAATTGATTTAATCCCCTTTCTATAGTCTAAATCATGCTAATATTCCTCTAAAATCTTTTATAAGCTTGCACATCTATTAATTAAATCATCTTGATTAATTAAAAGGCCCCTTTATCCACATGAGTCACTAAAGGACAAAAAAACCCTCCTAAAGTTAACTCAACCCTATCTAAACCCCCCTTATCCACAACTAACTCAACATCCCTATTATCCCACATGCAAAGGGATGTAGTGATTCCTTTATCCATTGGGCTATATAAAGAGCCCTCCTCCTACCTTTACACTTACACCTAAATTCTTTGAGAAGATAAAAGCAAAGCACATAGCAAATAGACTATAAGCTTTCTTTCACTCTTGAAGAATTCACCATTGAAGAGCTAAGCCTCCTTCCTTCACCAAATTTGATAATCAAAGGGTCTTGGAGCCCCATTCCTAGGTTCTTGGATATCAAAACAACTAATTTGATTGCATAGGTCCATTTGATTTTTTTGTCAATCAAAAGAGTAGAGGTTTTTGACAATTAACATGTTAGTTTGATTTATGCTTTAAAGTTCTAATGCAATAGTGTTATTGTCTAACCTTGTTTAGCTCTTATCTTGATGGTGTTTAGATTTTGATTTAGCTTTGTTAATTAAGACTACTAGGTGTTAGTTTTAATTTCCTTAACTTAGTTGAACAAAACCATGCACACATTTGGCATGCCCGGTGGGATGGATCCTTTGTCCCTTAGCATTTTTAGCTTGAATTCTATTGTTTTTTGGCTAACCCTTTGATATGCACATATAGTAATTAATGTTCAATTTCTTGGGATTTTTGCTAACATTATATGTGTAGGTTCTCACTTATAGCTATCATTTTTATGGGTTGTTGCTAATTTCAAGCTAACTTGTTAAAATTTGAAGTATTGTGAGCTTTTTTGTGTTTTTCACTGTACTTTGGTTGTAGGAGTGGCGCAGGCACACAAATAGGGGTGCAGATACACTTATCGTGGCACAGTGCACCTCTCGGGTGCACAGTGCACACTGCATCGGGGCTTGAATTTCTATTTTTCGACCTTGGTGCACATACACTAACCCGCACATGCCTAACCAGGCATGTGGTGCACTAAATTAGGCGCAGATGCTTATTTCATATTGTACCTTCACTGCAACACAAAACTTGTTAGACCAACACATACACACTAACCCAGGTGCACACACACGTTTTTGTGGCACAGCGACACATTTCGGTGGTGCATACTATTTAAATTCTGTGGTGGTGCACACACTTTTTAATCATGGTGGTACACGTTTTACATGGTTTTTAGAATTCTATTGGAATCGACTATTTTTCTGCGGTGGCATGCATTTTCCGGTGGTGCACACACTTTTTGGTAGCACAAGTGCTCTAATAATCTCATACTATTTTTTCCGAGGTGCACACACATATTTTCTAATGGCACACATGCCTCTTGGGTGGTGTAGGTGCACTGTAAGTTAAAAATATAGAGTGGCGCATCCGCCCTAACCCGCGTGCAGATGCCAAAATAGGGGCATAAGTGTCTTTTTGTTTTCTTAAGATTAATGTGTTAAGGTGCTAACTTTCTTATAGGTTTTATCTAATTAAATACTCATTTTTACAGGGTGTTTTTACATGCTTTTACTTGATTAGATAAACTTTGCATGCTTTCTTATAAGAATAAGATCATGTATGCTCTTCCCTCGCGTCCCTTGGGGTGATCTTGGGAATCAAAAATGATTCTTAGGTCTTTTTGATGCTTTGAAATTGTTAGGAATATCTGAATTGGAATGGGTTAACTTGGTGTGTTTGAATTAAAGTGTTTTTCCATTTGATATCTTCTTGATTTTGGGAAACATCACGTATGCTCTTCTCTTGCATCCTTGGATGATCTTGAGAATCAGAAATGATGTTTACTCTTTTTATGGAAAACTACTAAACTCATTGTGTAGGACCAAAACACACGCTTGTCAAAGAAAAGGTGGAATCAAAATGAAGTCAAAAACTACTAATATAATTGTCATATAGGTTTCCAAAAGGTGTTCAAGAAAACCACACCTAATTAAACAAGATAAAAAGAACAACATATTCAAAACACTATATTGCAGGTTTCGAAAAAGGGTACATCCCTATCCACTCAACTGGAACATAACCCCTTTGGCATAACGCCTTAAGCTACAACAATGGGGGTGGTTCCAGGAACCCCAAAGTAGTCCACACAAGAGGGAACCTTGTGGATGAAATGGGAAGTGCTCTACACTACCTACTTGACTAGTGATTCCTTTGTGAGATAGCATTACCGGTTGTCCGTATGGTGACCCCAGTGATAGTACATGTAGATGCACTAGTTTCCTACTATTCTTGAAGGGGGTAAAGTAAAGCCGAGATACTCCCAAGATAGTCGGACTGTTTGGGTAAATCATGCTTGCTTAAGACAACTTTATAACACCTAGGGAGAGAACCACCTAGGAAGATATTCTTTGGCTAGGAGCCCACTTTGACCATTCTAAAATAGTGTTGAGTTGTGAGCCATCTTTTCATCACGAAACATGTGACGCATTACTTTCGCTTAGTTTTTCACTTGCCTTAAGGCAAGGTGAAACTCTACCGAAGTGAAGCCAACATTTTTCATCCCCATTTTGATCTACTTCCTTCACATTCTTTTGACACTTTGTTGATCAAAAGAAGGGTGACTACCTCTATGTTACCAATCGATTGTTTCTGCCACTTTTTTCCATTTACGCCCATCCATGTTTGTGGTTGGGTAAGTTAAACATCTAAAGTGTGCAGAGGCATATTCATATCATTGGTGGCCTTTGTGATCTTGATACCCATGTCAAGATCATCATTGTAGTTAGGCATGGTTCATCATCTTGAACTTCCTTAGAAAGGTTACCTTGTTTGTATCGTATCACTACAATTTTGGTATTTACGTCTTGTTTCTTGTAAACTTGACCTAAATATCTATATTGTAAGGTTACGCTACACACATTTTAACAATTCCTAGTTATACTTTAAGCTTTTAGTTCGACTCTATTATTACCTCGATTTTGAAGAGTGCTACGTGTTACCACTTGTGCGTGTTATATCAATATCATCTTGATATCAATACCTTACTTTCTCAAAGTTTGGTTAACATATCTTGGTGACATTGTTGTGTCACTCACAAATTGTAACTAACTTTTTTGGGATATAGGTCTTAATCGAATTTGAGCTCGCTTCTAGTATACCTTGTTAGGAGGTCACATTAACTTCTTGTATTTACTTACGTTTTGTTCATTTTCTTGAACTTGGCATAAGTGAGAACATCTTGTTAATTATCTTACGACACCAAACTACTTTTTGAAACATAGTCTAGGAAGTACTTCATTTTGATAGGCTTAGATACCAAACATTTGTGTCATTGTTGATTTATCACTCTATCACATTGGTATTCTCACATTGTTACTCATTCATATTCTTGACAAATCATCTTGCATTTCACTTAGGTGTGGTCACAAAGTTTTGAACACATTTACAACTTACCTTAGTGAAACTATCACAAATCATGGCTCCCAAAACATGATTAGACTCAAGAAAAAAATATACGAGGAACAACAAGCACAAGCTTGGGAAGCCTCAAACAAACAAGGGTCAAACCCTTTTATTGGACATGATCTAGGGCCTCTATTTTCCACGTAGAAAAAGAGATAGAAGACATGGTCGATCATAGTGGTAATGAATTGGAGTCCCCACATGTGGAATTTGAATTTGACCCCACCTTATTAGATGAGTTCCTTTTTAGAAACAAGGATAGGGTGCTAGCACGGGTTGTAGAATTGGGGGCCAAAATGCCCACTACAAATGAAACAATCCCACCTATGAATAATGCTAATGAGGAGGAGCATCCTCTTATTAACATGGAGGAAATTTTAACACATAGACATGCTTCTACCTCCAACATAGGAAAAGATAATGTAGTGGGACATAGAATACCCTTTATCAAAGTGCCACGTAAAATCAGGTCAGGACACGAGAAAGTTGAAGAACCTCCACAATATGAGGAAGAAGAGGAACCTTTGGGAGAAGAGATCACCATTCAACAAAAAATTAGTAGCCTTAGCTGACAATTAGCCTTGCTAACCTCTCATGTACAAAAGGAAGTAGGAAATAATGTCCAAAAATCAAGGCCTAAGGTCAAATCAATGAACTCCATAGAGAAAATCATGGAGAAGACAATACGATATTATCATCATGTATATATCCCAACTTCTCCTACTAAGGAACAATTTCTCACACAAGAAGTACAATCTATGAAAGAAACACTCACAAGCCTTCAAGAGAGCAATGTAGGGAGCATTAGAAAGTATCAATATGAAGAACTATGTCCCTATCCTTTTGACAAAGCTATGACACTTCAACCTTTCCCTAAGAAATTTGATATGCCAAAATTTGACAAATATAGAGGAAAGGGAGATCCACGAGATCATGTCAAAGATTTCTATATGGCATGTCAAGAGGTGTCCTATAGTGATAATTATCTCATACGACTCTTTCCCAAGAGTCTAGGAGGTCAAGCCTTGGAGTGGTTTACTCATTTGCCTCGCGGGTCCATTTTTACCTGGCCAGAATTGGTAGAGAGGTTTGTGCATCACTTCTCATATAACATAGAAAGTGATATCACCATGGTAGATTTATGTGGCACCAAAAACACCCTAATGAGACTTTCACCAGATTTCCTACAATGGTGGAGAGGGATAGCCAGTCGCTTCCCTTGCGCTTTTCCCTGAAAAAAGCAACTGGTAAGTATCTTTGTGCCCAACCTAAATCTAGACATTTCTTTCCACCTTCAAATGCATTATGTTCACACTTTTGAGGAGGTCATTGAAAAGGGTGTTCAAATAGAGAAATCCCTTATTTCTAAAGGAACTCTTAAGTCACAATCTAAGGATAATAAAAATGCTAAACCTACGAGAAGCCAAAGATATTTAACAAAAACAAAAATGTGGTGGGAGACAGGATCACAGATTCCAAACGTGTACAAACGGTCCAAACCGGTCAACCTTTTAAACTGACCAAAGGACCTATTCAACCCCCACCAAAATGAAGAATGTTCACCCCTCTTAATGAGCCTTTGTCAGTTATATTAAAACAATTGGATGCGGCTCACATGGTGACATATCCTACGACACAACCATTTGATGACAATGCTCCAAAACCATCATGGTACAAGGAGCATGAATATTGTGAAATGCATCATGTCAAGGGACATAAAACAAAAAAATGTCTGTGAATCCATCACTATATCCAAGACCTCATCGACAATGGGGAGATAGAGGTGGACAAACCTAGGGAAAACTCAGACACCCAACGAAAAGATGGGGATATATAAAGAGCCATTCCCCAAACATGATAAATCAAAAGAGTCAAAGCCGGATCGGGAGAGTCATCCCAAAGTTATAAAGAAAAAAATTACTTATATACCAAGAAGGACAACAATCATTATGATTCACTTATTGGATGTATTCACTCTCCTAATGACCATATCAACACCATTCAAATCAAGGGAAAGGATTGTGCCACGATAACAAGGCATGCCCACCTCGTGATTCCTGAACCTTCTCCATCAACCCCAAAAAATGGTAATTACAACCTCTTAGAGAAACTTGAGAAAATGTCTGCCAAGATTTTGATCTTGGATCTTCTTAAGATTTCAAATGTACACAAAGACATTTTGTACCAAACTCTTTAGGGGTCGGAGTGCCACTAGAGGTAGATCCTACACATCTTCAAGCTGCAGTAGCAAACATTGTGCCAAATGAACACATTTCCTTCAATCATAGGGAGATCCCTACTTGAAAATCCAATGCATAATCTTCCTTTGTATATTGAGGTAGTTGTTACCCACAGGAAGATCAAATGGGTGCTTGTGGACAACGGATCAGGGTTGAACATCTACACACTAAAGTTGGTTAAACAACTAGGACATACTGAAGCAGATCTTGAGT
The DNA here is from genome assembly GCA_018340775.1 of Taxus wallichiana var. yunnanensis. Classification (NCBI taxonomy): domain Eukaryota; kingdom Viridiplantae; phylum Streptophyta; class Pinopsida; order Cupressales; family Taxaceae; genus Taxus; species Taxus wallichiana. The sequence continues at coordinate 109,092,893 of CM031243.1, forward strand.
CAAACATCATCACTATCACCCACTTACGACAATGTGGAAAGGGAGTCAGTGACATAATCATGTTGCCTATGGAAGTGGGTCCCACTTGTCATCAAACAAAGTTCCATGTCCTGGACTTGGAACTTCCATATAATATGCTTCTAGGCTAACCATGGATTCATGCCATGCAGGTTGTGCCATCAACATTTCATCAATGCATTAAACTAAAGCATGAGGGACACACCATTATAATACAAGGAGATTTAGAGCCCTTCGCTCACTACAGAGCTCTCAATAGTTTTGCACGTAAGGGTACATATGCATGTCCCTCTGCACCGATATAGCTCCCTCTCCAATCTAAAGCCATGGAATCTTAGGTAGATTCAGATTCTCTTAGTTCTTGTGCCCATGGGGCCTCTACATCAACCTCTCCTTTTGATTCATGGGAGATGAAGGTTCTAGAATATGGCTATGGAGAATATAACATGCAACAAGCCCTCTTGGTTTCAGACCTTTCATTGTCACCCAAGACTAGAGGTCAACCCAACTATCGCTTCAGAAGACCTAGAAATGAACAAACTATTGGGTCATTCTTACCTGGAGGCTTGTTGGATAAAGAAAAATTGTTGGATCCACCTACAACTTGGGTCCCAGAGGATACTCAGCCAACCTATTATCAAACCCCAAATATGAGAAATCCAATAAAATGATGTACTCCATGGGATATAAGGGCCTAGGATGTGGAAGAAATGAGAAAGGACAACGAGAATCCAAGTGCTCTCTTGTATTTTAAAATAGAAAGATATAGCATTGGAATTCACCCTTATGGGGCACACCCCAATGATCAAGATGCTACTTTCTCTAAACATGAGGATAGCTCTGACTATCTAGACAGCGATACGGATTCCCATTGTAGCCAATATGAGGATCTTGCCTCCACGAACCTATTCATGAATACCATTGTCCTAACCATAACCCCTACGGAATCTACCCTTGACCTTTTTACCCTTCCCTTGTTGAATGGGACCAAAAATTTCATATGTCACTAGATCTATTTAAGAATGATGAAGCTATCGCAGAGTTCATGGGCATTCGGGATACAATTACCATTAGAGACCACAATAAGGGCTTCTCTATTAACTTATATACCTGTGCCTACTTCGGTGAGGAGGCTGAGCTTCAGGGCCATAAAAACTTAAAAAAAGTGAGGGAAAAATTTCCACCATAAAGCCTCGTAAAAATCAAAGTCCAAGTCACACAGTGAAAACCTCTTTGAGGCACTCGACCAAAAAACAAGTGCAAAAATCAAAGGACAATAAAAGTGACCATGCCAAGGATGAAAATATCATGGAGACATCCTTGATGAAGATCTCAACCTTCCTCCTGATCCTACGCATATGGAGGACTTATCAAAATTACTAGTAGAGGAAACTATCGATGTAAACATTGGTACAAAAGAGGACCCAAAAATAGTCAAATTGGGAGCATCACTCTTGGCACGGGAAGAAGAAAACATTCACCATGCTGCTATGAGAGTTTATATATGTATTCACATGGTCCTATAAGGATATTCTAGGCTTATATCCAACTTTGGTCATGCATAACTTAGTTGTACATGCAGACATTAAGCCTATTAAGCAAGCTCGTAAATATGCACCCAAGGGTAGCCCTACTGGTTAAAGAGGAATTAGAAAGATTGCTTGCAGCAGGATTCATTCGCCTATTGGTTACTCTGAAATGGATATTTAACATTGTCCATGTCCGTAAAGAATCCTGTCGAGATCACAATCTACACGTATTTTAGAGACATTAATAAGGCTTTCCCTAAGGATGATTTTCCACTTGCCAAATATTGATATGATTTGGATTGAATGGCAGGATATGAGATGCTATCTCTTATGGATGGATTTTTAGGATATAACCAAATCAAGATAGCTGATGAAGATCAGCACAAGATGACTTTTACAACTCCTTGGGGTACCTTCTGTTATCAAGTAATGTCGTTTGGGCTTAAAAATGTAGGAGCTACTTATCGTAGGGGACGGTAATTTTCCATGATATGATCCATGATATCATGGAAGACTATGTAGATGACATCCTCAAAAATCTAAGACAAGAGAGGATCACCCTATCATTTTGTGGCATATCTTTGAGTGCCTACGAGTACAAAGTCCGGATAAACCCAAAGAAATGTGTGTTTGGTGTGCTATCAGGAAAATTGTTGGGCTTCATTGTATCAAGAAGGGGAATTGAGGTAGACCTTGCTAAAGTGTCTGTATTATTACTGAAATGCCTCCTCCTAAGAACATTAAGCAATCTACGCGTAGCTTGCAGGGAAAAATATAGGCTATTCGCCACTTCATCTCCCAACTTGTTGATAAGTGTCATTCATTCACCCACCTACTTAAAAAGGATGTCACCTTCATTTGGGGACTAGAGCAACAATAGGCCTTCGCTTTGCTTAAACAATACTTAGCCAATCCACCTATCCTCATGCCTCCAACTCCTGGTGAGCCACTCCTACTTTATATCTCTACTACTCAATTTGCTATTGGTGCACTACTCACCCAATACAACCTTGGTCACAAAGAAAAAGTGGTGTACTACCTCAGTCGCACTCTCATCGCTTATGAGCTCAACTATCCCCAAATTAAAAATCTTGTTTGACTATTGTTTTTACTTTTCAAAACTTTGCCATTATCTATTGAATACCAAAACCAAGCTTATATCCAAAGTTGACCCGCTCAAGTACTTGCTGTCTAAACCCACTCTCATAGGTAGAATGGCTAATTGGATCATTCTACTAAGTGAATTTGACATAGAGTTTGTGCATCGAAGTTGGTTAAGGGACAAGTACTCACTGACCAATTAATAGCGAGCACCTTTGCAAGGCATTGAATATTTTAATCTGGACCTACCGATGCCTCATTGCTATACATTGAAGAATCTGTCATATGACGATACACTTTGATGGGTCTTTTCATTTTCATGGTATAGGAGCAGGTGGTCCTCATTACTCCTTCTCGTGATCCCATACCTCAGCTTTTTGTCTTTGTTTTCCTTGCACCAACAACATCGCCGAGTATGAGGAACTTATCATGGGATGAATCTCTCCATCAAATGAAAATTCATCATGTTAAGGTTGTGGGTGATTCTTAGTTAATTATCAATCAAGTTAATGATGAATACAAGGTTAAGGATGAAAATCTCATACCTTACAAGAAATTGGTAGAAAATCTAAAAGAGTACTTTATGTGCATAATATTTGAACAGATCCTAAGAGTGCAAAACAAATTTGTAGATGCTATGGCAACATTAGGTTTTATGCTTCACATTCCGCAAGGAAATAATGACATTTCATTCTTTGTGAAAAATTTACGCCAACCCGTGTACGACATGCCAGAATCCTGTCTGGGTTGTGATGTTGTTGGTCCCAATTCCCCATGGTATGAACCCATATTTACCTATCTTAAAGACAACACATTCCCTCTTGACATCTCCCATTCTAAGAAACAAATCCTAATACACCAAATAGACCATTATACCCTTTTAGGAGGTATGCTTTATCATCATGGCTACGATGGGAATTTGTTACATTGTCTCGATATGATGGAGTCGATCTAAGCGATCAAAGAAGGACATGAAGGGGTGTGTGGAGCACATACTAATGGAATGGTTTTGGCCAAGAAATTGTTAAGAGTAGGCTACTATTGGCCTACCATGGAAACCGATTGTTGCAACTATGTCATAAAATGTGTACTTTATCAGAAATATGGAAATTTCATCCATGCTCCATCACAACCATTGCAACCCATCACTACCCCATGGCCATTTTCTAAATGGGGACTTGACTTGATAGGGAAGCTTACCCCTACCTCATCTGATGGTCATACCCACATCATCATGGCTACTGAATACTTTACCAAGTGGGTGGAAGTTGTCCCCTTAACCTATGTAACAGGAGCTCGATTTCTAAATTCATCATGAATCATATCATTTGCCGGTATGGCATTCTTATAGCCATTGTTACTAATAATGGAAAGTCATTTAAGAATAAAAATATAAAGGGTCTCTGTCAGTAGTTCCAAATCAGGTTAAAATGGTCTACACCATATTATCCCCAAGGTAATGGACAAGCCAAGGCCACAAATAAGACTTTGGTGTGAATAATGGAGAAAATGGTAAGTAAGACAAGTCGTAATTGGAATTTGTAAATCCACCCATCTCTTTGGGCTTATAGGACCTCTATTCACACTCCTACGGGTGTGATGCCATATTCTCTAGTATTTGGGACATAATCTATTATCCCACTAGAAATTGAACTTCCTTCTCTAAGAATCTCTTAGAGATTATCTGATAAAGATGAAGATTACCGGGTGGCTAGATCGCTGAGTTAGAGCTCCTAGATGAGAAGCACATCTACGCCCTTAATCACCTTAAAGTGTATCAGAACAGAGTCTCCAGAAATTACAACAAGAGAATCATACCTTGTTAGTGTGAGGTTGGTGATTTGGTCATGAAGGAGAATCAATTCAATACAAGGGTAGAGCGAAAAAGAAAGGAAAGTTTGAACCACATTGGTTAGAACCTTATGTTATAAAGTGGCTAAGTATGGAATAGAGCATACAAAATTTCTCACCCCAATGTTGATGAGCTATGTGAGCCCATGAATGCCATGCACCTTAAGTGGTTTTATGCTTAAATATGGTGCAAAAGCACAAAAAACATAAAAAAATGGTAACATAATAAAAAAATCAAAAAGAGAAAAAAAAAAGAAAAACAGGTCATCCATAAGTGAAAACCATGTAATTGTGGCACTTTGGATAGGTCCTTGGGTGAGAACCATTTTCTCGGTGCCTTAGGAGGATTCGTTGTTCACAAGCATCTTGCATCCGGAGGGTATTTCACATCTACCTCTAAGATTCCCTATGGGCCCAATCTTGTCAAGCCTTGATCTGGCTTTGTCTCCTTTTATTTGTCTATGAGGGGCATGGTCTTGGCCTATTCCCCATCTTATGCTGGGGGTATTTCTATGACTTCACCTTCCTATGTATAAGTGTGTGGCATCTCCCTCGTATATCCCCCATATAACGCTAGGGGCATCCACGCTTTCTTGGTTACCTATGCATAGCTCTAGAAAATTGTTAGAAAAACACAAACAATATAAAATTGTTTTATAAAACACAAAAACAATAGAAAATTGTTTCATAAAACCAAATCTTGCAAAAATATTTACTTTAGTTTCCTTGCATTGTCTTGTTTCTTGCTTTGCTTGTTTTCTTGTATAGTTGCTTCATGCTTGTACATTTGTGTTGTTTTTTTCTTGGACATACTTTGTTAGGATTCATCTTTTCTTGATTAGATTAGATTTATTCTTACTTGTGCATATTGAAGTGTGTTTTTGCATGCTAGTGGATCATAGTACATTGTTATATTGATTCATTGTGTTCTTTGTTAGCATTTGATTGTGTTTGCTTGTTGCATGTGCATCATTTTGTTATCACATCATCATGTTTCCATCACTATCATCACATCTAACATCATCTATACATCATATATCAAGAAAAGGATAAGTATACATCATACATGAATGCTAAGCTAATCATCACGTATCGTATCATCAAATGGGGGCAAGAGGGATCACAAATATCAAAATCTATCCCCCACACCCATATCATCATATCATCCCATCCACTAAGTATGACACATCACATAAGCAAATACATTTGATATACTCTACAAGATCTATCATCTAGTAATCAAAACACATGTGATACATCAATAAATCATGATACATATACATGTGAAATCAAATCATCTAACATCATAAACACATCTATCTATCCATGTACTCAATTAGGAAATAACAAACAAATGACCATCTCATAAACACATATGTCATGTCAAAAATGTCCATATAATACATGTGTGGTATATCTATATCAAAAATGGATATGCATTGTTGTAGTACATCAAAAATGCCTTCATGAGGCATACAAAAAGATGATACATATATCAAAGAATAACTGCCTTCATCAGAGGCATATATCAAAACTACAATACATCAAAAAGGCCTTCATCAAGAGGCACATGTGTCAAATACAATCATCAAGGCTGACTCGAGCCCTCCGATGGGGTAGCTGGTCTGTCTCGTGGTGGTGGCATGACATGAGCATCGCTAGCTCTCCCTAGCCGTGGCTACTCCACAGGGCTTGAGGCCTCTCATATCTAGTACCTCTACTCGAATACTAGCTATAAGAAGGAACTCGCCTCTTAACTTGAACTACCTCAAAGTATAAAGACCTATAATAAGAAGCTTTGCCTCTCGTCCGTAGCCAGATATCTATGTGTCTCGGGAAGTCACCATTGTACCATCTATGCATCAAAAGGATGCTATATCTACTGAGGCTTGGGCAAGATCATCCTGGCCCACTACGCACTCACCTTAGCCTATCTCACTCAAGTATCATAGGTTGTAGCTAGGCTTGTGTTTGCTGATATAGACCCATCACCTAGGCCATATGTGTGGCCATTTTCCATATCTACCGAAAGTTCACAATGCTATCACCTCCCCGAATAGCCTACACCCAAGCCTGATCCTACTTAGCTTTCACTGCTAATATTTGAGCTCAAGCCTGGTCTCTCTCTATCATAACCTAATATCAATCTGTAAGAGCTTGTCAGTAACTACTATCGAGATTCGCCGCTGTGCATCGGGACCTGTCCATGTACCGGCATGGAAGACTCCACTGCTTCTAAAACTCGTGGCCTAGAAGGTCGTGTAGGTGCCTACCTTGACCCCGCAACCTTGGTCCCTATACCCGTGCGGCACCCTACTCATCATGGGGTAATCCATCAAATAATTGGTTGCTTTGATCATGTCGTGGCTTTATAATTGGCCTATCACTATCTCCACCACACTTGGGATTTTATTTTCTAGTTCTTTTCCCTCCCATTTGGGTAAAGGTCTTTTCCTCCTAATTGGATCCTGAGGTATAGATACCTCATTTTCTAGGTATGTGCCCTTCTCCAACTTGGGCCTTATGTGAATGTAAATGCACGTTGTGGATCCTCCTACAATGGGTAGAGTCATGGGCCTTGTCATTTGCACTTCATGTGACATGTACTACTCTATGTACGTGCACTTGCTAGGGTAGACCAACCCTTTGCACAATTCCCTGTGGTCTTTGTCCAAACTACCAAGGTCCAACTTAAACTTTTTGGACTCCTTGAACCTATTTACTCCCGCTTGGAAGTACTGAGCTGTGAAGGAAAAGGGGAGCTTGCACCATGGGCTCCATGAGTCATCTATCAACTTGAATCTTCCCAGGTAGTAATGTTGGTACATAGCAAATTCTACCTCTCCCCTAGTGGCTATTGGCAATTGTTCAGGAATTCTCCATTTTGCCTCGGACACGATCCTTAGGCACATGTACCACTTTTCCAAGCGCACTCTGCACTATTGTCATAGTGTCACAAGTGTACTTCTCAAATATTTTGGTAGGCAAGGGGTCTTCATCAGGGTACTCCCATACAAACTTATCTGATGCATCCAATACCCCTATCTCTAAGAACATGATGGTCAAGTAGCACATTTCCAAAAAGGATCTTATCACCTTCCTTTGCGCAGTTGATAATTTCATCTGTGATGAATGTGGAAAAATTATAGATGGTGCCCTCTGAAATCTTTTTACAAACATTTAACCATGGCTTACTAACTTGATTCCATCTCTCTTAGCCATTTAGCTTTGACACCAGGTGCACAACCATCTTCATTACTAGATCCTTGATGTCTATGACATCATAATACCTTGACCCCTTTTTGCAAGCAAGAGTGGTGATAGTTTCCTTAATCGCTTCCTTGTCTGTCAAATCATCTTCCAACCCATCTCCTTCATAGATGAGGCCTGTGAATTGTGAAATGAGATGAGGATTTATGTGCATCTTGTGCCCCGCGAAGTGGAAATAGTCCTCATGCACGCGCGACATTAGCCACTAATATAGTCACTCAAGTTTCCCGAAGTAGGCCAACTCAAAGAGTCAGTAGTAACCCCGCTTCTCCAAATTGACCTTCACGCTCATAATTATATACGGAAAACCTTCTCGTGTTCTCTAATTTTTGGGCACACTAACTCCAGCACCAACTCCTTTTCAATTGTGCTTGTCCAATGATTATAATCATTTACAGACATATCCCTAAGATGGGACTCCCACTCCTTCCCTAACAACACTCCATCTGGGTACTGCATTTCTGCATACCATTCCTCATTTGTGCTTGCTTCAATTTCTTTTTTCTTGCCCTTTCCCTTTCCTTTTCCCTTCTTGGGTGTACTAGCTAGTTTCTTGGGTGCCATTTTCTAGGTCTTCTACCCACTTCAATCACTTATGTTACTTTTTTCTTCTGCTCTCTCCAACCCTAGATCTTGAACTTGTGAAGAAAATTACTTAAACCCGTGCCCTAGTTCTTCAAACCCTAACTAGGATACTCCCTTCACAAGATGACATCTTCTCACACTTTCTCCCATGCCCATGAAATCCCTTCCTCCTAGTTTGCAAATCTAAACTAGCTACTTACACTTCAATTTCTCCAAATTTTTCTTCACACGGATCAGTTTTTTTTGAAGCCCTAGTTTGCAAAGGTGTAAAAAGCACTTCATTCTCTTATACGCAAAGTGAAAAATGAAGTGTCCCGACCCCCTTATTTATAGTTTTTCCCTTTTGAGCATTAAATGCTACTTCACCTACCACCATAATTTCTTCATTTAATGCATCTTTTCAAACAAAGCCTGACTTAAGCACTTTCCCTCACGCACCCAACCTGTGTGGAAAATCCTCCAACCTTATGGCACATAACCAATCCAACTTGATAGGAGACTCTTACGTGCACAAAACCAACACTAAAGGCACTTCTTCTATCTTGATTTTTACTCTCACCTACCTCATGTTGCTTAATGCACTTTCTCCTCCTTTGTATGTGGGATCTATAAGTAGCTTTATCTTGGCACCAACCATCCTTTTTCCATCTTTTCTATCCATACACCTATTTCAATCAGGGCCATTCAACAGGATTTTTAACACAAACTTCCTTGGAACTTTAACCATGTGCTCCTTCACACTACTGCACCCCACACTTAAAATGATGCGCAATCCTTTGTGCACTCACAAATTCTCAAACAGTAGCAATAAGGTTACCAAAGACTCCAAGGCAAAAACAAAACAACAACGTGAAAGGGAAACACGAGAAAAGAAATGCATAAAGGAAAATTCTAAACTAACTGGCAAAACTGACTTATTTATAAACACCAAGAAGACTTATTTATAGTAGGGCTTCAACCTACTCCCATTGAAGTGTCCAGTAACTTCGTCCCATCCAGTGTTTGTAACTGGCACACACTCGAATCAAGGATGTATGAGATTGTGTAAGGACCCAACCAATGTACTTTCAACTTCCTAGGATGGCGCAGAAACTTAGAATCATATAGTAAAACCATCTTCCCAACCTCAAACTTCTTGTTTCTAATGTGGCGATCATGCCAAGATTTCTACTTTTCTTTCTCTATTGTCTAGCTCCACCTGGTGAGTGATCGTCTCTCATCTAATTTCATTAACTCCTCAATTCTTTCTTCCAGCGCTTTCTCATTAGCCAACCCTCCTCGTGCACTATTCATAGAGAAGGTAACATGAATTCAACCGGCAGAACAACTTCCATGCCAAACACCAACTAAAATGGTGTGGATTTGTTCAGCCTTTTATACGTTGTCCTATAAGCCCACAATATTACTGATACTTTGTCATCCCAATCTTGTCTTCCGACATCACAAATTTTGGTCAGGGTATGACTCAATATTTTTTGAATGCTTCCACGGTTCCATTTGCTTGTGGGTGATAGGGCATAGTCTTGTGATGAGCCACCATGAACTCTGCTAATAGGATCCTCATGGTCTCATTCAAGAAATGCATACCCCTATCGCTGGTCAAACTCAACGGACATCCATACCTCATGATAATGTTCTCCCACAAGAATCTTGCCACTTGTGGCTATTGTGCAATCTTTAGTTAGGGCTGCCTCTGCCCACCTGGTCAAATAATCCGTGCAAGTGATGACATAGCGTGACCTATTCCTACGCATCACTGGTGCGATAGGGCCTACAAAGTCTATTTCCCACTTTTCAAAAGGCTCTACGCTAGGGATAGGGTACAAAGGCATTTCATCTCTCCTTCCTAGTTTGTCAATGCATTGACAATGGTCACACATTTTACAATAGTCTTTACAATCCTTGTACATGGTTTCCCACCAAAACCTACCATTAATATCTTATGCGTAGTGGCATCACCTACATAATTCCCACCCGCACTTCCTCCGTGTGCTTCCTCCATGATGGCAAGGTGCTCATGCTCTAATACACACCTCGCATAAAACTTCATCACGTCCTAACTTGTATAAGTCTCCACTGATTAACATGTAGGGCGTGACATGTATGGATAACTAATTTTTTTCTAATGCCTTCATTCCTTCTGGTGCCACACCTTCCTTTAAAAATACTGCAATCTCTTCCAAATCGAGGGCATGCGTCGTAACCTAAATAGTTACGCATCTAGCATTGTCTCCTCAATACTCTGCATGTGCTCCTTGAATCAATTATCGATAGATGATCAGGTCCATAATTACTTTTCCCGTGATTCACTACAATGGTGAACTCATACACCTAAAACAACAATACCCATCGACATATGTACCCTTATAGAACAGGTTTGTTCACCAAATACTTTAATGCCATGTGGTTGGTGTAAAACATAAAGGGTATTGCCAATAGATATTGTCTAAACTTGAAAAGTGCGTAGATCATTGAAAATGCCTCACACTCAGTTGTGTTGTAGTTCTTCTCTCAGCGTCAACTTCCTGCTTACAAAACACAGAGGATGATCAACAATTCCTTCACTTGGCTGTGCAAGAACTGCTCCAATAGTGGTCCCTAAGGCATCTACATGGACATGAAAGGGCTTGTCCCAAGAGGGAAAATGTAATATAGGCATGGTGACAAGCCTATCTTTTAATGTATCAAACACCCTCTACTACGCCTCTCCCCAATGGAAGGCACTTTTATGTTTGAGAAGTTCCTCTAAAGGTGTGGTGATCTTGGCATACCCCTTGATGAATTTTCTGTAATAACTCGTATGCCCAAGGAATCTGCGCACTATGCTCTGGCTAGTAGGCTCCCCTAACCTCATAATAACCACAACTTTAGCGATATCTACCAAAAAACCCTCCTTACATATGATATGCCCCAATAATGTCCCAAATGGTGTAGCAAACACACACTTCTTAATGTTGAGTGATATCCTCAATTGCCTACACCTCTCAAACATTAACCTTAAATTTTCACAATGGTCTTTAACTAGACCATACACTGTCCAATCATCCAAATATACCTGAAGAAACTTATGGATAAAGTCTTGGAATGCTTGCACCACTATGTACAAAAAAAAAGTAGGCACATTCTTCAACCCAAAGGGCATGACCGTGTATGCAAAACTTCCCCACTCAGTGGTGAAAGTTGTCTTCTCTTGGTCCTCCTTTGCAATCCGAACTTGGTGGTACCCCAAAATCCATCCGTAAAGGAATAGATTTCATGCCCAACGACTCCTTCCAAAATTTATTTAGTGAAGGGGGTCGAAAAGGATCATCAAACTATGTTCAGCTCCCTATAATCCACGTAGATCCTAATCCACCCATCCTTCTTGATGTTGATTACCATTAGACTTATCCATTCCGATTCCTCCACTACTTCAATGATCCCAGAAGCTATCATTTTTCTATCTCCTCCTTAACCTTTATGCGTAAATTGGGATTCATCTAGTAGGGCCTCTTCCTAACCAGTGCACACCATTCTTCGCTTTATCTTCATCTCCCATAAGGAATAGTGAACAACTTTGAGCTCATGGTACTCGCATGGGAATAAATCCTCAAATTCATGCAACGATGATCAATGATCTTAGAGACTTCCTTCCCGACTAGTAATATCCAATAATAGCTTCCTTAGGTTCTGCTCCTAAACCAATGTTAACCTCCTTTTTCTTTAAGGGATCATGGTAGGTGCGTACGTGAGTATCAAAGATTGCTCTACTACCTTGTGTGTCCCTACAGAATGGATAACATCCAAGCTTTCTGATTCCTCTCCATCAATCACATACACCAAATTTCCTTTCTCCTTTTCCAAGCACACATGCTCAAGCTGTAACTCTTCTATTTCCTCTACTTCTTCAAAGCGCACCTCCAATCCTAGTTCACCTAGTAATTCCAACAACCTATCTTCCACCATGGCACTATCCCCCATGGTAAGGTGTTTGATACCCTATAAGGCCTTATCAACTGATGGCTTGGTACTCCGATACTCAAAGGTTTGAATAAGGTCAGCCGTGAGCTCTTGCTAATTCCCTATCTGGCGGCGTGTCTCCGAATGAATGTACCATGCGTGCGTGTAACCCTGTAGTGTAGAATACAACTTGTGCACCTAGAGGGATGGTGGAAAAGCTTCTATACCTTCTCTCTAGATCCATTCACACTCTTGGATATGGAAAGAGGCGGGCTCCTTCCCATGGTAGTCCTTGATGGTGGTGGGCATGTTGCTCCTAGAGAATCTGACAGAGAGAGCAATTCTTACTTCACGCCATTCTAAAAGGCTCTCCTGATGTGTAGCCCACCACTATGCTACTATGCCGAGTAGGACATAACTTAGCATCCCTCTCCATTCCTTCTCATCCTTCCACTGAGCTTCCACCTCTTGCAAAAAGATCTCAGGGAAGGCTCCTCTTGAATACTTGGGCAGCTCTTTTCCTCCTAGGTGCCAAACTATGTGTGCCTTTGTTACCTTGGTCACCGACCCTCTCAACTTTTGTCCCATCAATTCATAAGTTCCCGTGCCCAATTGTCACATGCTATACTAGTGGTATCACTTACTAATTGAGCATCCTCAAACTGGATAACTCCGTTAGTAGGATGTATTATCTCTAGGGTCCCGATTGAGTGCACGTATATCCTATCCAGAACTTCTTCCCCCAAAGGTTTAATATAGGGTGTCAAATTCCCATTAGCCAGGGGTATAATTACTCGCTCCTCCTTGTTTTCAAAGCTGATGTACCCTTTGTTGAACTGAAGGTCCACATTGTTCTTGTAACACCATGGGCACCCAAGTAGTGCTAGGAAATTGTCTGCCTCGGTGAGCACCAAGACTTCAAAGTCCCCAATAAACTTAGCTCCCTAGATAGTAATAACTACATCCTTTAAGACACCGATGGGCATCGCCTTAGTCTTGTTTTCCATATACAACACATTCGAAGATGGCTATAACACAGGTCTTCCCATCTAATGCCATGCATCCAAAGTTAGAACATTAACCTCCATGCCAAGGTGTTAATGATGATATTACTAAGGAGCCATCCGTCTATAATTGCATTCAACATGATCTCCTCATTGTCATAGTGAAGACTAGCAGGGGAAGGTTTGCATGTAGGACCTGCCTCTTGCACTCTCCTCCAGCACGTGGTACCTTCTCTCTCAACCATGATCCTAACAAGGGAATGATATTCTCTTGCCTTAGCATTTTACACACTTCCTTGACCTCATCCAGTCATCCTTTGGCACCTCGAATCTCCTTCCTTGTTCCTCCCTCCTAAATTTTCTCCTTTAAACACTAGATTTACCCTTGTAAACTCTGAATGACATCCATAGTGTCTTGATACACCTCCTTCTAGTGCACAGGGTTTGGATACTTTCCATGAACTACTTCCTCCCTTGAAACTAGGTTCTTCTATCTTGGTATCTCTCTTACACGCGTGGCTTTTGCCCTTGTTATTACCAAGACAGCTCCAAACTTGCATCCCATGTTACCCAAGGCATCCACTGGGTGTCTTCCTTCTTAATACTAACCATTGCAACACCCTTGTCTTTCTAGTGCTGCTGATTCATGTGCTTAAACAATTACAGGCACTCCTCATACTTATGCTTCTTTCTCGCACCATGAGCACTGCAACAGGTCCGGGCATTCACGTTTGTAATGATCTATAGATCCACAGTTGAAATAGGTTCCACGCGGGAACTTAGTCCTTCCTCCTCCACAGTTACCATGACCACAAAATCCTCCTCAAAAACCTCTTCCACGCGCGCCTCCATCTGCGCGCTCCTCATAACGGTGATCATCACCCTTGGAACTACTGGCAACACTTTGGTCTAGTGCACCCCATGATCAATGGCCTCATGGATTTGATTAATGAGCCTACAATCCTTAGTATCATGGGTTATAGAGGTGAAAATCTTGCATAGTAACAAGATACATTCTTCTAGATTACACGTTGTAGCAAGGGGCACCTACTCGCATCATGGTCCCCATGACAAATTTCACAATCTACTACCATAGTGCGTACTATCCTCCAGGGGCAATTATCCTTAACATGCCCCTCTACTTCACAATATGTGCACCACAAACCATTACGAATCTCATGGGCTGAGTTCGTAGACAAATTTTCACCGCTTGGCCACATCGCAATATGAGCCTCCAGAAAGGGCTAACGCTAAGTATCAACACTACCAACAACCTCGGCACGTAGAATAACTTCCAATGCCTCACGCGGGTCTATAAAAGTTTTATGAGATAAGGCCCTTCTAAAAGGAGTGATCAACCCTCCAAAAACCACTGAGCATGCTGTGAAGGGTGAATATCATATGATAATTTAGATAAGAGAGTTTTAAAGTGCACATCATACTCCCACACACTCTCTACCATTCCTTATTGAATCTCCTTCAAAGTGTTGATGCTCTTCTGCTCAAACTCAGGAATGTGGAATTCTGCCAAGAATGCATTATTTAAAGTAGTATAGTCCACTACTATCTAATGAGGGTCATACTTCCTATACCAGCTATGCATGTGCCCTTGTAACGTGGTTGTAAAATGACTAGCCTTCCATTCTAGGGGTTGTGATACCCTTTACATGCCATAGCAGTTCACACTTGTGAACATGTTCTGCAACATCCTCAATACCTCTATAATTAGGAAAATGTAGAGACATTTCAAAGAAAACTTGTGGGGGTGGTTGGGGCTCGAATCCTCCTGAGCCAGAGCCTTGGTTTACACCTGTGTTTCCTCTACCACCCGATCTAATAGGTTCACCAAGTCTTGAACCACTGCAGATCCACCAAGCCCACCAGGTCTTGAACCACCAGATCCACTAAACCCACCAGCTCCTATTCCTCCTGAACCACCGGACCCACCAGGTCCTAAAGTGGTCGTGCCAAGGGTCCTTACAATTCCACTAATCATGCACCTACAGATGTGACAATGCCCCACTGCCAATAGTATACCCCATGCCACTCCTAGATGTGAGACCAAAATTTTGTGTGTTTATACCTTACCCAAAATTCCTAACACTGGGTTGGTGTTTACAGCCATAGAAGGCCCAAATGAGAAATTATACCTCCTAGGTGTAGATCGATCACTTCCAATGTAACCAAATAGACCGACAATATTTTCCCCCTAATCTAGAAAACCAAGTGCCAAGGTCCAAATCCACTAGGTGGGCTCTCGGATGCATGCTAATAGTTCTTCTCTCTTCACATGACAAAATCTCATCAAAAGCCAAAGGGGTCTCTCTTATGCGCTTGCCAAGATGGGGTCACACAAACTGCTCAGGTTCCATGTCCTCTATGTGAACCTCAAATCCTTCTTAACGTCTACCACCATACATCCATCACACCTACAACCTCGCGTTGTCTAGCAATCTCCCTTTCACATGCTTCACCATACTTGAGTCATCTCTCCTCCCTTTCCTTCTCCATCGCAACATCTACCATCTTCCTCCACCCTAGCTTCCTCGCCCAATGCTCAGAATGGTTTAACCAACCATTGGGAATGCCTCTAAACTCATGGTAACCATCAATATTTTCATAGCCAGAGGGACAAAGACGTAGAAATGATCCTCTGGGCTCCCATAGAAACTCAAACTCAGCAACCTCCAGACAAGAATATGTGGAAATGGTGTACTCCAAAGTGTAGCTAGCCAATACTCCTTTCCACCAATGATCCACAACACGGGTCCACATCATATCTGCATCCTACAACCTCTGGTATTCTTCTTGGGTCCACACATGTGATCCATAATGCCAACTTGATCTAGATGCATAGGTTGTGAGCCATTCATACAGCTCCACTGGGAAGCAAAAAAAAGTCTCATACAGATCATGGTAGAGGTTCTCTTCTACCCATCTACATGCATTAAAATCAAGTCCAGTGCTGAATCGAATTCATCCTCCATGCTCTTAAACCATGATTCAAAACTTTAAAAATTTAACTACTCTGTCATTACTCACTACACAGACCATGATGAATGCTAATTCCCACTACAAATTCAAAAAGAGGTCCCAACAACGGAACCATGATGTAGTCATTTTTACCCTTAACAAAAATAAAGGAACCCCATGGGCGTTGGCCTATCACCCAGTGAAAGCTAGGTGCTCACCCGAGGCATGCATGGGTTCTTAGTCTCTCTTTTATGTGAGTTTAGTGGGAAACATCATCTATGATTTGTGTTTAAAATAATTTCAAATGGGTTTAGGACATACAAGAACCATAGATCTCAGAACGGCCTCTATATCCTTGCAGGTCATAGAGCTCGAAACGGCCTCTAGATCTCGTCCTTCCTAATAGGAAGGGGCAAATGAGATATATCTCCTTATGGTTCAACCTTATCATGAGATGATGGAACTGCAAGTAGAAAGGATGAGCAATTTTATGGTAATAGGAAGAGAGTTAGTATCTCATGCTTGTAACTTATGGTAATAACTTCCTGGGAGTTATCTCGAGAATAATGTTGTCACATCCTTTTATCAAATGAAACCCTATTCCTAAGCAATATTTGAGTATTGTACATACATTCCCTTTTGTGTCATTGGATGACCTAGAGCAATGTGTGAATTATAACTTGAGCCACCTCTTAAACTTAGTGTTGAACCCTCATTATGTAATACAATAGAACTAACGGTCCCATGTAGGTACCTAATTTGGAAAGAATGGAATATTGATTTGAAACAAGTTGTATAGGATTTATATATGTCATATGGATGATGAAACTAGATGTTTTAGCTTCATAGTCTAATTGTAATAAAGAATGATGATAAATAAAATAAGGAACTTGGATTTTAAAAAATAACACGTGTTGTGTCCATCAAGGTGGTATGGTCAATGATCTCACTACCACAAAGTCTCACCCCAATGTCATTGGTACCGATGGGATGGAATTGTTGCATAAAGTGATTTTTTTCTGATCTCTTTTATGTGGTGGTTAAATGTACAATGTTTGATAATAGTAAAATGGCTCTTTCCCATGTTGGAACAGTCTCTTAGAATCAACAATTCCTTACTTATAACAAGTGCTATGTGACTCGTGTGACTTTAATTGTTGGAAAAATTACAAGAATGCCTAATATAATCATAAATTAGATGAAAGTAAATGGAATGTTTCCTTTATGACCAAAATTTCTAGTGATATGGGATACTTGCAATCTTGAGACATGTGTGACTATTCATGCACATAAACATCATTTCATTAATAATTTTTATGTAGAAATTTATATAAAAGGAGAGAATGTTAGCGTCACGATTTGCACTTGTGCACCAAGTCATTATGGCTTGAACCTTGGAGATGATCAAACCTGAATTTATTTTTAGTCTTAGAATCAATTATTAATATAACATTTTTTTACCATGGTTTTAGTGTTGATTTTGGGTTTTGAAATTGTGGTCATTACGATTGGATTGGATTATATTTTCATATATGATTGCACACATAATATAAGAACTACATGGATTTTTATTCCATTGTATTAATTCAGAGGGATTGATCACTAGGATTAGTCCACTCTACCACACAATCCTTTTGTGATCTAATTTTGTTCATGAAGTGCTACTGCATTTATCTAAGGTTTATATCTTATGTACATACCAAGTACACATCTAAAAATGTAATGTATGATGGAAGACATGATTTCAAAATGATGCTTTGATTGAATGAGAACCGTATTTCCAAATATCCTATAATTTCCTTAGGTACTCATAATTTTTGTGACTCCACCGTAATTGGGTAATCTACATGCATAATTATTTTCATCAAATCTTGTTTTTATGACATCATGAACTCAATCCCATCCTTTTAGAAATGGTATATGATTTTCCCACCACTTTGTTTTTGTTCCTCTCACTATGTAGACCAAATATTTGATGTGCATTTATTCAAATGATATGTAATTAGTATCTCTCATAGGAATTTTGTACATCCCCTCCCCATGGTATTGTGGCATATGTGTAGTATTTTCCTTCTCTAGTTGTTTGATATACTTCCCCTTAGGTTTTTCCACCATGTTGATCAACTATATTATGTGATCAAACTATGTTGTAGTCTCTCCCGATCAAATCATAGGAAACATGCACCCAATTTCACATGTCATGTTTAACGAAACTGATATTGATTAAGTGTCATTTCATTGCAATTACCCTTCTTGATTTGGGTTAAAATTCTCTAAATCTTCAGATTTTATATTTTAGAGATGTTCGAAATATTTGTATTCTTTTGCATTTTCAACATAGGGGGTCCTTTGGCTAGCATCCATAGGTATGATCACACACTAGATTTCATTTTTAAATCTAATATAATACTTCTTAAAGTGTAGATTTACATTGTTGGCAAATAATAAAGTTATACCAAGTAAAGACTGGAAAATTTTCCACTTAAGAAAACCTGATCACCTTAAAATTGACTTGGAACCCGACTCCCATAATACCGATGATGGCATTCTTCAACACACTTATTGGTATGAAAAAAATTCTTAGTAGCTGTAAAAAGATGTGTGGAGAGGGATGGAGCATTAGGCAACCATTTTTATTCCATGCATCAATTGTTAGTATGTTAAATTCTATGTCGGCATCTACTAATATGACATTTATATTCTAACAATTTTTACATGCATTCAAACAAGTATCTCCTTACCATATTCTCTGGCCTTATTTTCCTTGATATTCATCTTTTATGCATAATCTATTTCTTTTAAGAGGGTCAAATTCCTTGTCTAATGAGAAAATCATTGAATAAGTAGTGGGATGACTCATTTGGTCCATAAGAGTTGGCATACTCTTTGAACTCATCCTTATGTTTCCTCAAATTCTAGGATCCCGTGTGTGACTCATTCTTGGTTCACGTATCTTCCCTAAGGAATTCAATTTCACCTTAGAGCTCTTGAACTATCTCCTTAGTCTCTTGAAAAACTTATTTTGTTTCCTTCCATTAGTGTATCCTTTAAATGTATGGTTTTTTCACACTTGATAGCTTCCAATGGAGACTCAAAAGTTTACACGTGTGTTACAACTCCTCTAGTAATGATATGTATCTTGAGTGATGGATTGAATTTCAGCATGTTAGTCTTTACTTTCCAGTCCTCTAGTAAGTTATGTGGAACCCTTATCATCCACACACCCTTCTTGTTTTTTAATTTCATGGTAACGTAGAGGTGAGGGAAAGCGTCTACCTTATGCTCTCCTTGACATTATGTGCATACTAAAAATACTTTGGAAATCTCACTGAAATGATCTAATGAGCCAAAATTGTAACAAATTCTCAGTTGTAATCTTCCTCCTTTACCACCACCTCATCCATGTGTGTTTCTATCACATCTTATTATATATTACCCATCGTAGTCTTCCTTGTCCCAAGAGACAAGGACTTATGTATATGGTCTATCATGTAGCAATAGTTTGTATTGTGTGAGTACACATATTTTTTCAATACAACAACAATTTTATTTGTATTGCACATTGAAGTAAGAGGAAATTCCTCACATCATGACCTGCTTCAAAAAATTTCACATGCCTTAAGTATGGGTTTATTGTTGCGGTAAGGGAAAGTTTTCTTTATATCACTTTAAAATTCATAGTCTATGCACCATATTCCATTGTACATCTCCATAGCATTATTTACAGTCACTCTCTCTAATTGGGTCACCATATATTCTATCTAAACCTACATGAATGCGTTGACCCAATATTAATACTTATAACTTTTTCTCGTGTGTAGTCCTACCTCAAATGCTTTTCTTAAGTTTGTGAAGGTTTTGTGGAAAATCCTCTAACAAACCATTTCACATTTTTTGTAGCATGAATCTCATATGACATGTTAGATATTAATGTTTTTAACCACACGATGTATGCATGCATGCTCTTGGTTAAATCTTACCGTATTTCATTTAGTGCGTAGATATTGTGTTACTTAAATTATGGAATATCAAACTCCTTTAGGAAGGAATACTTTATCTGGTCATAGTCCATAACAAAATATTGAGGATCATGTTTCTTATAACATGTATGTGCACAATCCAATAAAGTGGTGATAAACTGATTTTCCTTACACTAGGGGAAATTAACCCTTAGCGTACTTGATAAGCTCGCATTTGTGCACATGTTCAATAGCATTTTCAATGTTGTGAAACTTCAATATATGTAAATACATATAATATAATTGATTGGGAAAATCATTTTCTTGACATGTAAAATGTTTAGGAATTTTACTTAACAACCCTATTGAATTTTTTTCCCCTTTTCAATCAAACTTGTCAAAATTGCCAAATTGCCTACTTTCAAAAGTCAAATTTTGGGAAAGGTTCTCGAACATTTTAAGAACCTAGATTTAATTCAAAGGAAAGGTATCCAATTTTTCTCTATGACAATATCATTTTTAAGAGATTTTATGAGTTTCGAGTGGTCTTGGATAAGTGTTATCTCCTGGTACTTTTTGAGGAAAAATGAGTATGTGAATACTATAAATGGATCAACTTCTGGAAAAGATTTTAGGAAATTTAGGTGGTGTTGGGAACTAAAATCATATTCATTGTAACTATTATAGAGAGTCTACTACATGATGGAATATGTAAAACAAATTTTTGGGAGCATAAAAAAAGAAACCTTCCCAACAGTATAGCATGGTGGCCTTTCTAGACAAGGAATTTGTACTAAAGGTTTTTGGAACCTCAAACGGAGCTGAGATCCTAAAAATGTCCAATTGAGATCACATTGAATCCCCCTTCATGACCCAAGTGATGGTTCAGTTCATACTTGTTCCAAACTCCTCCGACAACTCAACTCACTAGTGCACCTTCCTAGGAAAAAGTGATGAGTTGAACAAGAATTAATGAAGATATAATTGTAAAGGTTTTTAAATGCTCTCATTGGATTCTTTTGCCCATTTCTAATCAAAATCATATATTATATGGCTTGATAAGGTTAAGTTTGGACCCTATGGCAAAAAGTGCACTTTGTGGTCTAATTTCTCATTGACATGATGATGTAATCATCCCCACCGCGCAATTTCGAGCTTGGTGACATTTTGGAGATAAAATGCACTTTTCATTCTCCACTTTGCATATCCACTTGCAAAATTTTCCCCCTTATGATTGGTTGGATGAAAACAAGAAAAACAAGGAAATTTTTAATGTGGGCCCCACTATCTCCACTATAGGCACACTTTGACCTCTCATCTGCCCTAGGCACACTTTGGAGGTGAAATTACACCCCAAAAGTGCACCCTTTTCTAGTGGAGGCACATTTTGAGGGGTGGATTGCAAACTTGGTGGAAAACACACTTTGCATTTGCAAAGTTCATTCTCCACCAACATGTGTAAACAACATTCAAATATCGACTTCCCTCCAAAACATAAGAACATGAAAAGAAAAAGTACAACATGTGAAACCACTTAAAAATTTCTTTTCCACCTTTCATGCCCACCAAAACCACCATTGTGCCCTAGGTTTTCTAGAACTTGTTTTGCTTGTATCTTTTGATCCCATGGTCGAATCCCTCCCAAATTTTAACCACACAATCCTCTCAAAAACGCCTTTACATTGATTCTAATATTGTTTTCTATGGTTTTATATCTTATTTTCTATGATATCATGAAATTTTCAGTTGTTATAGTCTTATTTTTCCAAAACCACCCAAATTTGTGTTGATAATTGTGCAAAATCTACATGGAGGAAACCTCTCAAAAAAATTCAACAAGCTCCTCCAAAAAACCTATGTTTTGAGATATCAAACACGTGCTATGATGAAGGAGTTATTGAGTTGTGAATGAAACCACTCTCTACCTCTAAAACCACTCAGAAACTCCATATACACTAATTTTTTTCATTTTTCTCTCAAACCCCGTGAGTGGTCTTTACCTATAGTTGTAGTCACAACAAGGGTGTTTTGCACTTTCCCAGTCTTTAACCAACAAAAAGAGAGTTATAAATAGTGTATATATTTTTTAGATTTCAATAAATGTGAGTTTCCCCATCTTGAAGCAGAGAGGGACTCGATCTTGTGAGCATTGACGAAACCCATATTTTTCCTAGACAAAATATTTTGCCAACACGTTTATTATTGCATGAAAACATAAATAATTTATTGTGTTGTTGTGTTTGTTATTGGTGCTCTAAATATTCCACTACTTCCCCACTCATAATCGGTGCAATATTGGTTACACCATGCACATGGCTATTCTACTTGGTTGAATTGAAGTTACTTGTTAAAGAGGCATGACATTCCCAGTTCCTCCTCTTTGCATGATTATAACTGCCTATTTTGTTTTCCCACTAATCATCATTCCAAATCATTGTTCTTTGTGCATTTGGATTATATGCATACTTTACTCTTTTTAATATCTCATGAAAACTTTTTACTTTTCAAGTCACCTTTCCAATTTGCCTTCTATTTGATTTCTTCCTTGTAATTTTTTTTTTTTACCCAAAACCATTTTTTTTTAGAAATCTTGATAAATTGCCTAAATTTTTAAAAAACTTTCAAGTGTATTTTGGGTTCTGGGTCCGAGAAACAACTTGCAATTTACATGAAATTTTTTTCTCAACTTTTGAAATCAAATACAAAGAGTCAAGTGAATTTTAAGTTTCGTTTTCATTTACAAATTACATGTAAATTACAAAGTGAAACCCGATCCTGAAACCTCACCTCTCAAGTTTATTTTAGGTTTTGGGTTTCGTTTTGAAATTTACATATAAATTTCAAATCAACTTCTGAAACCCAAAATATAAAGAAAATAGTGCATTATGGGTTTCAGTTTATATATGTAAATTACATGTTGTAGACACCCTAGAATTACATTCATGTTTTCACTTGTTCCCAGGTATTATGCTAACACACCCCTTTATTCACCCATTTGTAATTAATTAATTAATACACATTGTACCCCTTTTGCTAAATTAATTATTATTTATTAATTAAATAATTAATTAATTAAGTGTATGCACATCCTAGTCATCTACCACTTGATCTAACTCCACTTTGACTACCCTAGTTAACCGCACTTCTAGAATTCTAGAAAGGTGGGGACGGTTAAAATGCACGTCAACCACCTTCTCGATGTAATTTTTGTAATTAATTTCATTATTTCCCCACACTATCAGTAACTATCCACAATGCTATTTTTAGCATGTTCATTTATCCATGTATAACCACTTTCAACTACTTTTACCTCTATAAATTGCAGGCTTACCTTCCTTACAAATCCTCTTGAATTTGAAGCACAAAAACTCTATTGAACTGTGTCTATAGAATTTTCATTCAAAGCTTGGAGAGCACTCAAGAGAACCCACAAAACACTTCTGACATTCTTTCTGCAAGGTTTTACAGGAGACCCTTATCTCGAAGTTTGCACGTATAAGTTACTTGGAAAGGTTTGCATGTTTGTTTGTTTCTTTTATTTATGGTAATTTTCTTTGTTTACATTTTGGCATGCCCGTGGTACTCGAACCCACAATCGCCTAATTAGAAATCAAATAACAGAGAAAATATACTCTCTTTCTTCACCTATTACGACACATACCATTATCATATACTCACTTTCTTCACCTATTATGACACATGTTAACTTTATTCCTTTTAGAAATTATGTGTCTTGTCTCTATTATGGTTTCCACCATTTCATATATTTTTACCTACAGCTTTTGTCTAGAAGCTTACTAATGGCATAATCCTCCTTCCAAATAAGCTCTCTATTTAACCGATGGCATTAAAATTCTTTACCTATTCATTTTTGACCACCCATCTCAATCTACGGTGTTGAACCCTTACGTCCTACTAGTCGCATAAGGCCGAGACATGGGGCACAATTTTTCTTCCCAACAAACCACACTATTAACATACAAGGCAAATTAAATCAATAAAAATATAAAAAAATTAAAAAATCAATACACCTTTTGTCCTTCATAGCCTTCGGTGATAATCCCTTACTTCTTACCGGCGTATGAGACTGGGAATAGAGAAATCCTTACTCACTTACATTTTTCTTTGGTGTTGAGCCCTCACCTTTACTAATGGCATGGGAAACATATAGGGCGTCCTTCATAAAAATCAATAAATAATCATTCAATAAAGCCTTTATGAAATTTGAATCAAAGTGCTTAATCAAAAAAATCCCAAGAAGTAATTTAGCTTGCTCATGTTACAGAGAGACACCAATTCCTTCAATCAGATTTTTCTAATCAGTAGGTCATCAATGGATCTAAGTCGAGTCAAAACCTAAAAGTAGAATCATCTTGGAATTGGTCAGCTAATCTTGACTAGAGATGAGTTACATTTTTCTCATATGGATCATTGTTACAACTTGTGTCATCACATCCTTTCTCTTCACCTTTCATATCACTATTCATCTTGTTTTCACGTCCTTCTTGGCTATCGGTGATGAGCCCTCGCATCTTCCTAGTGGCGTGGAACCATGAGCGAGTGAAACACTCTATCGCTTTATCACCTACATTTCTCGCCAATGGAATGGAATGCTTTTAATTATTTGCACCTGATTTTAAGCGGTGTACCTTTTACCGAGTTGTAAAATCCAAAAAAATCAAATATTTCAAAATCCAAAAAAATTGCATGAATTGTAATCTTGTCACCTTTGTCATTTAAAATTTCACCTCGGGGCAATTTCAAATTTGATCATTTGCGCCTCCACTCTTCTAGTCATCCTATTCCCACTTGGGTTAGAAGTATTTTTGTCTCCCTTCCTATATGGATGCGTGATGCGTGAAAACTCTATTTGGTGAACTTGTCACTTTTGTCACATTGTAAAAAATGCCAAATTGGTCCCATGGCCCCGATAATTTCTAATTGGCTATTCAACAATGTGAAGTGGCGAAGAAAATTTTCTTACTTTGACCCCAAAGATGTACACATGTCATAAGATCGAGCGGTTGTGGGAAAGCGGGCCCTTTGGAATTTTGAGACATTATGATGAAAGGTGTAAAAGTGTAAAAGGAATGCCTAGAGCCCATAAATGGACACATGTGGCATTTTTAAAGTTAAAAGTGGGGAGAGGGTCACCAGGACTTTGGAACTTTTAGCCTTGTTTTGAAAAAGGAGTAAGGTATAAAAGTGAAGCACGACCCCATGAAGTGCCCAGATAAAGCCACGTGTTGAGTTTACATCAAAAAAGGGGTCACGGGCAGGTATTTTAAAATTTTAGACTTTGTTTTGAAAAGGTAAAAAGGTGTAAAAATAAGCTCACCGTGGACCACTGGCAATTTGAACCCTAGAAAGCCACATGTTGAACCTTATTGAAAGAGACACGTGGGTTTCCTTGGTTTAAAAGCACACATTTTTCTCAAATTTTCAATGTCCAAGCAATGTCTTTGCTTAGGCTTTTAAGACACACGTGGAGGGCCACACTGTGCTCATTTGAGGTCCTACCTTTGGGTCTTACCTTTGGAGTTACGCCAAGGAGACATGTGGAGGCTTCCATTGGCTCCTCTTTATACTTAGACTTTCAATGGCCGAGGTAACTTTCTTGGGCCCGAGACACACGTGGAGGGCCCGCCTTGTTTGGGGACTCCCCCTGAAATTTTACTTTTGAAAGAGCACCCAGAGACACATGGAGGCCACTTGATCTTCCATACTTAGAATTTTCAAGCGTCGATGATGAAACTTTTCTCGACCCTAGGCACGTGGCACCTTCCACTGGTTCTTAAAAATTTTTCAATGAATGGTACAACTTTTCTGGGCTCGAGACACGTGGAGAGCCCATGCTTGTTTGGGGTCTCCACTTTTGGGCACCATATCAAAAGTGCACCAAAGAGACATGTGGAGGCTTCCACTGGCTCCTCTTTATACTAGACTTTTCAATGGCCGAGGAAACTTTCTTGGGCCTAGGGCACGTGGAGCCTACGCTTGTTTGAGGTCCCACCTCTAGACTTCATCTTTGAAGTTGCATAAAATACACATGTGGAAGCTTCCACTGACCTTCCCATGCTCGAATTTTCAGCGACCGGTGCAACTCTCTCGGGTTCTAAACACGTGGAGGGCCCGCTCATTTGGGAACCTACCTCTAGACTTCACCTTTGTAGTTGCACCAAGGAGACACATGGAGGCTTCCATTGGCTCCTCTTTACACTTGGTGACTCGGACTCATGCACAGCAGATATGTGGTATAATCCATGCGAGGACACTCATTTCTGAGAGGCATGAATGCAGGTATCTATTCCTCAAGGTGTATTCTCAAAGGTGAAAAGGATTTCTTGTCAGATCAAGCCATATGGAGCCACCTGAGAATTATTAAAAAGGGATTTCTTACATGAAAAAAATAAAAGAATGATTAAAAATACTATCAAAAGTTATGACATGGCATCCCAATCATAGTTGAGGAACTGAGAAACATGATCAGTTCATGATTTATCCACCTAGCAAAAAAAGTAAGATATTTTCAAGGGAATAAACATGATTAAATGGTATGTTGTAAAGAGGAATATTCTCTTGAAGATTTAGAATTTTGGGGGAAAATTTGGGATGAGTGAGAAGTGAAATTGTATAAATGCAATGAGAATACTCTTGCATAGGGGGGTTAATTTTTCTAGAAAGTTTGAGAAAAACCATTTTCCCAGAGAGACCATCTGAGAAACCTGTTTATTTCCCTATGTTTTTTAGATTTAATCATGTCAAGATGGTTAAGTGTACACCATTGACAAGCTCTGAGATTGTTGAAGAAACTTCCCCTACTGATGAATCTAGTGAACCTTGAATGAATTTGTGTTGATCATGAGCATAATTGTGTTTGCTTTTATTTCAAAATGTTTTCAAATAGTTTTTCATGTTCTTGTTGCAATCTTATGTTAAAATCCTCTAATCACACAAGATCTTATCCACGTGGTAGTATTGTGGCATTTGCAATTTCATTATGAGAAGAGCTTTCATCTTGTAATGAAATAAACAATTTAAAATCACTTTACTTTCACTATGTTGACAAAGATTGTTTGTTAGCCTATGAGTGTATCTTAGGCATGACTAATCAGGGATTTCCAACATTTAATTGAGTCTTTAACATGAGCCTTTGTGTTGAATTCTTGAAGAGTGTATGAAATCATGCATCTCTGGGCCTCCATTGATACACACCTTCTGGTTGAAGGAATATTTTGGCTATTTTGAAGCATTTTGTCTATGAGTGTTCCAATATTTGTAAAGGCTCTCAAATATCTAGTATAATCAACTTTATCTTGCTTAACTTCCCACCAAAAAAATTTCTCAAATGATAAATCCTACATGAACTACCCCTTTTTTGTACTTGTGTATCCACAAAGATTTAACAAATTTCACTGCCAAAATATGCAGAGACAATCAAGTTTCAATTATTGTCTTTAGTAACCCAAACCTTGTCCAGAAACATCTCCACTCTCTAGTGTGACAACTCGTGAGAGTTAGATTGTGTTGTATTGATCATATTTTCTCAAGGTTTTCATGAAAATTGTGCAAAGAAGGATCTCTTGATATCCTTCACCAACACGGGTTATAGAACGGGTCCTCTCACCCTGGTTGAAGGCACAACCTAAAGTAGTGAGGGTAGATCAAACCCTTAGTAAGGTGATATCCATTTCTCCAACGCCTGAGTGACAAAGAGTCAGTTGAATCCCCTCCCCAGCTACAAAATGACTTATATCATGATTTTTCTATCTCTAAGCATCCTGTCAGTTTTGTGATGCTGCTCAACCCTCAGTAGAGAATCAATTTGGATACCAACACCCAAATGGCATCATTTTCGGGGATTATTATTTGAATTACATCAGGGACCTATTTTTGAACAAGGACCTATTTATTTGAAAACAACCAAGTGGCACCATTTGAATTATTTATTTGAACACCGGACCTATTTGTGTGGCAACAACACCAAAGTGGCATCGTTTTTAGGGATTATTTGAATTGAGGATTATTTGAACACCAGGACCTATTTGTGTGGCAACACAAACCAAATGTGGCATTTTGGGACTATTTGAATTACAGAGGATTATTTGAACACCGAGACCTATTTGTGTGGCAACAACACCAAAGTGGCACCATTTTTTCGGGACTATTTTTACAAATGCATACACATACCGACCCTGGTAATGTTTCTTACATG
The DNA here is from genome assembly GCA_018340775.1 of Taxus wallichiana var. yunnanensis. Classification (NCBI taxonomy): domain Eukaryota; kingdom Viridiplantae; phylum Streptophyta; class Pinopsida; order Cupressales; family Taxaceae; genus Taxus; species Taxus wallichiana. The sequence continues at coordinate 109,121,337 of CM031243.1, forward strand.
GTTTAAGTACAAATAAGTTGTTTAAACATCATCCTTTGTTGAGATTTGTAAGATTTGTGCAAGATTACAAGTTCATTGTGCATTATATTTCAAGTTTCTAGTGGTTATTGCACTAAATTTGCATCAATAGTGATAAATGTGGGTAAAGGAAGGTCGGATCTATTAAGCTTTGCAGAAATTAAGCATTGATAGACACTTGGCAAGTTACTTATAGTGCATCTACACAACTAAGGTGAAAATCCTTAGTGGTGACTCCATGTTGAATTGAAATTTTGATGATTACCAGTGTCTTAACCTATGTCAAGTGAAATTTTTCATCGATATTTGCAAAGCTGGAGGGAAGAAGGTCTTTCTTCACTAGGGATCCTACTAAAAAGTTATTTCCAGAACTAGGAAAAGAAAATTCAGAAGGAAAACAAGTCTGGAAAGTTGTTGGAAATCAAGAATCAAAAAAGGAGATATCAGTTCTGAAAGGTGATCAATCTGTGGTTGAAGATTACCATACGTCTTCAAGTGATTCTAAACCAAGTAATCTTTATATAAATTTGAGTTCTCCAACTAGAGAGGGGCCATCATTTGTGTCTGAAAAGTGTGCCTCTCTAGTTTTTCCTATTTTTTTTCTTCCAAGGTTGATAGGGTTTTCCAAGAAATTGAGTCATTAGAGGATATTTACTTTGAGAGTTATACTCCTGTGCTCCAAAGACCCCTCATTCCCTATCATTTTGATTCTCCTATAAATTCACCACCTCAAGGCAATATGGCCCAACCTCCACCTAGACCTCCTTTTGTTGTCAACACTTTTGGACCTATAAATTTCAGAGGTATGGATGGATATCCTAATATGGTGCCACAAGATGTCAAAAATAGGTTGCCAAAATTTCAAGGGAATAATGCCATCACTTGGTGACCACCATTTAAGACTCTTTGTCAATATGATGGAAGATTTTGAAATTGAGTTTGAAGACGTGTATATAAAACTGTTTATTCATACTCTTGAGGAGGATGCACATGACTGGTACAAGGATTTACCAGATAATTCAATAGATTCATGGACCGATGAAAAATGCCTTTAGATTGCAATATGGGGATAAGACAGATCCCAGTTCCTTTTTCTTGAATTTGAAAATATAAAGAAAAATCCAAATGAATCTGTCCATGATTTCAATACTAGGTTCAATAAGACCTTGAATAGGCTACCTATAATCCTAAGGCCAAGTGATGAGTCCTGTTTGATAAAATATTCTGATGCTTTTGATAAAAAGGTTGCTTATTACTTGAGAGATAAGAACCCGAGAACATTGAGGCAGGATTTCACCATGGCCTTACAAATAGAAAATAACATCAAAGTAGTTGGAAAGCCTCCTAAGAGAGAGGGTGTCAAGTTAATCAATCCAGAGAGGCCTCAATCAAACAAAGTTGTGGATCTGGAAGAGGTTGTAAAAACTTTGGCTGGAGCAGTTAAAGAGATATCCTATAAACTAGGCCAGAGCAAAAAAAGGGATAGGACAAAGTTCCCAGGGTCAACACAAGCCACACGGTCAGAGAGAGATTTGGAAATCATCCCAGAGGGTGATCATGATCACTAGATGATGAGGAAAAGGGCTCATGGATCAGGAAATAAACAACCTCAACCCAGGAGAATAGATTGGTTCCTGATCCTTTGACTGCTAGGGTTGCTTCTACTGTGGAGGAGGCCAATGTTATCGAGTGGTGTGATAGGTGTTTCTTACCACACTCCCCATGTGATGTAGATCAAGAAGTTGAGGAAGAAGATGATGATGATGACATGATGATGATGTGTGCATGATGGAATGCCCTACAAACTCACGGCAGGGGGAAACCTCAACTGAATTGATAAGTGCCAGAACTATTGAAAACTTATTGGGATTGTGTTCACTGGGTATTACCTCTTCCTCCTATTAATACTTTTGAAATTGATATGGTGCAAGCATTTGATCTTCCTAATCATGATTTTGAATACTTAAGGGCCTTGATGATTAAAAAGTATGATGGAGGGATCCCTTCCAAGAGGACATGAAAAAACTGTTGATGAATGCAATAGTTACTCAGAGAAATAATATAACACTAGAAGTAAGGTTGTCAAAGGGGGAGGGCCACAAACCAAGCCAAAAGTTCTAGTTCTTACCAATATCCCAAGGGAAACCCCTAAGAAAGATACATCTGGAAAAGGCCTAACTACCCCAAATAAAACCTTGTGCTCCTGCCCATGCCCAGACTCTGAAAAATCCTATACTATCAGAGGAAGTGGTGAATCTCCCTCCTAATACTACCCTACCCAAATATGTTCCTTGTGACATAGCCCAAATCTTGAGTCAGATCAAGGTCACTGTTCCCATTGTTGAATTACTCAGATCCTGAGCATAGGAAAAGGGCATTCAAATATTTGGGATTTAAGGAAGAAAATATTACTCAGGGAAAAAGTGTTAATAATATAGAGGTTCCTCCCATTATTGTAGAATCAAATACCACAAGCATTGAGGAACTGGGTGAATCATCTGAGGTGTATTTGGGAACTTCTCTAGTTGAATCTCAGTTGGATGTTGATCCATTTTTTACCACTTTGATTATTAAAGATAGGCTGGTACATAACTACATGTTTGATTCAGGAGCCTCATGTAATGTAATGCCTCTTGAGGTAATGAATGAGTTAAATATCAAGGTAACAACAACTTTTGGGAAATGTACTACTATGGATTCAAGAGAAGTGCCAATAATTGGATATGTCAAAGGATTAGTAGTGCAATAGTAGCTTATCCAGAAAATGCTTAACCATGAATGTGGTTATTGTGGACTGTCCTGCCAAGTGGGGGATGTTATTATCCAGAAAATGGGCAGCTAGTGTGGGTGGAAGTGTACAAATGGACATGTCATATGCAACCATACCAATTGAGGGGAACCTTGTGAAGTTATATGGTGAGAAGAAAATGTTGCATATCATTGAGGACCCTAACAATGCTTCTTATGAAGTATTGTACACAGATGTCGATGTCGATAACTTTGTGGGCTATGTTGATTGTAAGGAGCATAAAATTGATGAGTGCAAGTATCCTGAGTAGGTTGGTTCTCCTTGGACCTTGATGTTTGATGGGGCTTGTTCTAGATCTAGTAATGGCATTGGTGTTGTTTTGATATCTCCAAGCCAAGAGGAGTTTAACTTTTCTTTTAAACTCAATTTTGAGTGCACAAACAATATTGCTGAGTATGAAGCACTTGTTGTTGGGTTTAAGGATTGCATGGAAATATGGTGTTAGAGGATATTATTGTTAAAGGAGATTCAGAGTTGATAGTCAAACAAGTTAGAAAGTTGTATGCTACAAAAAAGAATCAAAGAATGAAGCAATATAAGCATGCAGTTTGGGACTTCATTGAAATGTTTGATTCTTTCAATATAATACATCATGATAGGAAGTATAATACTATAGCAGAAAAATTGGTAGTATTGGGATCTAGGTTTGAAAATTGTACAATGTCTCCCTATTGTGAATATGATATTGAAATATTGACCAGGCCATCTATCCCTGATAATATCAAGCATTGGAAAGTTTTTTGAAGATGATGCTCAGGTCCAAAGGTTTTTGCAAAATAAAGGAGAATTTTCAATCAAAGTATGGACTGGGAACCAATGGTTTGTGTAAATGATGGAAAAGAGACCTTATTTGGTAAAGACATTATCCAATTGAAAACCAATACTATTCCCAGAGAGGTTTGGTTGCATTGGAATCAAATTTTGATAATGTTGATTGCATTATTAATAGACACATGTCAGCCTCGAGAGATGTTGAAGAATATAACCTGGGCACAAAGGATAAACCTAGGAGAATATGGCTAGGCAACAACTTGAATAGAGAAGAAAAGTAATCATATGTCCAATTGCTAAAAAAGTACTAGACTTGCTTGGCTTGGTCATATTTAGAACTGAAAGCATACAGGGAAGACCTTTTTCAACATGAAATACCCCTGAAGCTAATGCCAAGCCATTTAGGTAGAAAAAAAGACCAATTAATCCACTCCTTTCTCTAAAAATGCAAGAAGAGTTGAAAAAGTTAAGGGATGGAGGAATCATACAACCTACAAGATACTCCTCATGGGTAGCAAACCTGGTACTATGTTCAAAAGAAAATGGGGATATAAGATTGTGTGTTGACTTTAGAAATTTAAATAAGGCATCAATTAAAGACAACTATCCCTTGCCAAATATGGATAACATGTTGCAATTAGTTACTAGTTCTAATTGTTATCCACTTTGGATGGTTTTTCTGGGTATAACCAAGTGGTTGTGAAGCAATCAGAGAGAATCAAAACCACTTTCACCACTCCATGGGGAACCTATGTGTATGTCGAATGTGTTGTTTGGCCTTGATGAATGCCGGAGCCACATTTTCAAAGAGAAATGGATGTAGCATTCTCTGGATATATAAATGACTTCATTGTTGTGTATCAGATGATGTGATAGTTTTTTCAAGGAAAGAAGTGATCACCTACAACATTTAGAAAATATGTTGTTAAGGTGCAGGAATATGGTATCTCACTTGAACCCTAAGAAATGTCATTTTGGGGTTCAAAAGGAAAAGTTTCTTGGACATATTGTGTCAAAAGAAGGGGTCATGATTGATCCCGAGAGTGGAAGCCATTAGTAAAGTTCCTATTCCAAGAACCAAAAAGGGAATTCAATCCTTTTTTGGGAAAATAAATTTTATTAGGAGATTTATTTCCAACTTTTCCAATTGACTATCCCAATCACTAATATGTTGAAGAAAGATCAGAGTATCAAATGGGAAGAAGAAGCTATTCAAGCCTTTACTGGGATTAAGGAAGCATTGAAGAATGCCCCTATTTTAGCAGCTCCTGATTATAAAAAGGCTTTCCAAATGTTTTCCTTTTCTTTAGAGAATACTATTGCATCTGTGTTGTTACAAAAGGATGATGAAGGAGCTGAAAGACCAATTGCTTTCTTTAGTAAAGCATTACAAGGAGCAGAATTGAAGTATACTATCATGGAGAAACATGCCTTTTCTTTGGTCAGGGCCACAAAAATCTTTAGGCCATATATTTTGAGTTCTAAAGTCATAGCTTATGTTCCCCATACCATGGTTAAGGATATCCTATCAGAGATGGAAATTTCAAGTAAAAGATGCCGATGGGAAAATAAATTACAAGAATATGATATGGACATCCAAACTACAAAATTGGTCAGAGGATTGGGCCTAGCAAAGCTAATGGTAGAAAGCAACCTGCAAACAGTTGAGATAAATGAGGTTGAAGAAGAAAGATTGAATATTCTTGAGAAATTGACAAATTCTGAATGGTACAAGGATATTATTTTTTATCTCAAACATCTACAATGCCCTGAGTATTTAAGCAAGAATCAAAAGAGAGCACTTAAGTTAGCCTCCCAAAAATACATCATCACTTGATTATGGGTTAGCTTGGAAGAACCCTGAGGGAGTTCTTTTGAGATGTATCACTTGAGGATGAAGCCCCAAAAATAATTGATGATTTCCATGGAGGAGTTTGTGGAGGGATTTTGCTAGAAGAGTCACAACTCATAAAATCTTAAGGGTTGGTTACTGTGGCCAACTCTTTTTAAAGAATACAACTCTGTTAGTAAGAAAGTGTGAGAGTTGTCAACATTTTTCAGGAAGATTGAAAGCTTCAGCTCCCTCCCTTTGCAACCTGTATCAATTGAAGCCCCATTTAAGCAGTGGGGAATGGACTTCATTGGTGAGATTTCAGATTCTTCAAGTGTAGGCCACAAGTGGATATTAGTGGCCACTGATTACTTCACCAAGTGGGTGGAGGAAATCCCTACCAAGAAAGCTACCCACCAAATTGTTATGGACTTCATTCTGAATCATATAATTTGTAGGTTTGGAGTGCCTACTAAGATAGTTGCTGACAATGCTATGAGTTTTTTTGAGCCAAACCTTTGGTAGCCATGTGTCATGAGTATGGGATCAATTTAGCATATGCTTCAAATTATAATCCCCAAGGTAATGGACAAGCAGAATCAAGCAACAAGAATTTGTTGAAGATAATCAGAAGGACCTTGGAATTAAACAAATGGAAGTGGGGTGAGCAATTGAAGTTTGTTGTTTGGGCTGATAGAATTACTATTAAAAGAGCTACTGGAAAGATTCCATTTGAATTGGTGTATGGAACTCAAGCTCTACTTCCCCTGCATATGCAATTATCTTCATATCAATTCATCCAACAATTGGAGGACCAGGAGGTTAGTCCCTATGATGCTCGTATCAATCAAATTGTTGAATTAGATGAAGAGAGAAGAGAATCCCATCAAAGACATGTGAAGTTTAGGGAAAATGAAGAAATTATTTGATAAAAAGGTAACCCAAGAGCTTTTAGTGTGGGATATCTGGTGCTACTATGGGATAAAGAGACATGAGGATAAGGGAAAACATGGAAAGTTTGACGCATTATGGATGGGCCCTTATTCTATTGATATTAGGATCGGCGAGCACACCTTCTTCCTAAAAGATCTAGATGGGGAATTTCTTGAGTTTCCTATTAATGGTAGGCACTTGAAACATTTCCTTGATTGATTTCTCAGAATCAAGGCACACATCATCATTGTACAGTGTATAGTCTTTTTGTTCTTTTTTTTTTTTTTTTTCTTTTTGGTTCATCCTAGTCCTTGGTGACTGGTTTTTGTTGGTTTCTCAGTTTGTTCTTGGGAGGTTGGAAATTTGTTTTTTTTTTTGAAGGTTGTTCTTGACTCCATTTCCCAATGGATTTTTGGCACATGGTCTGTTATGTTGTTCTTGTGGCACTCACTGGGAGTGCCCATCCCCGAGTCGAGCCGATGTTGGTGCTCAATTTAATCTCACCCCTTTTTTTAAAATTTTTTTCAGTCATGTGTTTGAAGTTTTTTTTTCTCCTATGTGGATGCATGAAAAAATTTCTCCTTCATTTAGTTGTTGTTAAAATCCTTTCTCTATGGTCATGGATCACATTGAGTCTTGGTATTATTTATAGTTTCTCTTCTCCATGGGGAAAAAAATTTAATTTGTTGAATTTTGGGGTTTTCCCCATTTTTTTTTTTTCCATCATGTTTTCTCTATAAAAATTTCCCAACATCCATGGACGTGGTCATCTTTAATTGGATGATGGCACATGATGGGTCTATTTGGTGAACTTGTCACTTTTTTACATTTGTAAAAAATGCCCAATTGGTCCCATGGTGGCTCCGATGAATTCTAATTGGCTATTCAACAATATGAAGTGGTGAAAAGAAATTTTCTTACTTTGACCCCAAAGATGTACACGTGTCATAAGACAAGTGGTTGCAAGTTGAAGGGGGGCCTTTTGGAATTTTGAGGCATTATGATGAAAGGTTTAAAAGTGTAAAAAGAATGCCTAGAGCCCACAAATGGACACATGGCCATTTTTTGTTAAAAAGTAAAGGGGAGAGGGTCACTCGAGACTTTGGAGCTTTTAAGATTTTTAGCCTTTTTTTGAAAAAGGAGTAAGGTATAAAAATGAAGCCAGTGACTTCCACTGAAGTGACCAAGGAAAGCCACATGTTGAGTTTAAGTTTGAAAAAAATGGGGAGTGGTCACATCAAAGTATTTTAAAGTAAAGTTAAAATTCGGAAAGCATAAAACATGGGGGACCACACACATTTTGGGACTTTTGAAATTTTTCCACTTTGTTTTGAAATTTTTTGAAAAAGGTAAAAAGAGATGTGAGAAGTTTTGCTTGCTTTTAGAAAGCCATACTTAAAATTTTAGCCATGATGAACCAAGACTTGACTTAAGATTTTTGACACGTGGAGGGCCCACATGTTTGAGGTCCTGCCTCTCTAAAACCTTTTGAAAGAGTTGCGCAAGAGACATGTGGAGGCCTGTCTGGATCCTCTTTAACTTAGACTTTTTAATGGTCACAAAAAAATTTCTTAGGCCCAGGACACGTGGAGGGCCCACTACCTTTTTTGGGGACCTACCCTGAATTTTACTTTTGAAAGAGCACCGAAGAGACATGTGAGGTTTCCACTGGATCTTCCCATACTTAGAATTTTCAAGCGTGTCTGATGCAACTTTCTCGACCCTAGGCACGTGGCACCTTCCACTGGTTCTTAAAAATTTTCAATGGTAGTATAAATTTTCTGGGCCCGAGACACGTGGAGAGCCCGCTGCTTGTTTGGGGTCTCCACTTTTGGGCACCATATCAAAAGTGCACCAAAGAGACACGTGGAGGCTTCCACTGGCTCCTCTTTATACTGAGACTTTTTCAATGGCCGAGGCAACTTTCTTGGGCCCAGGGCACGTGGAGAGCCTACTCATTTGAGGTCCCACCTCTAGACTTCATCTTTGAAGTTGCAAAAAACACGTGGAAGCTTCCATTGGACCTTCCCATGCTCAAAATTTTTAACCAATCGGTGCAACTCTCTCGGGTTCTAACACGTGGAGGGCCCGCACTCATTTGGGAACCTACCTCTGACTTTCACCTTTGTAGTTGTGCCAAGGAGACACATGGAGGCTTCCACTGGCTCCTCTTTACACTTGGCCGACTTGGACTCGCAACATAGATATGTGGTATAATCCATGCGAGGACACTCATTTCTTGAGAGGCATGAATGCAGGTATCTATTCTTCAAGGTGTATTCTCAAAGGTGAAAAGGATTGCTTGTCAGATCAAGCCATATGGAGCCACCTGAGAATTATTAAAAAGGGGATTTCTTACATGAAAAAATAAAAGAATGATTAAAAATACTATCAAAAGTTATGACATGGCATCCCAATCATAGTTGAGGAACTAAGAAAATGTGATCAGTTCATGATTTATCCACCTAGCAAAAAAAAAGTAAGATATTTTCAAGGGAATAAACATGATTAAATGGTATGTTGTAAAGAGGAATATTCTCTTGAAGATTTAGACTTTTGGGGGAAAATTTGGGATGAGTGAGCGAGTGAAATTGTATAAATGCAATGAGAATACTCTTGCATAAGGGGGGGTTAATTTTTCTGAGAAAGTTTGAGAAAACCATTTTCCCAGAGACCATCTAAGAAACCTATTTATTTCCCTATGTTTGTAGATTTAATCATGTCAAGATGGTTGCAAGTGTACAACCATTGACAAGCTCTGAGATTGTTGAAGAAACTTTCCCCTGCTGATGAATCTAGTGAACCTTGAATGAATTTGTGTTGATCATGAGCATAATTGTGTTTTCTTTTATTTCAGAATGTTTTCAAATAGTTTTTCATGTTCTTATTGCAATCTTATGTTAAAATCCCTCTGAATCACACAAGATCTTATCCACGTGGTAGTATTGTGGCATTTGCAATTTCATTATGAGAGAGCTTTCATCTTGTAATGAAATAAACAATTTAAAATCACTTTACTTTCACTTGTGTTGACAAAGATTGTTTGTTAGCCTATGAGTGTATCTTAGGCATGACTAAATCAGGGATTTCCAATGTTTAATTGAGTCTTTAACATGAGCCTTTGTGTTGAATTCTTGAAGAGTGTATGAAATCGTGCATCTCTGGGCCTCCATTGATACACACCTTCTGGTTGAAGGAATATTTTGGCTATTTTGAAGCATTTTGTCTGTGAGTGTTCCAATATTTGTAAAGGCTCTCAAATATCTGGTATAATCAACTTTATCTTGCTTAACTTCCCACCAAAAATTTCTCAAATGATAAATCCTACATGAACTACCCCTGTTTGTACTATGTATCCACAAAGATTTAACAAATTTCACATTGCCAAAATATGCAGACAATCAGGTTTCAATTATTGTCTTTAGTAACCCGAACCTTGTCCAGGAAACATCTCCACTCTCTAGTGTGACAACTCATGAGAGTTAGATTGTGTTGTATTGATCATATTTTCTCAAGGTTTTCATGAAAATTGTGTAAAGAAGGATCTCTTGATATCCTTCACCAACACGGGTTACAAAATGGGTCCTCTCACCCTAGTTGAAGGCACAACCTAAAGTAGTGAGGGTAGATCAAACTGATTCCTTTATAAACCTGGTGCTTACACCTACTTTGTATCTTTGGGTTAGTTTTCCTTTTTATCTTTTCTTTGTTGTGTGTGTTTGTTTATGTGCATCTGGGTTAACCATCTTGATTATTTCATAATCATGGTGACAACTCTATTGTGCAATAACAAAAATCAAGTTGCTCTAAAAATTACTCTCCAAATAACGCTCATGCTACGAACACATTCCTTTCCCATCCTTGTTTTAATCCCTTGCTTTCTTCCTATCAAGTGGTTGTCCTTCGTGTTACACCCTTAATTATATATCTTACATGGAACAGATATAGCCGACTTGTTGTTATCATAACTTAATATCATGATGTATCTCTTTTATATATGATCTATTATCATTGGTTGGTCAGCCTTGCTTGATGGCCATAGCATAGGAATAGTATAAATAGGGGTTATAGGTAGTGGATGATCATTATGTTGAGTATTTGAGTCTTATTATATGTTTTGGAGGTTGCCCCCTCGAAGTGGCCAAGCTATTATACTTTCATATTGAGAGAATTTATCTACAATATTGTGTTATTTGGTGTTCTATTACTGGTGATAATCATAATTAATCAAGTAATTTCATTACAAGTGGTATCAGAGCTTGATCTCGGCCAGGATGACATCAAACCCTAATTATGAAGGTTCGGCTATATCTCAATATTGGTAGCGAATTTTTCTACAATTTTTTTTTGGTGAGGTAAAATAAGTCAAGTAAGCTTCTCTCCAAATTTTAATAAGTTTTGAATTGTTTTGCAAAAGTTATTATGGTTCTATATTTATTCATAACTTGGCTCCCTAGGGCATAATTTTTGGAAAATTTTCAAATTTCTTATATTTTCAGAAACCCCTCCAAAAAATAGGAAGGGTTTCTATTTTATAAATTCCTATATTCAGCCACAAAAATTACAAAACCCTAAACCCTAAAATTCTTCCCTATTAAGTCTACCCCTAGGCCCACATCCTTCGTCATGGCTGGTAGATCTACCCGAGGCCAAGGAAAAGGAAAAGAAACTCTAGGAATGACCCCAAATAAGGAATATATGGCTTGATTCTACTGGTTCAGGGAGTATCTGAGGTGGTCATCCAACTTCAAGAAAGGGTAAACAATATGGTGAGTAAGGATGACCTTAATGTTGAGCTTCATCAACTGAAAGGTAGCCTTAGGAGTGAGATTCAGAAGGATTTTCATGCAATGCAGCAGGAGTTGTTGAATGCTATTTCTAATACAACTTCCAATGCTAGTCATATGGGTTCTACTAGAAATGGTCACACAGATCCAAATCACTCAAATCAGGGAGGATCCTTTAATCATTCAAGTGGATCTTCTCACCAATGGAGGGGCATGATTCCAAAAGTTGAAATGCATAAATTTTATGGAAAGGATCCACTCAATTGGATTACCCAAATGGAAAATTTCTTTGATCTCCATCAGATCCTAGGAGGACAAAAGGTAACTGTGGCATCCTTATACCTAGAACTTGATCAATTTGTTTGGTATCATTGGTTATGTGCTCAAAGGCAGAAGAATGGCCTAAATGTCACCTGGACAGTGTTCACTGAAGAGCTTCAATTACACTATAGTTCTAGTGTTTCTGAGAATTACTTCAGCCAATTAGCAAAGTTACGCCAAACTGGTTCAGTTAAGGAGTATGTCCATCAATTCCAAACTTTGTCCTTACGTGTGGAGGATATTACAAAAGAGTATTTGAATGACCTATTTCTTGGGGGTCTTAAGGACCACATTGAGCATGAGGTACGCATGTTTAACCCACTCAAGGTTGTTGATTCTATTATCATGGCACGTCAAGTAGAGGAAAAATTTCTTTCCAGTAGAAGGCAGACCTTTTCTAGCATAAAATATCATAACACCTTGTCTCCTTCTTACCCTCAGCCAATTCAGTTGACACCTCAACAAATTGAAGAAAAAAGAGCCAAAGGGTTATGCTTTAACTGTGATAGAAAATATGGACCAAATCATAAATGTTATGAGAAAAAATTGTTCTACATTGAAGGATCCGGTGATGAGGAAGAATATGAGGCAACATCAACAGATGAAGTGGGAAAATTAGAGGAAGAATCTGGAGATCCTCAGCCCACTATTTCATGCCATACTCTATCAGGTATTAGTACTCCACAAACCCTTCAAGTTGTGGGTTATCTTAAGAAGCAGAAGGTAACAATATTGATTGATTCGGGGAGCACACATAATTTCATCAATCATAAGTTGACAACAAGACTAAATTGTTTCATCTACCCAACACCTTAATTTCAAGTAATGATTGTAGATGGTGCCACAATCCAATGTTCAGGTAAATGCCATAAAGTCAAAATCATGATGGGTGATTACATAATTGGAATCTACGATGTTTGCTATTCCCATGGGTGGAGCTGATATTGTCTTAGGTGTTTAGTGGCTCACTACCTTGGGCACCATAGAGATAAATTTCCAGGAATTGTTCATGCACTTTCATTCTAAGGGTAAAAATTTGAACTTCGAGGTCTACAAGCTAAATATCCTCTAGTGGTGAGTTCTCACCAAATGCAAAAGATTATTAAAAAGGGGTCTGAAGGTTTTGTAGCATGATTATTCTCTATAGAAGTCCAACCACAAATGAAGGTATTGCATCCTAATCTTCAAAAGGTTATTAATCAATATGTAGTTGTCTTCAAGGAACCAAGAGGATTACCACCTGAAAGAGAGCATGATCATGCTATTCAATTGATTCTAGGAAGCCAACCCCCAACATCAGGCCTTATAGATATCCATATGTGCAAAAGAGTGAGATCGAGAAGATGGTGGAGGAAATGTTGGAAATGGGTATTATTTGTCACAGTCAAAGTGCCTATTCTGCTCCCGTGGTGATGGTGTGTCGCAAGGATGGAAGATGGCACATGTGTCTAGATTACAGAGAGCTTAACAAGTTCACTATCAAAGATAAGTTTCCTATTCCCATCATTGATGATTTATTAGATGAGTTGCATGGTGCCATTTATTTTACAAAACTAGATCTGCATTTTGGGTATCACCAAATTAGAGTCAAGCAAGAAGATATTCATAAGACAACTTTCAGAACTCATCAAGGCCATTATGAATTCCTAGTGATGCCATTTGGCCTTACCAATGCTCCCTCCACATTCCAAATCTTGATGAATTCAATATTTAGACCATTCCTAAGAAATTTTGTCTTAGTATTTTTCGATGATATACTCATCTACAACAAATCATGGGAGAAACACTTACATCACGTCAATACTTGTCTTAGAAGTCTTAGAGAAACATAAACTTTATGCTAAGCATTTAAAATGGAAGTGGAATACTTGGGCCATATTGTTTCTCATGAAGGTGTTAAGGTGGACCCTCACAAGATCCAGGCCATGGTGGAATGGGAAACCCCAAGAACCCTCAAACAATTACGAGGTTTCTTAGGTCTCACAGGGTATTATCGTATATTTGTCAAAAACTATGGCAGTATAGCAGCACTACACTACTCACAAAATTATTGGACTCCTTTCGGTGGAATGAGGAAGCATCTACACCATTTGAAAAATTAAAGGTAGCTATGTGCACCACTCTAGTATTGGAAACCCCATTGCTTTTGAGAGCCAAAACTAAAAGGAAATAATTTGTTAAAACCCACATATGAAAAGGAAATGATGGCAATACTACATGCGGTTAAACAATGGAGACCATACTTGATGGGTAGACATTTTAAGGTAAAAATGATCATGATAGTTTGAAATATTTCTTAGAAAAACATCTATCTTCAAAATAACAACAAAAATTGGTCACTAAGATGTTGGGATATGACTTTGAGATTGTTTATAAGAAAGGAAAGGAAAATTTGGTCGTTGATGCTCTGTCTAGGAGGGATGAGTCCACCGAAGCATTGTTATGTGCCATCTCTATACTACATGTAGATTGCATAGATCAAACACGAGAAGAATGGAAGAAAGATGCAACCACACATACTCTCATTCAAAATCTCTGGGTAGATCCGTCCATATAAGATCAATTTATATGGAAGGGGGATACATTGTGGTACAAAGATTGGTTATATCTATGTAAGAACTCTCCACTTAAACACCATGTTCTTTCAGAGCTACATTATTCTCCAATAGGTGGCCATGCTAGGGTTCGAAAAACATATCATAGAGTTAAGAAGGATTTCTTACGGGAGGGGTTAAAAGGAGATGTTCAAAAATTTGTGGCGAGAATGTTTGGTTTGCCAAAAAAATAAGGGTGAGACCGTTAAGACACCTGGTCTTCTCCAACCTTTGTCTATTCTTAGGGGAGATGGGAAGAGGTATCAATGGATTTCATCATAGGATTACCTAAATCAGAAGGAAAAAGTGTCATCATGGTCATGGTAGATAGACTTACCAAATATGCTCATCTTTGTGCCATGGCTCATCCTTTCACAACTAGTACCATTGCCATCTCTTTTATGGATACAATTCAAAAGCTATATGGCACGCAAAAAATTATAGTAAGTGATCATGATCCAATATTTACAAGTAACTTTTGGATTGATCTGTTCTCTTATCTTGGTACCCAACTAGCCCAGAGTTCCTCTTATCATCCCCAATCAGATGGGAAAACTAAGGTGGTAAATAAATGTTTAGAGGGATATCTTTGATGTTTTACTTCAGATAAACAAGAACGTTGGGTGCAATGGTTGCCCTTTAGCAAAATGGTGGTACAATACTTCATTTCATACCTCCTCTAAAATGTCTCAATTTCTGGCACTTTATGGGTACCATCCTCCATCACTCATATCTAGCTTGAAGGTCAAACCAAAGGTGAGAGCAGTCAAAGATCACATTCAACATCAGCATGAGGTACTCTCTAGTCTTAGAGAAAATTTGGTACAGAACAAAACTGTATAAAGCAACAGGATGATCAACATAGAAGTGAGTGACACTTTGAAGAGGGAGACTTTGTTTTTGTAAGGTTATAGCCAAAAAAGAAATTATCCTTGAAATAAAAGAAAAAGGATAATAAGATTTCTCCTAAATACTATGGTCCTTACTGAGTTTTGCAAAAAATTGGTAGTGTGGCATATAAGCTAGAGCTCCCTCCAGGAAGTAGAATACATCCAGTCTTCCATGTTTCTTGCTTAAAGAAATTTATTGGGCAACACATTTCCACCCAATCAGTGCTTCTAGAACTAGATGAGGAAGGAAGGATCATATTAGAACCTGAAGGCATTCTTCAGACACGCACCAAAAGACTGAGGACCAGAGTCATTACCGAGTACTTGATTAAGTGGAAGAATATAAATATTGAGGATTCATCATGGGAAGATGAAGCATTCATACAACATCATCTAGGGCTTCCCAACATTGGGGAAAATGTTTCTTTAAAGGGGAGGGGCATGTTACGCCCTTAATTATATATCTTACATGGGATGGATATAGCTGACTTGTTGCTATCATAACTTAATATCATGATGTATCTCTTTTATATATGATCTATTATCATTGTTTGGTCAGCCTTGCTGATGGCCATAGCATAGGAATAGTATAAATAGGGGTTATAGGTAGTGGATGATCATTATGTTGAGTATTTGAGTCTTATTATATGTTCTGGAGGTTGCCCCCTCAAAGTGGCCAAACTGATATACTTTCATATTGAGAGAATTTATCTACAATATTATGTTATTTGGTGTTCTATTGCTGGTGATAATCATAATTAATTAAGTAATTTCATTACACGTCTCCTTGCTACGTTATATACATCCCTTGAGGGGAATTCCTCTACTATTTTTTTTTGTTGGGGCATCCCAATGCTTCACAAATTTCCACTCACCGATCTGCATGTGTCTACTATATTTAAAGCACTATTACTTTGCAATAGCACTTTAAAGAGGGGAAAAATGTAGACACCCCAAAATTACATTCATGTTTCCACTTGTTCCCAGTATTATGCTAATACACCCTGTTATTCACCCATTTGCAATTAATTAATTAATACACATTGTACCCCTTTGGATTAATTAAATTAATCCCATGTACCCTTTGTACCCCTTTGGCTAAATTAATTATTATTTATTAATTAAATAATTAATTAATTAAGTGTGTGCACATCCTAGTCATCTACCACTTGATCTAACTCCACTTTGACTCCACTTTGAATACCCTAGTTAACTACACTTATAGAATCCTAATAAGGTAGGGAAATTAAAATGCATGTATAACCACCTTTCCAGGATGCAAATTTTTGTAATTAATTTCATTATTTCCCTTATCACTATTGCAACTACCCACAATGTTATTTTTAGCATGTTCATTTATCCGTGTATAACCGCTTTCAACTACTTCTACCTCTATAAATTACAGGCTTACCTTCCTTACAAATCCTCTTGAATTTGAAGCACAAAAACTCTATTGAACTATGTCTATAATAGTTTCCTTCAAATCTTGGAGAGCACTCAAGAGCACGCACAAAACACTTCTCACATTATTTTTACAAGGTTTCATAGGAGACCCTTATTTGAGGTTTGCACAGAAGGTTTTTGGAAAGGTTTGCATGTTTATTTGTTTATTTCATTTATGGTAATTTTCTTTGTTTACACATGTAAAGTTACAATTGATCTTTGAAACCCAAACTTGACATATTTTAAAAAGGAGTTTGACTTCCAACGTATTTGATGTCACTAGCCCACATGTGTCATATACATGTAATTAATGTTCCCTTTTTCTACTTAAGGTTGAAATTTACACCTCATTTTCATCCGACAATTTGTACACCGTATTTACTTGACAACCCCCAACTTTCAACCATACCTTTTCAAAAATTCTTAAGCAATTTTCATAGTTTTCCCTTTGATCCAATAGTTTTTGGGTAAGATCTATTGTTTAAATGTTTTTGTAAGTTTTGCTCATCATTTGAGGAATTTTTCCTTTTTCTTAAGGATTTTAGGGTTCTCTTATTTAAAGTATTGTTTTAGCCTCATTTTAAAAAGTTTTTTTCCTTATCCTTTGGTTTAATGTCCTTGTGGGTCCTTTTCTTTTCTCTTTTTGGCTTTTGTAAATTTAAGTTTCAGATCTTGGTTTACTTGAAGGAACAGAGAAATTTTCAATCAAAAGTTCTAGGTTAGAGATTCGCGGTGAAAGACAATATTTAACTTCCACTCAATCTTTTTCATAAGTTCAAGGGTGTAAAATAGGTATTGACCTCCACCTAGAGAAAATAATGAAATCGTATAAACAAGTCTAAAACTCTACTAAGTACAAACTAGAAGTTTAGAGTTGTAAAACAAAGAGTGACTTCCACTCGGTTTATTTCAAAGGTTGGGTATTGAATTGCAAGGATCATGTTCTTCACTAGATCAAACCAAAACTTTGAGGGTGTATAACCAAGATCAACTTCTACCCAAGAATAAATCGAAGTCGAAGGTTTTTACAACACTCTACTTTTCCTGTGCATTTCATAGGTTTATAGCTACTTTTTAGAGCTCTACTTCCCATCAATATCAAATGCTTCCTTAGATATTTCAAGGAATTTTTAAAAATATAATGTTAGAGTCTTCATCAAAGGGTAAAGGAAATATGAGGTATAGTTTTGAAGGGGTGGATCCCCTTCAAGTATCACATCAGACCTCGAAAATATTGGAGATAATGATCTTGGCCACATTCACTTATCAAAATTTTAGGAGAGAGTCGAGATCCATCTAATTCTACTTGGATCAAGAGCATTTATTACAATAGGATTTCCTTGGCTATGCCTTTCTGCCTTTAATGTAATTTCTAGAATTTGTACTCGCGATATCAACACACTATGATTCGAAGTCATGGAATGTAAAAGATCAAAATGTGAGAGTAATGATCAAGTTAGATACATACTACTTTGAGAATTTTCTCATACTTCCCGACATCGAGGGTTATGCATCAATCTCTCACGAGAATAACTCTTGAGCATTGGAAAGGAAATCCTGATGCTTACATTAAGGTTCTTAAAAACAATTACCTTGTAAAGCCCATGCCAATGCTAACAAGATTTCTGAAAATCATTCCTCACTCAAACTTTATCCAGGAATTCAATGATCTAATCACATTGTTGAGCAGAGTAGTAGGACTCCCTTCTTAAAAATATTTTAAAGAGCGTATGTATCAATATATTTCCACTATTCGCAAGAATATTTATCTCATCTAATGGGCGGGATGCATCGGTGATGCCATACATACCCAAGTACTAGAGGTATAAACTATGGGAAATGTCTACATGACCTATTATCTTTTGTATGTCACAAAAGAATGAGAAATTATATTGGATTGACATCCATTGGTTTAAGGAACAAATCTCGATTTATAATTACTATCCCTAATTAACAATGAAAATATCACATCACTTCATAAGAGTGAATGCTTCCTTCTTATTTTCCCTTATGTGTATCTTTGATAGAGATCTTTACAATCACCAAATATTAGATAGTACATGGAATGTGGTTAGGATTTGGGGGTGTATCTTCGTACAATTCCCAACTTTCACATATCTCAGAGTGAGAGGATTTTTAGGTGCTCCCTAAAAACTACCAAGGTTCCCTATAGATAAATGGGTTTTAATGGAATTGGCCTGATAGTTACCCCACCTCCATAATTATTAGCAAAGTAGGCATAAGACGGGAGTTCAATTCCCTATAAATTTTGGCCAATACATATGTGCATAATCGTAAAAAGATAAAAAATGTCAAGGGAGAGATGTAGTAGATGAAGATTAAAACCTATCACCCATGATTCATATTTGATTATTGGGGTATAGTTAGTGGAATCAAACCAATTGGTGTCCATATACTACGATTGTAGGATATCTAGATATATTGTAGGGATGAAGTGGTCATACATAAAAGGTATTATTACAGGTTAACTCTTAAAGAGGTAACCAAGTATGGTATCACATACATTCTAGAAGGAATCATGTGATGATGAAGAAGTCTTGGATCCTATCTACACACAAATGAACATAAAATATAAATCATTACCTTTGATTAAATTATCACTTCAAGAATGTATAGTCTCTAAGGAGCGCATAAGGAACATTCTCAACTGAACCAACTAATGGTTGTTTTCATTGGGAATCCCACCCAAGGTTTTAAAACAAGCCATAACTCAAGTAAAAATAGTGGCGGGCTATCCTATCGCTATAAAAAGTGAAAATCCCACTCCTAAGTGTTGTAAAATCAAGTTTGTAAATAAAGGTGTTGGATCTTCTTCATATGTTCCTTCTATAGAAGTAATATATTTGAGTGTGTCTCCATCTTCCACCACCCAAGTACTACAATATCCTCCTCCACATCACCCTCCTTCTTCCCCATTTTCAATTCCACCCCCTTGTCCAAATTTCACACTTTTTCTACTCACATATTCAGTTCCTTCTCCTCCCATCTCCCCCTCCCAATTTTTCTACTTCCTCTCCTACCATGGCTCAGGTATTTTCCTCCCTTCCTTCCCTCTTACATGGGGATGGTTTAGCTTTTAGTTATCCTCTAAGGATTTGTATTCTTCAGTAGTATCTTCCCACTTCCTCTCTCATCACTCTTACTATTTCATCCATTCCTACAACAATATTTTCCATTCCTTCCCCACTTGTCACTCCTTCTTTGCCACTTATGACTATCAAAGAAACTACCCTTTCATCACCAATTATCTCTAACACCATGGTGTCTTTTCCTTTGTCATCCTCTTAATAGTTTATTTATTTTTTCACTCCTTCTTGGCTGACTAGGAAGACCACTGAAGAGGAAGAAAAAGAAACACATTGTTGATGATTTCGATCTCAACACCTTTAATCTAACTCCCTGATGCATATCAAAGAAGCCAAAGGTCATTTATCACATATAGGATGATAAATCATGGGAAATATTTGTTGAGATCACAACACTAGATGTATAAAAATCTAAAGAAGACATCACAACAATAGATTATTAGATTTCCAAGATATCTCTAGGAAAATCTACTCATAAGGAGCTAAGCAAGAAGATTTTCAAATTTCTCTTGGCAACATTCTGGAAAAATTTGATAAAGATAAGTTTACTAAGGACAAGATGAAGAGTAAAGTGGAACAATTGAAATATATCCTTCTTAATATCACATTTACCACTCATTCAAATTCTTGTGCAATAACAACAATATTTCCCACTAATTATTTCTCCATAGTACGAAAATTAGACAATAAGGGCATGCACTTTGAGATTGGATTGAATGTATGATCCAAGAAGGAAAACAGGTGATCGAAGATGTTGTGGACTTGTACAATGAACTTGAGCTAGAAAAATATATGGTGACTAAGATGTATGGTATTTTGAGAGAAGAATGTGATAATTTGGAACTCACTCTGGAGGCTTGGAGAGAGGTACGAAATGTCAAATCCGATCTTCTCCTCGGAGAAGGGATCATTGATGACTCTTCAAAATTGTTTGAATACAATGAGGCCATTGAGTTCTACATCCAAATGCTTAAAGAGGCAACCTTAAAATTAACCAATGGAAGAAATGAATGGATTGATGGCCTTGATGATATCAGTGATGAATTTGATAAGATCCATTACAGATTTCAAGATGATGATCTTAATGTACTCCTGAACGGAAAATATTGTTTCTGAATTCAAGAGCCTAGTCAAGGAGGATATTGGGGTGACCCAATATTTTGGTCTTGAATCTATTAACAAGTTGGTACTATATCAAAATTTCTTGATCCAACTTCATAAAATCATAAATCGAGTCAAGAACTTGCTTGGAAAACTGGACCAAATAACTAACTCTACTAAGGTCTTGAATCTCTATGCGTGCAAACATGATGACACATAAGTACATGAAATCACTAAATAATTTCTTGATTATTGGAAAAATAAATCTAGAGAGGAAACCAAGGGAGCTGATATAGTTCTAGGTGTACAGGAAAATGGTGGCACCAGCCCCATCCGAGTTTTGTTTCCATTATTTCATAGTCTTCTAGCCACATTCCACTGATCAAGTTGTAGGTTTAACCCAATAAAAGTTGCACAACCACCTAGCTATTTTTGAGGAAGAATTTTTCATAATTTTAAATGCATCCTATTTTTAGAATGTAATAGTTAAGAAGAGTAGATAATATTGCTCAACCTTCTTAAGCTATATATAGAAGGATGCATTATGTATTCAAGGACTTTTTGATCTATTGTATAAGGAGGCTCTGCCCTTTTGAGCACTTGTATATAGGCTTAAGCCTTAATATTATTTATGTAGAACTGATATTTAGCCTTCTTCCACTTCTATGTGTTGTGTATATTGATGGTGAATGTTGTACTTGTGAATCTTTCTTTCCTAGTGCTTGCATAATCCATTTTACCTTCATATGAAGTTAATTATTCTCTTAGAAAGTTGTATGTTGTGACAAAAAATATTATCTGTGATAGTTGTGGAATCATACATGAATCCATTTTGTTATTGGTTGATTTTATAACTAATTAAGGTAAATATGAAATATATGCCTAATATGATGTTATTTTAGTTGCAAAATAAATATGTAAATGATTATAGAAATTACACCCAAGCAACTAAGCAATAAATATATAAAACCACCGAGTGAAAAGAAAAGGTCAAATGACTTAGTTGATTCACGAAATCTTAGAGGTGTGCGAGAGATGGAGAATAGGAAAATGCAAAGTACCAACAATCACACCGAAGCCTAGAAAATTTAGATCTAGAAAGATAGTCCGGATTGGGGCACCTGGAGAAGGACAAGGGCACTCGTGGGTGCCCTAGGCCTATTTCTAGGTTCCCAAGTCTGTGGAAAACCTTGAAAAACCTCCTCTGATGTGTCACAATTTATTCACATTTAGTCACCTTTATTCAATATGAGGTCATGCTAAGATCACCACGGTCACTGGAAACGTGCAATGGAATATGAACCTACAAAACCCTCAAATAGACATCAAATCCTAAAAATAAATATGCAAAATGAGGGTTCAGATTGTTCTCAGCTGTTATTCAATGGTGAAATTATGACTAAGAGCTACACTATATCTCATACCCAATGTATTTCTATGTGTGTATGTGTAGAATTAAACCTTAGGCAGCTCTTGTGTGTGTCGATTGATAGCGAGCAAGTAATATAAATGTTAAGAAATGTAATAGATGTGTGCATGGAATAAAATGAACTTCCCTCCTATGAAGTGTATGTAAAATAACTAGCCCTTGTGTCCCTTTAATGGTGGTATATGGATGTAATGGAGATCTTAAATGCTTGATGGATGTAACCTTAGGTGGTGATAGCTAATGCTTAGTGCTTGGTACTTTATTATAATTACATAACTTTATATTTATATGATTCATTTTCTTGAATTTCATAACTAACCCATAAAAGGCCAACTACCAAAAATATAAGATGCTCAAATGGATAGAAAGGACCCAAAAGTGTGAGTAAAGTACAAAAGGATTAGAGGTGCTCGGAGGGGGATGAGGGCACCTGGCGCTGGCATCCTAGCTAGGTGATGGTGTACGGATGATAAAATCCATTGTATAAAATGGAATACTTGAGCAAGTAAGGGTGCAAGATTGAAAGAAGCAACCAAAAGAAAAGAAAGCTGGCCAAAGACATGGGTTAATTAATAATTTTATTAATTAGGATTGATATGAATAGTAGTATGTAACAAGGACTAGATAATTACCCAAAGTGCGTAATTTTGTGTCTACATTTTACCCCATTTTATGTTGGTGAGTGGAAATCTCAGTAACATTAAGTAGATAGAGATGTGTACCTGATTGTAGTCAATTTTTATACCCTTTAACAATTAAGGACAATCCCATGTGTACCGGCCTTTCACCCAAGTGGGTGCTAGGAAATCACCCAAGGAATGCGCGGGTGCCGAGTCCCTCCTTTATGTGAGTTGTGTGAGAATGCATTATGTATGATAGAAAATTAGTGAATAGATTGGAAAGAGACCACTCATTCATCTTGGATTCTAGACCAATGTGTTCATTCACATAAGGAAAACATTACAACTAATAGATCTGAATCATAAGAAAAAATAAATGCACAGGGGTTTACACCCACTCATACGAAATATATATATATATATATATATATATATATATATATATATATATATATATATATAATAACCATTTAATAGACATGAAACCACACATATACTCATATTAATCATGTCGATAACCACATTACAATAGCCTAGGAAATTACAAATTCATATGATAATGCAAATCAATGTCATGCAATCAAATCGAACTCGAGGCCCTTTATAGTAAAAGAAAAATGTTCAAACCCATCCCCTTAGTACAACATTCCCTTATACATCCTCTAAAATCAACCTATGGGGCTTTCCTAGTATTCCTGCATGGCTTCACCTCTTTCTCCTTCTCCTCCTTTTTCTCTGGTGGGTGCTTGTATTTATAGCCTTTCTCAACATCTTCAAGACTTTGTAGGAATTTCAGATTTGTTTCCAAGTTTCCAAGGTGGTCCTCCATGGGAGCATGCTTCTTCATGCTTGAGTTCTCCACTCTTTATTATGATGGCCTTCTAAAATCTTCCATTGTAAGGTATATTCCTTCCTAGTCCACCTTGTTATCGGTGGAACCTTATCCACTTTGTATGTGTAGTCGGGTCATGCTTTTCTCATGTTCTAGCTGATACTCCAAAAAGGATAATTCCCAAAACCTTTGCTCTACCTTGCGCGCGTGCCACTTGTTCTACTAAACCCTCATAGAACTCTATCCTACACATCATCTCCTTGTGCACCCTTCTTCAATTAGGCCTTACGCACTAACGTGCCTTCTTGTACTTAGCCGAGTATTTTAGGGGCCCAACATCACCCCACACTACGCCTGTTCTCTATCCTCAGAAACACCTTTTCAAAGAATAAAGAATGACTGTCCTAGAATCATTTGGAGAAAGAATACATGAATTAACAATTTTGAGGAAGAATGAAAGAATGGGAACTATGATTATCTCTGCAAGAGGAGAGGGAAATATTTCATTAATTCTACCTCCAACTTATTCTAGGTATTGACCTCGCTCTGTGCCTATTGACAGAGGTTTCGACCAAGGTGCTCACCTCTTCAAAGCTTATCCCTTATCCTTGGGTATTCATTGTTTCCACAATCCCCTCTAACTATTTTCCCAAATCCTCGAGCACATCCATTCTTCGAGTGATATGGGGATACAACTCTTTCAACTCGGTGTTTAATTAAGCCTGCAATGTCTCAATAGCCTCTGATTTCTTCTCAACCTTGGCTAGAATTTTATCTCTTTCAGCCCTATTCCCCTTGTTCTTTTCTTGAAACTCCTTGAGCTTTGATTCATGGGTGGTGACCAGAATGCTCACCACTCTATCTCTATCGGTGCAGTTTTCATAGGTGGACTTAATGACTTGGGTGATAACTTTCACATCCGTGAAGATTTTTTTGTCTTGAGCCAATGGCCACAACCTTCATCTTGCCCTCCTTTTCTCTACACGCCAATGCTTCCTTTGTAGACTCCAAGGTCAGTGGTCATATTTCCATTGTCAAAATGCAAGTTAAGTCTTCCAGAATTATAGGCTTGATTCATATTTACATGCGGGTGGCTTCACGTAGACACTGTAGTTTGATCAATACACTATTATTTCTAATGGTGTACTAACGCTTCTTCCTTTTGTAAATAGATGGCACACCACTAGTTAGGCCTATCTAATTCCCCTCCTACAACACCCTTTTGGTTGTTTTTCTCTTATAAACCATTTAAACAGTGCAATTATAGCCTTGTTCTAACTACATTAGCTTCTTATTCTCTTCTAGCTCACTTCTATTAGCTCCCGTAAGATCAATCCACTTCATTGGATTGATTAAGGCCTTCGTAACCCTTCCAAAACCCTAATTACTCTCTAAGAGAGATTAATTAGTCTAACCTAGGTTAATTACCATATAACATAGTCAAATCACACTTTGACTTGATAAAGTGTTTTTGGACTTTAGCCTTTGTCCCACATGCACCCAAATCTCCCTTTTTTCCAAACCAAAAACTATAAATAGGGCTCTACCCCTCCCTCATTTCCTAAGAATTATCTCTTATCTCTAAGCACAAATTATAACATTTTGTTTAGGCTTTAGTTTGTATTTCATCTTCTTTCATTTGAGCTAAAAGCATTCAATCTTGTATTTCATAGCATTAACATAGAGTAAAAGGGAAGATCCATTGGCCTTGAATCCATTAATGGGGAGATATCTTTCTCTTAAACACATAAAATGAATGCTTAGATCCTCTTAGGTTCATTATTTCAAGATTTCAAAGAATAGAGATTAACTTCATTTGCTTAGTTTGCATGTTTATTTCAAATTTATGTATGCAAAGAAGGAAACCTTGCTCATTTCTTATCACATGGTCCATTAATCAGATTGTTAAAATCCTTTGGGGTTTATTTAGAGATTCTTACCCCAAATCCATGGCTTTTACAACTTTTCATTGAACACATTTGGCAAACTTGGTGGGACACTTATGTCCACCCTCCATTAATGGAGGTCTTTTAGGTTTTTCAAAGCTCATTTTAAAGTTTTTGTTCAAATCACTTGTTATTTTCTCATTTTTATTTATAACCCTAGGTAAATGACCTTCTTTTATATACATTTTATGGGTTTTATCTAGAAATAGGACACTTTGACTAACAACTACCCTGTTTGCTCTTGAAAATTTGAAAATCCATGTTTTTTGCAGGTTTTTCACAGGGTGTGCATAGGTGTCCAACAAGGGGTGCATACAAGTCGAACCCCCAACATACCCATCATATCGAGGCACGTACTATCGTAAGGTCCCCATAATTTACAAACTAAACCTTTACATAGACGTGCATACATATTTGTCATCTAGGGCACGTATACGTCTCTCTGGCCATGCAGGCGTAAATGGTCTGACTGTGTAAAAAATCATAAATAACCCATATAAGGATGTGGACACATCTCTCCATTGTCTGAGGTGCATAGCCATCTCTCTCGCTACGTGGGTGTAACATATCTCGACTGTGTAAAATTTACAGTTCTCTGTTTAGGCTTAGGCGCGTACACGTCGTAACCTGAGCATCCATGTCAATATAGGTGTGTCTCTGTCATATTGTGAGCGTCTATGTTTACTTCATTGGGTTTTATTAATTTTTTTGACTACGCAGCGTACTTTCGTGGGTGGGGCACGTATCCGTTGGTTGGGGAGCGCTGGTGTTAGTATAGGCACATAGGTGTCTGTGTTAAAAATTGAAAAATTTTACAATCTGCAAAAACTTTTCTTCTAATCCATCACTATAGGTTTTTAGGACTAATAATTGGAAAAAATAGGGTTCTTTCTTAAACATTTCAGTTTGCATAGATTAAAAGTGTTTTTTTGTTTTTGACTTAGAAGTAGTTTTTGTAGAAGTGTGTATGCTCTCTCCTCATGTCTTCCAAGGTGATCTTGGAGATCAAAAACACCAATACAAAACTCATATAAATTGTTTAAAAAACACTTGTTTTATAAAAGGTTGAAGTAAAAATTTCATGTGATTTTAGTGGAATTTTTCACGTTGTGTATGCTCTTCCTTCGCACCTTTTGGTGATCTTAGGAATCAAAAGCAAAGTGAAAAACTCTCTTTCTTAAAAATCAACCTAAAATCAGAAAATTACTAAAACTTGTTGTCTCTGAGGACCTATCAATTATCAAATAAAGGAGGAGCTAAATACAAAACCCACTAATACACTTGTTTCTTATAGGTTACCAAAATGGTGTGCTACTTAAAACCACATTAAGCTAAGCAAGATAAAAAAAAGACACCATATTTAGAACATTGAATTATAGGTTTCGAAAAGGGTACGTCCCTATCCACTCAACTGGAACATAACCCCTTTGGCATAACGCTTTAAGCTATAACAATGGGGGTGGTACCAAGAACCCTAAAGTATTCCACCACTATGTAACCTCATGGATGCAACAGAAGCGCTCCGCTTACCCACTTGACTAGTATGTCTTGTGAGTTAGAGTTGTAAGTTGTCAGTATCACAACCTTAGTAAAAGTACATGATGGATGCATTCATTTCCCACTATATTTGAAAGGGATAAAGTCGAGATACTCCCAAACTAGTCATTGCGACTTTTTGGGTAAATCACGCCTCGCTCTTAGAAAACCTTGTAACACCTAGTTGAGAGAACTTGTTAAGGAAGCCATTTTGTCGAGGAGCCCACTTTAGTAGTCCTTGTTGTGTCAAGCCATCACAAAGTGACGGCTCATCTGGAATCTAAACCTTGTTTGTTGAAACAAGGAAAAGAACCCTTGTGAGTTCGAACTGAGTGTCTTTTCATCATGGACCTAAGCTACGTCCCACTTTTGCTTAGTTTTATTCTTGTCTTTAGACGAGGTGAAGCTCTACCTAAGTGTTTCTTAGCTTATGTCCATCTTTTGATTAGTACCCTTGCATTCTCATTGCCCATTATTCGGGGTGAGAAAGGTGCATACATCACGCATTTTTATTAGAGATAGTACTTGTCACTTTTTTGTCCGTTTATGCCCATCCATGTTTGCGGCTGGGTTGTTAAATGTCTAAAGTGCATGGGTATGCTTTTCGCATCATTGATAAAAGTCCTTCCATCTTGATTTCAAGATCATCTTCACCACTATGTATTCGGTTCATCTTTTGTCTCTTCTTGAGTTAATAGTCTTGTTTGCATCTTAGACATACAATCTCGGTACTTACATAATATTCTCATTTTTGAGGAAATGGTATATAAGTCCCCTTATTGCATGGTTATGTTGCTCACACGATTAAAAACTCCTTGTTATAATTATTACTTGGTTTCACTCTTGACTTCATATTAGTCTTCTTGAAGAGTGTTTATAACACCTTACATATATCATAATAAAGTTACCATGGTACTAATACCTTGCTTGCTCGGTTAATGTATCACAATGATGTTATTAAACTATATCTATTTATGACTTCCATTTTTTAGAAGGTTTGGCTTTCATCGTTATTCAAACTAGTTTTAAGTATACATTATCAAGGGATCGCGACAAAGATCATGTCGATCTTAGACCTTGTTGGGGTTCTAACTTGACTTACATATTGGTACATATTTGTCGCTATCTTAGGGTATAGGCTTGGAAATAAAAATTGAGTGAATCATAACATTAGATGTGCATATGAATGTTTCTTGATAAAAATGATTGCATAAAATTACATCTACGATACATTGTGGCACAATTCCAACATCTCCTTAAAATGGCTTGCAAAAAACCATACAATTAAGGGTTATGCTAGCTACATAAAGACGTTTGCTGGTGATGCCTAAAAACATAAAAATGATAGCAAATCAAATGAGTAGCACATGGGAGAAAACCCTTTCAAACCTTCCCATTCAAAGGTGTTCATAATTTAGGACCGCTCTTCTCTCAAGTCAAAGACATGGAGATGTTAATCGATCATAGTGGAGAAGATTCAGACTCTTCAGGAGAACAATAAAGGTTAGACCTAAACAGATTTGATGAGCTCTTATATTATAACAAAGATCAAGTACTTGTAAGAGTCTTGGTGTTAGGAGCTAAACTTCCACATGAGCACGAAGAAGAAACAAAGGTTGTTGACCCTAACTTAAGAGAATGGAGATTCATCTTAGACACGATAATCCTTTCGATGTGGGATATGCATCCACTTCTAGGTAGTATAAGGCCTTATCAAGGTGAAACATCACATATACCTCATTTAAGGCTTCACGTAAAGTAAAAACTCGAGCGAAAGGCCTCCCCTCCTTTGAAATTCGATGAAGAAGAGGATCCCCTGGTTGAGGAGGAGATCCTCCAAAAGTAGATCTTGAAGTTAGTCAAAATTAATGAACCTAAGCTCTTCAAGAAGGAACATAGGTAAAGACAAAGACAAAAACACAATTAACAAGTTTCAATCTGATCGCATATGAACTATACCTTTAAAACAACTCAGGCTCAAAGGTCAATATCACCTACTAAAGAGAAACTCATTCAGGATGAATTAAAATCTATGAAAGATACACTCACAACATTACAACAGGGAAATGTAGGCCAAAATAGAAAATATTCGTATGAAGAACTATGTCCTTACCCCTTCGATAAAGACATGCTACAACAACCTTTCCCGAAACATTTCACTTTGTTCCCAAGTTTGATAAGTATAAGTGTAAAATTGATCCTCATGATCATATAAAAGACTTTTACATGGCTTGCCAAGAGGTCACGTATAATGATAATTTCTTAATATGACTTTTTCCTCATAGCCTAGGAGCCGTGGGATTGGAATGGTTTTATAGCATACCTAAGGGCTCCATTACAACATGGCCCACGCTAGTAGAGAAATTTGTAAGGCATTACTCCTATAATATGGAGAGTGACATCACGATGAATGATCTATGTAACACAAAACAAAAACCCAATGAGACATTTGCAAGATTTTTACAATGATGGTGTGGGTTAGCTAGTCACTTTCCTTGTGCCTTACCCAAAAAAAAGTTAGTGAGTATATTCGTTCCTAACTTGAACCTAGAAATATCCTTTCACTTACAAATGCATTGTGGCTCAAACTTTGAAGAAGTCATAGAGAAAGGTAGTCAAATTGAGAAAGTGCTCATTGCCAAGGGCACGCTTAAACCAATTATTAAAAACAAATACCAAGCCAAATCCACAGACAAACCTAAATTCTTCAA
Source organism: Taxus wallichiana var. yunnanensis (assembly GCA_018340775.1). NCBI lineage: Eukaryota > Viridiplantae > Streptophyta > Pinopsida > Cupressales > Taxaceae > Taxus > Taxus wallichiana. The sequence goes on from CM031243.1 coordinate 109,151,016, forward strand.
TAAGAATAAACATGTTGTTAGTGATGGCATTACAAACTCCAAGAGAGTCCAAGTTGTACAAACAGGTCCACTCTTGAAACTTTCACAAGGGCCTCATCCAAAAGTGCCTACAAACCATATGTTCACATCTTTGACAGAATCCTTATCTACCATCCTAAAATAATTATATGGTGCAAAGATGGTATAATATCCAACTGTAACAATGCCCTACCCGGAAGATGCTCCAAAACTAGTTTGGTTCAAAGATAATGAATATTACGACTTCCACCATGTCAAAGGACACAAAATGGATAGATGTTTGAGATTACACCATTATATCCAAGACCTCATAGAGGAAGGGAAGATTGTTGTAGAGTCTCCCCCAGAGGCCGGTAAATTTCAAATGAAAAAATGGGTATTTACAAGGAACCTTTTCCTGACCATGCAAATAAAAAGAAAAAGAAAACAGATCAAGGGAAAACTTCCAACGACTATAGGACTACTTTGCCTATGTGTACCCTAAAAATGATAGTCCTTATGATTCCCTCATTAGATGTATTAACTCATCTAACAAACAGATTAACACCATTCGATCTTAGAAAAGAGCTACGCAATCGGGACAAGATGTGCCCACTTAATCATACCAGATCATGTGCCTACCCCTGAGGAAAGTCAATATAACTTGATAGAGAAATTAGAAAAAATGTCTGCTAAGATATCTATCCTCGATCTCCTAAAGATATCCAATGCCCATAAAAACATATTGTTCAAAACTTTGTAAAATTCAGGGGTTTCTACAGAAATAGATCCCACAAACCTTCAAGCCATGATTGCACACTTAGATACTAAAATCATATTACTTTTGATCATACTACAATCCCACATAATAACCTAGAGCATAACTTGCCATTATATCTTGAAGTGGTGGTTACCCATCACAAGATCAAAAGAGTACTTGTAGATGGGGGATCTGGTCTGAATATTTACACCTTGAAGCTGGTAAAGCAACTGGGCCGGTTAGAAATAGAGCTGGGTGCTAAAACTATCACAATCACAACATATGACAATGAAGAAAGAGAGTTAGTAGGGACTATAGTGGTCCCCATGGAGGTAGGACCAACATGTCACGACATAATGTTCCATGTCCTTGACTTGGACCTTCCATACAACATGCTCTTAGGATGCCCATGGATCCATGTCATGCAAGCTATTCCATCAACATTTCATCAGTGCATCAATTTATGTCATGAAGGGCAGTGGTTACCATCTTGGGTGACCTAGAACCTTTCACACATTGTAGGGATTTGTATAGTTTTTCCTGTGTAGCTTATGAATGTCCTTTTGCTGATGTTTTTGTCCCTTTACAAATGGAGGCCATGAAGAACCGAGTTGATTTAGAATCCCTCACACCTTTCAATCAAGATTTTCCCTCACTGTCAATCCATTTGCTTCATGGGAGGCCACATCAGAAAAATATGGCCCAAGTAGGCCATTCACTCTTGAGCAGGCTCTGTTGATATCAGACCTATCAGTATCCCCTAGGACAAGGGGTAAGCCTTATTTTTAGTTCAAGAGCACCCACAAGCAATGTCCTAAACCTTTGGAGAAATTTTTCCATAGTGGCCTCTTGTCTGAGGAGAAAATGTTAGAAGACCCTACCAACAGAGTACCGAAGGCACCATGGATTTCATGCAATCAAGCGCCTTAGTACGTCAAAGGTCCTCGCATGATGTTTGTCATGGGCTATGATGGGTTTGGATGTGGTGTTAATGCACAAGGCCGGTTGGAGCCTATCCCTATCCCTCATTTCAAAACTGATAAACATGGCCTTGGAATAAGGCCCCATGATGCTCTACCTTCTGAGAACAACGCCACTTCTTCTGAAAGTGAGGACATTTCACCTCATTCCGATAGTGACGCAGATTCCCAATGTAGCCTTTATGAAGATCTTGCCTCCACGAACCTATTCCCAGATTCATCGGTCCTTACCTTATTTGAATCCATCCCCTAGATAAATATCCAATAGCCCTTATATATCTTGAGCTTATATATTGGGATCAACAACTTCACGTGCCATTGGATTTCTTTGAAAATGATGAGGCATTCATAGAGTTTATGGGACTCGGGACTTTATTCATTTGGATACCACAAGAAAGGATTTAAGATTTAACTAGATGCTTGTGCCTATTTTGGGAGGAAGTAGAGATGTGCGATGGTTGAATAAAAAGGTTATAACTAAAGGTATACCTACCTCTCGAGAAACCAAGCAAGAAGGCTCAATGGAAATCCCATAGTGACAAACTCTTTGATGAGCTCATAGACAAACAAAATGAAGATTCTAAAGATGAATTGATTTATCCATTCAAATATGATCATGAATTACCATAGGAGGTCGATCTTACTCTTCCCCTTGATCCTACTCGGATGGAAGACGGTTCTAAAATGCTTATTGAGGAAACAATTAGCGTTGACATTGGCTCGAGGAGCAACCTAGAGATAGTTAAGTTGGGATCTTCACTCTTAGCTCAGAACAAAAGACCTTTATAGAGATCTTAAAATAATATGTGGACATATGTAGATATGCCTGGTCTAGACCCCGAGCTAGTTGTGCACAACCTCACTATGCACCCGAGGCCAAACCAATCAAACAGAAGTTAAGAAAGATACATCCTAAAGTGGCACTCTTGCTCAAAGAAAAATTAGAAAAGTTGTTAGCATTTGATTTCATAAAACCTATTAACTATTTAGAATGGATCTCTAACATAGTCCCAAGATAAAAAAAAACTGTTGGAATAAGGATCTACATGGATTTCTATGACATCAATAAAGCATATCCAAAAGATGATTTTCCCTACCTACATCGACATGATAGTTGATTCAACAATTGGCTATGAAATGTTGTCCTTGATGGATGGTTTTTCAGGTTATAACCAGATATGAATTGCGAGGAAGACCAACATAAGAAAACATTCATCACCCCTTGGGGAACATTCTACTACAAAGTCATACCCTTCGGGCTTAAAAATGCTGGGGCTACTTATCAGCGGGCCATGACAGTTATCTTCCATGATATGATAAGTGACATCATGGAGGATTATGTTGATGATATCCTAGCAAAATCCAAGAGTAGAAAAACACACCTGAAGTGTTGAGGCATATCTTTCAGCATCTAAGAGACATAAGGTTTGCTTGAACCCGAAGAAATGTGTCTTCGGTGTCTTGTCAGAAAACTCCTAGGGTTCATTGTCTCACAAAGAGGGATTGAAGTGGATCCTATAAAGGTTACAGGCTATCATAGAAATGCCACCACTTACCACACTCAAGCACCTAAGGAGTCTACAAGGAAAGATTTAGGCAATCCATCACTTTATCTCACAACTTGCGGATAAGTGCCACCCCTTTACTCATTTGCTCAAGAAATATGTCACATTCAATTGGGGACCTAATTGTCAAAAATCCTTTGCGCTACTCAAACAGTACTTGTCTTGCCCACTCAAATAGTACTTGTCCAACCCACCTGCCACCTACCCCTAGTGAACCTCTCCTCTTATACATTTCCACTACCCAGTTTTCCATTGCTACATTACTTGCCCAATATGACTTAGCCCATAAAGAGAGAGTAGTTTACTATCTTAGCCGCACCTTGATCGCATACGAGCTGAAATATCCCCAAATAGAAAATGCCTACTTGCTTGGTTGTATTCAAATTTCAAAAGCTTCACCATTATCTCCTAAATAATAAGACTAATCTCATATCCAAAGTTGACCCTCTCAAGTACCTTTTATCTAAACCCACCTCACAGGCCAAATGGCTAATTGGATCATTCTCTTTAGTGAGTTTGACATTGAGTTTGGAAATCAAAAGTCTTTAAAATGACAGTACTTGGCTGATCGGTTAGCGTAAGCTCCTCTCCCAGGGAATGGAACCTTTATCCTTATATTTACTGGATGCATCTATGATGTATATTGAAGAGTCTATAGAATGGTAGGTTCACTTTGATGGATCTTTTACCTTCCATGGATCTAGAGTAGGAGTGGTCCTCATCACTCCAAATGGCGATGTCATACCATGAGCATTCCGGTTGGGATTCCCATGTACAAATAACATTACAGTATAAAACACTCATCGTCGGCCTCAAGGATGGCTATTACCTGGAATATCGATAACTACAAGTCATTGGGGAATCTCAACTTATCATAAAATAGGTTAATGATGAGTATAAGGTTAAAGATGAGAAACTTATTCCATATAAGAAAATGGTTGAAACTTTAAAGGAATATTTCACACAAGTCATATTTGAACAAAAACCAAGGTCGCATAATAGATCTGTGGATGCTATGGCTACTATTGGGTCTCTCTTATGTATAGAACCTAAAGACAACAAGATGCCTTTCTTTGTGGAACATCTACAGTACTGTGTATGATATGACAGAGTCATGTTTGGCATGTGAAGTTGTTGGTCCTTTATCCCCTTGGTACAACCCTATCTTCCAATACCTACAAGATGGTACCCTTCCCCCTGACATCACCCATTCTGAAAAGAAAGCCCTTATTCACCGCATAGCTTATTATACCCTCCTAGAGGTACTCTTTATCATCGTGGCTATGACGGGAATATGCTTCATTGTTTGGATGTCACTGATTCTATCCATGTAATTAAGGAAGTACATAGTGGTATTTGTGGAGCACATACTAGTGGCATGGTCTTAGCTAAAAAGATATTGAGAGTAGGTTATTATTGGCCTACCATGGAATCCAATTGTTGAAATTTCATAAAGAAGTGTGAAATTTACCAAAAATATGGGAATTTAATACATGCATTGGCACAAGCCTTACTGACCTATTACAATGCCTTGGCCATTCTCTAAATGGGGCATGGATCTCATAGGGAAGCTCCATCCTTCTTCATCAGATGGTCATACTCATATCATCACTTCCACCAAATACTTTACCAAATGGGTAGAGGTTGTCCCTCTTACCTATGTCACCAATGCGTAGATTTCAAAATTCATCATGAACCATCTCATATGCTGTTACGGGATCCCCTTGGCCATTGTCACTGATAATGGTAAATCCTTCAAAAATAAAATGGTTAAAACATTGTGTCAATGCTTCCATATCCAACTTAAGTGGTCTACCCCTTATTACCCTCAAGGTAATGGACAAGAAAAAGCCACCAAACAAACCCTTGTGTGGATTATGGAGAAAATGGTCAGTAAAATTGGCCGTAATTGGCATCTATAGATATATCCCGCCCTCTGGGCCTATCGTACCTCCATCTGCACTCCTACTGGTTCAACCCCTTACTCACTTGTCTATGGAACTGAAGCCATAATACCTTTGTAAGTGGAGCTTCCCTCCTTGAAAATATCTCTCAAAGACTATCTTGATAAAGATGAAGACTACAGAGTTGCTCTCCTAGTAGAGTTAGAACTATTAGATGAAAGGCGTATCAGAGCACTTAATCACCTAAAATTTTATCAAAATAGAGTGTCCAGAGGATATAATAAACACATCATTCATCGGAATTTGATGTAGGGGATCTAGTTCTCAAAGAAAATCATAAGAACACCATTAAATACAGGGAAAAGAAAGGAAATTTCAAGGCTAACTTCTTAGGTCCTTATGTTGTAATTGCAAAATATGGATTAGGGGCCTACAAACTTGCATATTTAGATGGTGAAGAGCTTCCAAAACCTATGAACTCCATGCACTTAAAGTGGTTCTATGCTTAGGCATGATGAGAATATCAAATAAGAACTAAAAATTGGAAAACAAAGAAAAAACAAGCAAAAAAATGGAAAAATGAGAAAATAGTAAAGAAAAAGCAGGTCGTCCTCATGTGAAAACCACGCAATTATGGCATAGGGGTAGGTATTTGAGTGAAAACTAGTTTTTGGCACTCAAAGAGGATTCTTCAGACACAAATTACTCTTACGGAAGGATGGGTAATCATTACCACTTTTTAGATATGACTTTTTCTGCTAGGTCTAGGAACCCTACTAGGATCACCTTTACCTTGCCATGATCTGGTTTGTTTGCTCTTATATCTGCATGAAGGACATTACCTTTGTATAATCCCATCTAATGTTGAGCATGAAAATCCTGTTGCCATCTTCTTGCATATATGCGCATGGCATTTTTCCTTTGTATATTCCCACATCACGCTGGGGGCATCCACACTTCATTGTTCTTGTACATTTCTTTCAAAACATGACCTTGGAAAATACAAAAACATTCGGAAAACAATAAACAAAAATCTAAACATTTAGAAAAATCCCCTTTCTAGGGATAAAGCTACATTCGTCTCACAACACTATCTTTGGGAAACCTAGACAAAACAGTGACAAACATAGCCACGAAAACTTATCTTCTTAGATAAACCCAAAAACATTAGAAAATATGTCAATTTGTCCATGCAAAAACAAATTAGTGCTTTAATTACTTTTAGTTGTTGGTTTGTATAGTTTTGGTGTACTTAGTCTTTGAATTGTTAGTTCTTTAAAATGGATCATTTGCTTATCAAAAGTTGAATCTTGTTTGATTTAAATTGAGCATTGCATTACATACATGTGAAGGTTATCATGCTTGTAAACAATTGTTGTAGGTTTCTTTGTTTGTTAGTGTGCTTCCTTTTAGGGTTCATTTTTGCTTTCTTAGATTAGATCTCATTTTATCACTTGTTAGAGGTTTGTGCATGTGTTTGTTTAGTAGTAGTATGTGTATATTTGTTTAGTTTTGTTAATTGTTGCTTGTTTATTATGTGATTTTTGTAAATGTTTAGCTTTATACCTCCATCTGCACTCCTATTGGTGTGAGCCTTGATGCCACCAAGCCTCGTAGCATCACAAGTCAAATTAGAATCTCTAGAAGCAAGGGCTGCCTAAAGGGAAACATATCACTCACCTGTCACTCTACCTAAATCAGCCTCAGCCTGTCTCGAGGAGGCAGCCTCTCAATCTCACTCTACAGTAATAGTCTGCACCTAGGCTCATGTCTCATCCTTTTGTGCTAGAACACCCTATGACCATCTATATACATGATCCCTTTGGGCTACCACCATACGTACCTAAGTTTGGGACTGATGTAGGAGGTTTAATATCTGATCCCCATGTGCGGCCATCTCTCGCACCTAACTCGCTATGCAACACTATCATTACCACTGAGTGGCTTGTGCCCGGGCCTCGATCTCTCTCTCTTGTCAAAATTTGTACTTGGGTGAGTGCTCGATCTCTCTCTAATGTGAGGGCACACTGCACGAGTCCTCACTATATCTCTCTCACCACCACATGTAACTAAACAATGATGGCTGCCTATAACTACTATCAAGAGCAGCTCACCGCCCACCAATGCTACTACTCTCCGTATGAAAAGGTGGCCCCTACACTAGTAATACCTGCTAAAGAGGGGTATAAATCCCCACTAGAATGCCCACTGGGGGAAATTCTATGTCCATGGCCCTGTATACCTATCTCAACCTATGGTGCTTTGGTATGGGGCCTTGTCCCTACCTCTAACATGTTGGGGCACATCAGGCCCATCCTTATCATCGTTATCATCACTACCATCTCTGCACTCACCACCGCTAGGAGGCCCCACTAGAGGAGGCCTCACACCAACATCATATGCCACTCTGTGAATTCTCAAACAACATGGGAGCACACCGTGGTACCATGGCCCATACTCCAGTGTAGTGCTCGGATCTTTGATCTGTCTAACTAGTACCCAAATAACAAGTGCCACTAAATCAAAAAGCTAGCTAGTGCTCTGTCATGAGCAATCTGTGGACCCATATCAAAGTACTCTCTTGCTCTGCGAGCATACCATCTATCTGGCCCAAGCACATCCTGGGTAAGGCCGAACTATTGCTGACATTGATCCACTCTATATATCTCTCACATATAGTCTGCGATTGCCTAAGATAAAATTCTCAACGATAGTAGTTTATAGCTCTAGACCATCCTCTGGACACTGAAAATGTCGCGTATGGCCTCCATGCAATGGAAGCCTAGAGCAGCTCATCTAGCTCACGCTTTGTAATGGTATGTAACCCCCATGAAGGGTCACACATCGTCCCCTTAGGACCCAACCCATAGTAGGCAGGCTGCTCAGAACCCGACCTCTCGGCACACCTAGGGGTGACCAATGACAATGTGGTCCCATGCTAAAATCTATAATAAATGAGCAGGCCCTACCATCTTTTGATGGTAGTAGGTGATCAAATGGAGATCCCAATACAAGTGTGCTAATATGCACTAACCCCAGTAGTAGGTATGTCCCTCCACCAAGCCAAGAATCACTCCTAGGAGTCCCAACAAAAATGAAGCACCAGTCTTGTCAAGGAGTAGAACTCCACTAACAAGAGCCATCATATAGACCACTACATGGTCTAACTCTGGATCATCTATGCATCGAGATAGTCTGATAGACATCCCATGCCATGGTATGGTAGGAAAACTGAACAAATGTGTGATGTGATACTGAATGTCACTCTAGCGGCTCATCGTCTCGATAAGCTATCCCTGAATCGGGACCCACATAATGTGCCATACATCCTCTAAAGTAATGGTCATCTCCCTGGTCGAGAGGTGAAAGCACTAGCTCTCACCGTGCCATCTTCTCTGTTATGGCCATCAAAAGGACATGATATAAAGTAATCTAGGGCATCTCGATCACATAAGATAGTCCCGTCACACATGCAAAAGGCTCACCAGGGTCGCTCTATCCTCCTCATCAAACTACGCCTCTATCACAGCTAAGCGGTCATAGCGATTTGTGAGTCTAAAGAACAGTAACACACGCTACAAAATAAACAAAAGTGTTAGGCATCTAACATTTCTATAATATTTTTCAAAGGAAAAATAATACTTTTAATGTATCTAATTTGCTAACTATTCTTTTCTTCTAAAGTAATCTTTCCTTTGTTCTTCTATATTTGGCTATTTTCTAGCCAGTTGTCTTTTTCTCGCATGCTTCTAGCACATACGCACCTCCTTTGGCACTGCGTGCCTTAACCGACATGTACATGCCCCTGTGGATGCATATGCACACAAAATTTCTTCTCTTTTTTGGTGTAGGACATTTATGTGCCCTCAATTACCCTTGCACACCTATTTTGATGCACACGTGTGTGTATATGCCATCCCAAACCTAGCCAATGCTTGTGCTTTCCCTTTTATCTTTTCTATGGGTATGCATGTGTGCACCCATATTTCCCAATGGATACGTGTGTGTGTACCCACTTCTACTTGAATAGGTATGCGTATGCGTCCTTGTCCCTTGCAAATGGATCTGCATATGCATCTCGTGTCTATTTTGACACATGTATGTGTGTGTACTGCAATCAATCAAAGCATACGCCTACATGCATGCATCAAAATTCCTCCTACCTACCCTAAAAAACCCTAAAAAGTGGCATTAAATGTGTAATTAATAGAGGGGGTTAGGGCACTCATGAATGGTCCATCCACTGGGTCCCGCATGTACTCCTGGATGTGATCCGCGTACCTCATCCTCCTCGGTATCCTCGCCATCTCACTCCAGGGCTCTCGCTTTCACTCACGGTAAAAATTTACAAAGGCTTTGGTAGAAATGAATTGGTCGTGATTGTTTTACTGACCTTGGGTGAGTATATTAACCCGTCACGATGCCCCTGGGCATGTTTTCTCTGTCGTGATCATTCTAACCTTCTTCTATCCACTGTGATAATTATTTTTGTATTAAAATAATTATTTTTACTAATTTTCACATGTTGGGGCACTTCATGCTGTCCAATGGTCACTTCTTCATCATGCTGAGGTAATTTATGAACCTTTCAGGTGCCTTTTCCCACCTTTTTCCTCTATTTTTCATCTATTTTCCCCATCGTGATGATTATTTATTAATTCGTTTTAAATAAATTATTCTCGACCCATCTTTCTCCTTATGGGCGTATAGTTTGAGCTTTTGATAGCTTTGTCTTCCCACTACCACCTACGTGTGTATTTTTGGAAGATCTTTGATCTTTTAAAATTATTCTAAAAGATCAAAAACCTAGAAAATGAAAAAAAAATTAAAAAAAAATTAAAAACAACAAAAATATTGGAAAGTATAAAAATGGCTTAAAATTGATTAAACCGATCATCTACGGTTGAAATATGTGTCTATTGCATGGCGCTCATCCCAGATCTTTCTGACATTCCCAAAATCATTTGAAACAATGACTCGCACATCACTAAAATATTCAATCACCTAAACAAGCTATGTTGCTTACTTAAATGCTCTCACGGGCACCAATAATTTCCTAGTAATATTTTCATTGTGCACATTATTTTTTTCATAGGACGGAAGTGTCCTCCATCTTCCCCCTTGCATAATACACCTTACTTGGGGCATCATTCTTCACCCTATTTGTTTATCAGAACATTTGGGACTTCATCTCGATAACAAAATATTTGTGCAACTATCTTGAACGTTGTTGGTTTAAAAGTGTGTGTGTGTGTGATTGTACTTATTTCCTGTCGGGTGATTCTGTTTATTTCTCATATTGCATTGCATTCATGTATGTTGCATGAAGTTGGTCATTTTAGCAGAGGACGGTTGTTTGAATCTTTTATTTTAATGTCATTTTACACTTACATCACATGCTCACATTGTAATAAGGACCAATGAGGAGGATTCTAAGCATTATGATGATTAAGTATTGTTAGTAATTAATTTGCGGCTAGCTCGATATCCCTTTTTCCTTTTAGCTTCTCGTCTTCACTTGACACTTTTCCCTCTATTTTTTTTCTTCTTTTTGATCACCGATCAAGTTTCTTCGTCACCCCATCAACACTTGAGGGGGCATTCATCATCTACCCCTTAAAAAATTTTCTACTTGCTTTTGTTTATCTACTTTCTTTGAACTGATGTCACTTACGTAACCTCAAAGAGGGGCAAATGTAGACACACTGTAGTTTGATCAATGCACTATTATTTCTAATGGTGCACTCACGGATTCTTCCTTTTGTAAATTGACAAAGACACCGCCGCTTATGCCTATCTAATTTCCTCTCTACAACACCCTTTTGGTTGTTTTTCTCTTATAAACCATTTAAACAGGTAGTTATAGCCTCATTCTAACTACATTAACTTCTTATTCTCTTCTAGCTTGCTTTTATTAGCTCCCTGAAAGATCAATCCACTTCATTGGATTGATTAAGACCTTCAAAACCCTTCCAAAACCCTAATTACTCTCTAAGAGAGATTAATTAGTCTAACCTAGGTTAATTACCTGTAACATAGTCAAATCACTCTTTGACTTGCTAAAGTGATTTTTATACTTTAGCCTTTGTCCCACATGCACCCAAATCTCCCTTTTCTTCCAAACCAAAAACTATAAATAGGGCTCTACCCCTCCCTCATTTCCTAAGAATTCTCTCTTCTCCCTAGCACAAATTATAGCAATTTGTTTAGGCTTTAGTTTGTATTTCATCTTCTTTCATTTGAGCTAAAAGCATTTAATCTTGTATTTCATAGCATTAACATAGAGTAAAAGGGAAGATCCATTGGCCTTAAAGCCATTAATGGGGAGATCTCTTTCTCTTAAACACATAAACTAAATGCTTAGATCCTCTTAGGTTCATTATTTCAAGATTTCAAAGAATAGAGATTAACTTCATTTGCTTAGTTTGCATGTTTATTTCAAATTTATGTATGCAAATAAGGAAACCTTGCTCATTTCTTATCACATGGTCCATTGATCAGATTTTTAAAAGCCTTTGGGGTTTCTTTAGAGATTCTTACCCCAAATCTATGGATTTTGCAACTTTTCATTGGGCATAGTTTCACGTCTAGATGCTTCAAGATAATGGTGCTTGTAATCATCTCCATTGTCTTGGAGACTTCATGTACCCTTGCCTTCTCTTCCTTTAATTCACGCCTTAGCTAAGCGCTGACTAGTTCCTCATGTTTTAAATCCTTAGTTCTTTTCTCTAGCTCCTCTTCCTTCTTCTCCATCTCTGCCTCTAGAAACTCACTATGTCGTTCCTCCCGAAGATTCTAGCCTCTACTTCCACTAAAAATTTATTCAAAGATGTTGCAAATATATTTGTCGATACCCACGAGTGTTTACCAGGGGTTATCACCTTTTCCTTTGGTACCTTCATTATTTCCCTTGGCTCACTTTGAATTTTGGTTTGTCGATGTGGGACTCAAATGCCCAAGAAAGCATTTTCCTTGTCCGAGAGTATGCACCTTCCTCATCAAATGATGACATATCCAGATATTTTATCTATTGGAATGGTGCTTTGAAAGCACGTGCACAACACCTTTTTGGTTCATCGATATAGCCCATTATTTGAACTGTGATGCTTTTGTGCTTTTTCTCCCTATGCACACAGCCTTAGGAAATCTCACATCCAAACTGGGATCCCCTCCCATCTTTGTATTATTATTTTCCTACACTTTCCTTCTATACTTCCTCCATTACTAGGTCCATGCTACGTTCCATCTTTTGTTCCACTAAGTCTTCAATGATCTTGGCTACTTCCTTCTTTGTGGCCTTGTTTATCTATTCCTTAGTAATGCTTGGGGTCATTTTTTCTTTTGTGACATTCTCACTTACCCCTCTATCCCGATTATCTTCTTTTTCCTTGTTATTCTCCCTCTTAGCAAAGATGTATTCATTTTCTTCTTCCTCTCCTTCCTCCTCCGAGTCATGAACCTCATAGACAAGATGGTCCTTGCCTCCTGGTTCATCTTCATCATCATCATCTATCTCGCCTCTAAAGGCCTCCAAGCTCTCTGTATCCTCTAAATCATTTTATTCTAGCACCTTTTGCTTCTTCTTAGCAGGAGATTCTACTTCCTTTTCCTCCTCCTCTAGTGACCTCTCTCTTGTGATGAGTTCCTCATGCTCTAACACTTCTTCCTCTGGAGTCTTTTCTTTCACTAGGGACTTCTTTCTTTGTGTATATGTGTTGGGTTTAGCGCTTGTCCCAGTAGCGCTTACCACTTGTGTAGCCTAAACACTTGGTGATTTCCACACCTCTTCCCTTCCCCTCTTCTTTGGTGCGAGCCTCTTTCTACGTGTGGGGTCCTCGGGGATGGATACATCATTTTCCCAATATGTGAATTTTTCAAATTTTTGCCGGATGTGAAGGTATATCCTTGTTTCATCCCTTCCAGGTGATTGGCGAAGTCACTTTGGTTTCATCATATGTATCTTTTGGGAGACATATCTTTCCACGTAGGCATGCTTCTTGGGATAAAGAAACTTCTTGAAAAATTCCCGTGGTCTTGATCCACATCACTAAGGTTGAACCTTAGTCTCTTTACCTCTTTGAATTTTTTCACCCCCTCTTAGAAGTATAGTGTGGTGAAGGAGAAAGGAATCTTACACCATGGGCTCATTGTTTCATCTATCAACCTAAATCTTCCAATACAAAAGTGTTGATATACTACAAATTCCACTTAGACTTACATGAGCACAGTAACTACTATGGAATTCTCCATTCCACTTGAGCACATCCCTCATGAGCTTATACCATTTTTTTAGACGTGCCTTGTGAGTGGTTGTCATGGTATCACAAGTATATTTTATGAACCACTTCGTGGGTGAGTGATCCTCTTCTAGGTACTCCCAAACAAACCTTTTCATCCCATCACACACTCCAATCTCCGAGAAGACAATTGTGAGGAGGAAATTTCCAAATAGTATGTACTCACCTTCTTGTGTGCTTCGATGATTTCATCTGTGATGAAAGTGGAAAAGTTGTAGATGGTCCCCTCAGATATTTTCTAGCACACATTCAGCCATGCCTTGTTCACTTGAGTCCATATCTCTGGTTCATTGATCTTGATTACCAAGTGCACGACCATCCTCATCATGAGGTTTGGGATCTCTGTGATGTCAAAGTGACGTGGTCCTTTCTTATAGTCATATGCAATAAATGTTTCCTTGGTGGCCTCATCAATGATATCCCCTTCACGAGATAAGGCATGTGAATTTGGAAATTAGCTGAGTTATGCGCATCTTGTGCCTGTGCAAAGTAAAAATGGTCTTTGTGTACACGCGCCATTATCCACCGATAGAGGTGCTCAAGTTTTCCAAAGTAGGGTAACTCATAAAGTTGCAGTAACCTGCCTTCTCCAATTTAACCTTTACTTTATCACTTTGTAAATAGGCATGCCCTCTGCTGTCCTCTTGTTTGTTGGACGAACCAACTCCAAATCGATTTCATTCTCTGTTTTAGTTGTTGTGCGATGGTTATAATTTCTCACCGTCATCTTCCTTAGGTATGATTCCCATTATTTTCCCGAAACATCCCGTCTGCCTAGGTACTTTGCATCTCTTCATACCACTCTTCATTTGTTCTTGCGACGAAGCCGTTTGCTTACCATTTCCCTTGCCCTTCTACTTTTTAGGTGAGGTGGTTGATTTTTTCGTGTTATCCTTCTAGTTAGGTTAACAATTCAACCATCTTATCCTTTCTCTGTTATACCACTCTATCCAACCTTAATGCTCAACCTTGCAAAGAAATCCCTCCTTATGCCATGCCCTAGTTGCCAAAACCTAACTAGAACAATTCTTCCATAGACAATGCCTCACAACAACTTCCTTCAACTTCCTCTACACCCGTGTAATCCTTTCCTACTGGTTTGCGGATCTTCTCTAGTCACGTCCTCTCATATTTCTTCAAATTTTCTTCACATAGATCACCTTTGGATGCCTTAGTTCACGAGAGCTCTTTTCTCTTTGTAAAATGCAAGGTAAATAATGAAGTGCTCGTCTTCTTATTTATAGTTTTTCCATCTTTTTGGCATTAAATGCTATTTTACCTACCACTATACTTAGTATTAAATATTTTTTTGTACTACACAAAACTTACATGCCTTTACTTATGCGCCCAACCTTGCATGAAAATATTATATAACCTTCAAAGTGCGCAAATAATCCATCCTGACAGAAGACTCTTACACACACACTAAAAACTCCAAAGGCACTTACTTCATCCACCTAATTGTCTCTCTTGCCTACCTTGGGTTGTTCTGTGCTTCTCTCTCAGTACGTGGTTTCTCTAAGGATTTCTTGACACCAACCCTTCACATCCATCTCTTCTCTATGATACTATTAACCTTACGCACCTTTAGTCTTTTAACCAGGTCATTCACCGTAACCTTTATTGCCAACACACTCTTGTATTACAGGCCCATACTTTGCATCACTCCACCCCACACTAAAATAGATGTGTGGTCCTCTGCACATGCACAACCTTAAAAAATTAATGTGGTTACCGGCACACACAATGCAAAACAAAACAACATAAAGGAAAAAACAACAAGAAAGGGAAAAAAATGTACTAAAGGAAAGTATATTCTAACTGGTAACAACTACCTTATTATAAACATCAAGAAGACTTATTTATGGTAGGGATTCAACCTAATTTCATTGAAGTATCTGGTAATCTTGTTCCATCCATTTGCTTGCAAATTAGCATGTGCCCGAATCAAGTATGTACAAGATGATGCAAGGGCCCAAAGAATGGACTTTTAGCTTCCCGAATGGTGTAGAAACTTGGAATCATATATAAAAACCATCTACCCAACCTAAAACTTCTTGTTCTTGATGTGACGATCATGCCATGCCTTTTATTTTATTTTTTCAGTCTTTTGGCTTCACCTAGCGAGTGACCATCTTTCGTCCAACTACATTAATTTGTCAATACTTTCTTCCAGAGCTTGTTCATTGGCTAATCCTCTTGTACACGCTATATGCAGCAAAGGTAACATGAATTCAACTGGTAGGATAGCCTCCACACCAAACTCCAATTGAAATGGTGTGGCCTTATTTAACCTCTTGTAGGTTGTCATGTATTCCCAAAGAATAGTTGATACTTTGTCATCTGAATCTTGTCTACCAACATCACAGATCTTAGTTAACATGTGAGTAAGTATTTTATTAAATGCCTTACTAGTTCCATTTACTTGAGGGTGATAGGGGGTAGTCTTGTGATGGGCCACAATAAATTCGATAATAGAATCCTAACCATCTCATTGAGAAAGTGCGTACCTATATCATTTGTCAAACTCAATGGGCATCCATACATGCTTGATTACATTTTCCGATAAAAATGTAGTAGTTGTAGCCAATGCACAATCCTTGTAGGTGTTTCATCTACCCACCATGTCAAATAATTAGTGCAAGTAATGATATACTACAAACTAGTCCTTCGCGCATTCACGAGATTGGTCCTACAAAGTTGATAGCCCATTTTTCAAAAGGTTCCATGCTTCTTTATTGGTCATAAGGGAATTTCATCCCTCTTTCCAAGTTTTCCAAGGCACTGAAAATGGTCACATGCCTTGAAAAACCTAATACAATCTTGGTAAATGGTCTCCCACCAAAGCCCCGTGAGAAAAATCTTCCATGCGGTTGTATTTCCATAGTCTCCTCCTGCTGCGATCCCACCATGTGCTTCCTCCTTAATTACAATGTGCTTATGTTCTAACAAGCATCGGTGCGAGAACCTCATCATGAACTAATTTATATAGATCTCTGCTAATCAGCATGTAAGGCATGGTGCGTATGGCCAATTGTTTCCTCTCTAAGGCCTTCATTCCTTCTGGCACCACACTTGTCTTAAGGAATACTACAATGTCCTCCAAATATGAGGGCATGTGCCACAACCTAAACAGTTCTATGTCTAGCATAGTCTCCTCAATGCTTTGTGCATCCTCCCTTGAGTCAATCCTAGAAAGATGATCGAGTCCAAAATTACTCTTTCCTAGCTTCAAAACCGCGATAAACTCGAATTCTTGAAATAGCAAGACCCACCAACATATGCACCCTTGAAGAACAAGCTTATTGACTAAGTATTTTAATGCCATGTGGTCCGTGTAGAATATAAATGGTGTTGCCACTACCTAAACTTATACGGTGTGTAGATCATGGATAATGGTTTGCACTCAGTAGTTGTGTAATTTTTCTCTGTTGGTGTTAACTTTTTGCTGGAAAAACACAAGGGATGATCAAAAATCCCTTCACCAAGTTGTTCCAGTACTGCTCCAATGGTTATTCTTGAGGCATCAACATGAACATGGAAAGGCTTATCCCAAGAAGGGAATCATAGTATGGGCGTGGTGATAAGCTTATCCTTTAAAGTATTAAATGCCTTCTACTACGCCTCTCCTCAAAGGAAGGTAATATTATATATAAGTAGCTCTTTTAAGGGCATGGCTATCCTAGCATATCCCTTGATGAACTTTCTGTAATACCCTATATGCCCAAGGAATCCATGTATTGTGCTTTGGTGAGTAGGCCTACCCAACCCCATAATGACAACAACTTTGGCAGGATCTACTAGTAAGCCCTCCCTACATATGATGTGCCCTAATAATGTTCTAAATGGGGTAGTAAAGACACATTTATGAATGTTGAGGGATATTCTCAACTATTGACATCTTTCAAATATTAATCTTAAGTTATCACGGTGGTCTTTCACTAGCCCGTATACATTGTCCAATCATCCAAATAGAATTGAAAAATTTTATGGATAAAGTCCTGAAATGCCTATACCATAATGCACGAGAACACAACAAGCACATTCTTCAACCCAAAGGGCATGACCGTATAGACAAAAATTACCCACTCACTTTGGTGAAATTTTTCTTCTCCTAGTCCTCCTTTGCGATCCAAACCTGATTGTACCCTAAAATCCATCCATAAAGGAGTAGAATTCACATCTAGCCACTTTGCTTCCAAAATTTCTTCGATGAAGGGGGTTAGAAAAGGATCGATGACACAAACTACATTCAACTCCCTATAGTCTACATAAATCCTTATCCTTCCGTCCTATTTAATACTAATGACCATTAGACTTACCCACTCTAATTCTTCAATAGCTTCAATGATACCCAACACTATCATCTTATTTATTTCTTCCTTGAACTTCACGTACTGAGTTAGGATTCATTCGGTATGACCTCTTACGAGCCAAAGTGCGCACCCTCCTTCAACTTGCTCCTAATTTCCCCAAGGAATGGTGAATACTTTTGAGCTCATGATACCCATGAGGGAATAAATCTTGGAACTCACATAACACATCAATGATCTTAGAGACCTCCTTCTCTGACCAATAATCCCCGATGACGGCCTCCTTAGGTTCCTATTCTATACCAATGTTAACATTTTTGTCTTTAATGGCTCATGGTAGGCACGTGCACATTCATCAAAGATCATATATTACTTCACACTTCCCTATAGAATGGTTAACATCCACACTTTCCACTTCCTCCCCATCAATTACATACACCATCTTCCCTTTTTATTTTTCCATGCACACACGCTCAAGCGTTATCTACTCGATTCTTCTTCTTCAAAGCGTGCCTCCAAGATAGGTTTTCCTAGTAACTCTTGTACTCTATCCTCCACCATAGCACTTCCCCTATTGTAAGGCACTTGACAACCTATAACACCTTATCCAATGATGGCTTTGTACTCTGATATTCGAATGCTTGGGTGAGATCAGCCATCAACTCTTACCAATTACCACCTGGGGTGTTTTTGAATGGATACAACATGCACGTGCATAACCTTGTAGGGTGGAATATAACTTATGTACCCATAATGATGGTGGAAAGTCTTCGCACCCTCCTACCCAGGCCTTCTCACATGCTTGGATATGAAATGAGGCGGATCCTTTACCATGATAGTCTTGAATGACCATAGGTGCGTTGCTCCTAGAAAATATTATAGAGAATGTGATTCTTGCCTCGCACCACTCCAAGAGGCTCTCCCAATGTGTATCCCACCAATGCGTTGTAGTCATGAGTAGGCTATAACTGAGCATCGTTCTTCTCTTACCCTTATTTTTCCACTGAGCTTCCATGTCTTGTAAGAAAACTTTAGGGTATGCCCCTTGAGTAACTTGGTAACTTCTTTCCTCCTAGGTGCTTAAGTGAGCATGCCTTGGTCACTTTTGTTATGGACCCCCTCAACTATCATCCAATTAACTCATAGTCCCCGTGTACCCAATTGTCACACACCATGCTTGTGGTATGAATTACGATCTAGGCATCCTCAAATGGGATAACTCCTTTTATAGGGTGAATTATCTCCGAGTCTCTAATGGAGTGCACATAAATTCTATCAAGGACCTCTTCTCCCAAAGGTTCGGTGTAGGGTTTTGAATTACCATCCATCGAGAGGATGATGACCCATTCTTCTTTGTTTTCAAAATTGATATATCATTTGTTGAACCTCAGGTTAGTGTTATTATTATAAAACCATGGGTGCCCAAGCAATGCTAGAAAATTTTCTTCCTTGGCGAGCACAAAGACTTTGAAGTCTCCAGTAAACTTGGACCCATGAATGGTAATCACTACATCCTTTAATACCCCAATGGGCATTGCCTTAGTTTTGTTTTCCATATATAAAACATTTGAAGATAGCTGCAATGTGGGCCTTCCCATTTGATGCCAGGAATCCAATATAAGAACATTTACTTCTACTTCCATGTCAAGTAATATGTTTCTTAGAAGTCAACCATCCACAAATGTATTCATCATGATTTCTTTGTCATAATAAAGGCTATGGGGAGAGAGGTTTTCATGTAACATTTGCCTTTTGCATTCCATTCCAAAGCATGGCATATTTTCTCATAGCCATTCTCCTAGTAAGGGAATAATATTCTCTTTCCTTAACATTTTACATACTTCCTTGACCTCATCCAGGTCCTTATGCGGAGACTCGGTATTCCTTCTTTTCTCCTCTCTTGTCTAGACTACTCTTTCCGACACTTTGGATTTCTCCTTCCACACTCTGAATGACATCCATTATTTCTTGGTACACTTCCTTCTGGTGGGTAGGGTCCGGATACTTCCCATGCACTACTTCCTCTCTTGAGACTAGAGTCTTTTTCCTTGGTACTTATTTGGCACATGTAGCTTCTTCTTGTGTTGTCACCAAAACATGTTCTAACCTGACTCATGTGTCACTCTAGGAATCCACTTGAGTGTCGTCCTTCTTTATACTTACCATCATTACGCCCTTGTCTTTCCAATATTGTTGGCTCATGTTCTCAAATAACCCGGACGCTCCTCATACTTGTGCTTCTTTCTACACCATGAGCATTGCAATAACCTTGGGTACTTGCACTTGTAATGTTCTGTAGATCCGTAATTATAGTAGGTTCCTCATGGGAACTCACTTCTTCCCCCTCCATGGTTACCACAACCACAAAATCCTCTGTGTGAACCTCTTCCACGTGCCCTTCCATCCATGTTTCCTTCATGTGAGGTGTTCATCTTCCTTGGAACCACCGACAAGGTTGGTTTGGTGCACACCATGATTAATGGCCTCATGGATCTAGTTAATAAGCCTACAATTCTTAGTGTCATGGGTCGTAGAGGTGCAAATTTTATAGTAGCAAGACAAATTCTTCTCGAATTTCACACTAAAATAGGGGCACCTAATCACATCATGGTCCCCATGACAAATCTCACAATCTACCACAATGGCGTGTAATGATTTACGGGAAACTATCCTTGGCATGCCCTTTTACTTCACAAACCATGCACCAGAGACCACTATGAGTCTCATGTGTAGAGTTCTGAAAAAATTCTCCAACTCTTAGGCCATGGTAGTGATTTAAGCCTCTAGAAAAGGACTCACACAAATATCAACACTCCCAATAGCTTCAACGCATAGAGCAGCTTCTAACACCTCACACGGGTCTATGAAAGTCTTATGTGATAGTGCCCACTTAAATAGTGTAATCAATCCTCCAAAAAACCATTAAGCATGTTGTGAGGGGTGGATGTCATATGAAAACTTTTACATGAGAGTTTGAAACCATGTGTCATACTCTCGCACACTCTCTCGTCATTCCTGTTGAATCTCCTTTAGAGTGTTGATGCTCTTATGATCAAACTTAGGGATGTGGAATTCTACTAGGAAGGAATTTCTCAATGTGGTGTAATCTACCACCATCGATGGGGGTCATAATTTCTATACCAGCTATGTGCCCGCCCTTGAAATGTCATTGTAAATTGACTTTCCTTCCATTATGAGGTTGTGATCCCCTTCATGGGCTATAGCAAGAATCGACACTTGTGAACATGATCCACAACATCCTCTATGCCCTGGTATTTTGACAAGTGTAAAGACATTTCAAAGATTACCTAAGGAGGTGGATGAGTGCCTGTCCTCCCTCGATACAGATCCTTGGTTTCCTCTAGTGTTTCCTCCGTTATTCCCCCACTAGATCCATAGGGTCCACTAGGTCCACCATGTCATGTGCCTCCCAATCCACCAGTTCCACCTCCGAGACCCTCCTGTGGCCAATAATGGGCCTAAAGTGGTCACGCATAGTGTCCCCAATGTCCCACTAAACTATGTCCCAATGGTCTCACGAGATTGTTCCACTACTGGATGGGTGTCCTGCCACTCCCGATGCGTTGCACAAACTTTGTATATTTTCCCCTTGCCCAAAAAAATCCTCTGAACACTAGAATTGTATGAGATGCAACATATAATTTACCGTATAACACCCTAGTTACACTTTGGCACATCACTCAACCTAGGTAGAGTGCTCACCTGAAGCGTGCAAAGGTACCAGGTCCCTCTTTAGGGTTGTTGTAATAGGATGTTAACATGATGAAGGAAGAAACATATATATTTATAACTAATCCATCATTCCATAATGCATGTTATCCTCGAGATCTATGAAAGAACAAGATTAAATAGTAATCATGATTGAATTAATGACATGCACTACTCAACTACACACAAAATGACACTTAGATTCAGCCAATATCTTCCATCTATTAATAAATATAGAAGCTCCTTATAGTATTTTAAATCTATATCAATGCGTGTATGGAACTGATATAGTGGTTCAATCATATGCATATATTCTCTATTACACATACATACATCTAGCTCTTTGTAATACATACATCTATCTCTCTATTCTCCCTCTTCTATTATGCACCTAACATCATATATATAGGGTGGGGACTTTCCCTTCACCACTTATCTATTCTAGAAATAGGTCACATGCTATTAATAGCCATACGCCATTTACAATCATAGCCACACATGTAAGTGCGCTATCTATAGTTCTCTTGTAGTTAATGAAGTGTCAATTCTCTTCTAAATTGGTCTCCATGCATAAATGATTCAAACTAATTCTCCAAATATAGACAATGCATGGTGCACACATCTCTGCATCGTTGATGTGGTCCATATGCCATCTTTCAAAAATAGGTCTTCATGCTCAAAATTAGCTAAGTCTTGAAATATGAACTTTCCTTCCACGTGTGGGTCCTTCGTGTCCTTCCACGCCCTTGGTTCCAAGCCTTCTATCCTACGTGGACTCCTTGTGTGATCTTAGACAAGTATTCTTTGATCAACATTACCCCACACTAATCTCATTGTCATCCCGACAATGGGTATCTCCAAAATTTGAAGGAAAGAATAAGAATGAAAGAATGTGGATAAATAAAGAATTTTTATGAGGTTATTAGGTAACCTCCTGCATCGTATCGATCTGTTGTATCGACTTCGATACTCATCTTTTATTATTGCCTCTAAAACCTGTCATTCGGTGAGTACTGCTCTCTGCTTTTACGGGATGTCCACAATAATGGATTCCAACTCATCCCTCACAATTTCTCCTTTCTCATTTTGCAAAACCAACACAAAACTAGACATGGATGTCATTCTTCCTTCTAAAAGGTCCATCTTCTATGCAATCATCTTTCCAAGCTCTTCTAGCCCAGTTTTTTGGATCTTGTGCTACTTTCTGTGGTCTCGCACTTCTTTTTAACCATTAACAACCTTTCTGACGTGGCCCAATGTCTCATCTTTCATTGCTTTCTGGACCTTTTTATTCTCTTCGAGGGTCTTGATGTTGATAAGCACCTCTGGAGCTATGCATACATTTAAAGCTTGGTCTCATTTCTTTAATACTTCTTATAATGCTTACAACAACCCTTCATAAGATGCAATTTTTCTCATCGATATGCTTTCTCTCACTTGACAATTTGTTCGAGTGTTCGGTGCTTTTATACATAGAGTTTCATCCTTGAGTACCAAGTCCACCAACTTTCCCACATAGTGTATCGCTGAAGGAAATGTTTGTAGTACCTTGGCCTTTAAGTTTGGCCTTGATTTTATTACATTGTCCCCAATTTCCTATGCGATGATTATGAACACCTCATTTTTCTTCTGCGTAAATTCCCTTTCTTGTGTTATGTGCTCTATCTCTACGTCCTTTGTCTTCAACTCTGCAACTCTACAAATCAAATCCTAGCTCGATTCAATTATGCCCTAGGTGGAAACTTCATAACCTAACTCTTTTATGTCTCCCTTCTTTGCTCAAACCCTTCACCACTAGGGACGTAAGCTTTTATCGCATAGATCTAGTTTTCACTCTTGGTTGCACACCCTTCGTACCTTAACTCGATCACTCAACTCTTTACACTTGGCTCTTCTCTTAAATTCTCTTAGTCGTAACGATAAAAATGAATCTGCTTCCCATCCTTATATATTTTTTTCAAATTTTGATGCATTTATTATTCCTTCACCTACCATATATCCCCTCATTCATTGAAAAATATGTTCATTCTATGCGGTACATCTTCACACCCAAATTATAACCTTCTAGTGCGCCTTCCTACCCTCACGTCACGAGACTTCTCTTTAGTGTGTGCTCCTACACCCAAGTACCTCATCACTATACCTTCTCCTGGTAGCTAACATGGCCTCTGCTTACCTCGCGTTATACTTTTCTTTCATTCATCTCCATCCTTAGTCACTTTTGAGAAGCAATCTTCTTTTGACTTAAAGTACACCCGTATCACTTATTCCTTTCACCTTTCAAATCCCACAGGAGTCTTTTTTCTTAGACAACTACAACCACCTCACACTAAGAGTATGTCTAGTCCTCTCTGTGCATAAACATTCTTCATATAGTAATTAGCTTTAGGCGTGCAAGTGCGCTTATTACACAAGAACAACAACTAAAGTGGCAAAGCATAACAATGATGAAGGAAATAAATTAATGAAATACATAATCAAAAATAAACTAAATGGAAATACTAACTTATTACAAACACCAAGAATACTTATTTATAGTAGGGCTTCAACCTACTCCCGTTAAAGTAACTAGGTAGCCATGTTCCATCAAGTGCTTCTAACTAGCAAAGCACCTAATTCAAGTATAGAAGTGATAACATACGTCCCCAACCAATGTACTTTGAGTTTGCTTGGATGGCGCAAGAACTTGGAGTCATAAATAAAAATCATTTGTCTAATCTCAAACTTCTTATCCCTTATGTTTCGTCATGCCATGACTTCGCCTAGCTTTTTCCTACTTCTAAATCCATCGTGCTATGGCTCGACACTAATCTAGTTGAATTATATTTTTGATACGTTCTTTTAAATCCTGTTCATTAGCTAGACTTCTAGCGTGCGCAATGTGCAAAGAGGGTAACATAAATTCTATAGGAGAACAACTTCTATGCCAAACACCAACTGAAACGGTGTGGCTTTGTTTAATCTCTTGTAAGTTGTTCTATATGCCCAAAGCACAACCGATACTTTGTCATCCCAATCCTTTCTTCCAACATCACAATTTTTTGTCAAAGTCTAGCCCAATTTTTTTGAAATCCTTAGCAATGCCATTTTCGTGAGGATGGTAAGGTTTAGTTTTATGGTGTACAACCATAAACTCATCTAATAGGATCTGATTGTCTCATTCAAAAAGTGTGTACCTCTATCACTTGTCAAGATTAAAGGACATCCATATCTTATAAGAACATTATCCCACAAAAAACTTAGCTCTTTTTGTAGTTGCCGTATAGTCTTTGGTAGGTACTGATTCAGCCCACCGCATGAGATAATCTATGCAAGTAATGATATAGCACGATCTAATCCTACGTGCGGCTAGTGAAATAGGTCTTACAAAACCAATGGCCCATTTATCAAATAGTTTAGCACTAGTAATCAATCTCAAAGGCATATCATCTCTTTGCCATGGTTTTCCTAGGTGCTTGACAATGATAACACACCTTAGAATATTATTTACAGTCCTTATACAATGTCTCTCACCATAATCCAGCAAGTAGGATCTTACGGGTAGTCGCATCACCTACATAATAGCTTCTTCATGTAATACCACCATGAGCTTCTTCCATAATATCCTTACACTCATGCTCTAATACACAACGACACAATACTTCATCTCTACCTAGCTTGTAGAGGTCACCACTAATTGGCATAAATGGTGTCGTGCATATAACAAGTCAAGCTTCTTTTCTAATTCTTTCATTCCTTCGGTGCCATACCTATTCGTAGAAAGACAAAAATGTCTTCTAATTCTTTGGGCGTATGTTGTAACTTATATAATGTGCATACAACATTTTTCTTCAATTGTCTATGCATCGTCTCTGAATTGATTCGAGATAAATGGTTTGGTCTAGAATTACTTTTCCTGGCTTCACCACAACTGTGAAGTCAAACTTCTTAAATAGGATCACCCATCTGCATATGCACCCTTATAAGATGGGCTTGTTTACCAAGTACTTCAATGCCATGTGATCTGTATAAAACACAAATGGGTCACTAACAAGTACTATCGTAACTTATACAATGCATAGATCATTGACACACTTCACAATCAGTAGTTGTATAATTCGATTCAAAAGGAGTCGACTTCCTACTAGCAAAATATATTGGATGATCTATAATACCTTCACCAGGTTGAGCTAACACAGTGCCAATGGCCATGCCAGAAGTGTCCACATGTACATGAAATGGTTTATCCCATGAGGGAAAGCACAAACTGGGCACGGTAGTAAGTTTCTCTTTTAATATCTCAAACATGTGCTACTGCGGTTCTCCTCAATAAAATGTACCTTTCCCCTTCAAATTCTTCCAAGGGTGTAACAATTTTGGCATACCCTTTTATGAATTTTCTATAATATCTTGTATGACCTAAAAATCTGTGCACCTCACTTTGACTAGTAGGTGCTTTCAGGCTTAAAATGACTACAACCTTGGCTAGATCAACTAGAAAACCTTCCTTGTAGATTATATGTCCTAACAGTATCCCAAATGGCATAGAAAATATGCACTTCTTGATATTTAAAGAGAATCAATTATCTGCATCGTTAAAACATTAAGCGCAGATTATCACAATGATCTTTCACAAGCCCATATAATGTCCAATCATCTAGGTAGACCTGTAAGAAGTTGTGAATAAAATCCTTGAATGCTTGAAAAACTATGTGCGAGAATATAGTAGGCACGTTTTTTAATCCAAAAGGCATCACAATATAGGAAAAATTCCCCATTTAGTAGTAAATGTTGTCTTTTCTTGATCCTCTTTAGAAATCCTAACTTTGATGATACCTGAAAATCCATCTCGTGAAGGAGTATATTTCACACCACCGTAACTCATTCTAGTATTTCCTTAGTGAATGGCATAGGGAATGGAAGTGTGATGCATACAACATTCAGCTCCTTATAGTCCACGTATATCCTAATCCATTCATCCTTCTTGATACTAATCACCATTGGGCTAACCCATTCGACTCATCAGGGCTTGATAATTCCAAATTTCAACATTTTATCAATTTCTTCTTTTACCTTTTCATGCAAATTAGGATTAATTTTGTAAGGTCTCTTTCTAACTGGCCATGCACCATCCTTAAGTTTGATCTTCATTTCTCCAAGTGATTCATGTACGCCTTTAAGTTCATGATATCCTCGAGGGAATAAGTCTTGATAATCCCTGAGTAACTCAATGATCTTTTCTGACTCCGAATCTAACTAGTAATTTCCAATTATGGCCTCCTTAGGCTCAACCTCCAAACCTATATTCACCTTCTTTGTCTTCATGGGTTCATGATAGGTTCGTGTATCCTTATCTACACTATCAAAGACCTCATGCACCCCATGTGAATGTTCAATATCTAGGTTCTCAACTTCCTCATCATCCATGATGTAAACCATCTTTCCTTTCTCTTTCTCAAGGAAAGTGCGTTCAAGTAGTATGGAGTCCATTTCTTCTTCCTTTTCAAAACATGCTCCAAACTCTACCTCACCGAACAATTCCTAAATATTCTCTTCTGCTTTTGCACTATCTCCCATAGTTAAGTGCTTGACAAATTTTAATGCCTCTGCTATAGGAGGTTTAGTTGAGAAGTAGTCAAAAGTATGGATCATACCTACAGTCAAATATTGCCAGTTCCCAGTTTCTCGATGTAGTTCTGCATATACATACCAAGCGCGTGCACATCCTTGTAGCATAGAATATAATCTATGCATCCAGAGCGAAGGTGGTGGTGCTTCTGTCCTACTTGTCCATAGTCTTTCACACTCACCGAATGTGATCTTTGAACGGTTTATCACCATAATAAGTATAGATTTGTGTAGGTACATTGTTCCTTATAAACCGATAGATAAAGCTATTCCAATTTCTTCCCAGCTTTATAAGACTATCTCTGTGGACTACCCACAAACACGCTATTTTCTATGCGGTGTATAAAATAACATATCTCTCCTTGAAATTTGATCTACCCATTATATTTCCATGGCCTTGAAAGAGCGGGAAGATCTTTTGTCCCTATATACCAAGGTAATGTGCTAGCTATCCATCGAATTGAACGAAATCCAATTATCGGAAGAAATACTCATAGTATCACTAATATAATGAGAATCCTCCCACTATAGGATGCCTTCTTTGGATGGCTCATTAACCTTTGGGTCTGAATAACGCATACATTGACTTTGTTTAAGTCCTCCTCACTTAGAGGCTCAACATAGGGTGTAGACTTCTCATCTGTCAAAGGTATCACAACCCTTTCCTCCTTGCTTTCAAATCTGATATACCCCTTATTGAATCTTAAGTCAACATCATTCACATAACACCAAGGGCATCTCGAGCAAGGCTGAAAATTGTCTACTTCTGCAAGTGCTAATACCTTAAAATCCCTAGTGAACTTAGACCCTTGTATAGTTATAGATGCATCTTTAAACACTCCTATGAGAGTGGCCTTAGTCCGGTTTTCCATGAATAACGCATTATATGATGGCTACAATGGAGGCCTCCCCATTTATACCCATGCATCTAATGGAAGCACATTTACCTCCGCACCTGTATCGATCAATATGTTTCTCAACACCACCCATCCACAACAACATTGAGTAATTTATTTTTCATAGTCAATGCTATCGGGGAAGATTTGCATGAAGAATCTATTATCCGGTCTCAATACTTACGCATGGAGTGTCCACTTTTAACCAACTTCCTAATAATGGAATGATGTTCTCCTGGCACAACATCTTGCACACCTCTCGTAGATCATCGATATTAGTTTGGACTATCTCTGATGCATTATTTTTCTCCTTTAGGTACTGTATCTCACCCTGAATATTCCTTATCACTTCCATGGTATCTTGGTGAACTTCTTTACGATGAGCAAGATCTAGGTACCTTGCATGCAAAACCTCCTCCTTAGTGATCATAGGCTTCTGGTGCAATGCCTCTCTCACGCATGATTCTTCAAAGCATGTGTAGTAATCTTCACTATCAATTTCTTAGGTTCTTATGATATCTTGGGCATCCACTAATATTCTACCACACACTGGATTCTAACCATCCCGATGCATTTGTTTTCTTGCTTATGTTGTTTACTCAGATGCTCATATAAGTCCGGGCACTCTTCATAGCTATGGTTCTTCCCGTAGAAATAACATGTAATATTTTGAGGACATTCACACCTATAGTGGTTGTGAGATCCACACATATAACATGTTCTATGAGGGAACTCTCCTCTTCCTCCACCATAGCCTCGTCCTCCATATCGACCACGATATCCACGTCCCCTTCCACAACCTCCTTCAAAACTACCCTCTTTCTTGTCATAGCGCATTTGATTATGATATCGATCCTGATGCTCATTCTTACCCTTAGAAATATCTACTATACTTTTCTATCATATTCTAATATCTATAGCATCCTAGATTTGACGAATAAACCGATAATCCTCGGTATCATGGGTCGTGGACTCAGTAAATCTTGCAAAAGAAGATAAATTCTTCCTTATCATGTGTTGTAACAAAGGACAAATGACTAGCATCATGATTTAAATGAAAAATTTCACAATATAATAGTAATGAGCATACATATTTGCGAGGGAAATTATCCTTAGTGTGACCTTCCACTTCACAATCTGTACACCAAATTATTGAGCGCGTTTCATGGGCTGAATTTTTCGATAGCTTCTCTAACTCGCTTTGTCATAGCTATAATATGTGCCTCTAGAAATGTAATAACTCCGGTGTCAATGCTCCCAACTACCTCAGCATGCAAATCTACTTCCAGTGCTTCACATAGATAAGTGTATGTCTTATGTAACAACACCCTTCTAAAAGGTGTAATCAATCCTCCAACAAACCATTATGCATGCTTTGGATAGCATGAATATCATAAGATAGCTTAGATAGAAGTGTCTTAAAATAAGAATCATACTCAGGGTACACTCTCAAGAATTCCTTTCTTGATATCTTTGAGTACACTTATACACTTATGCTCAAACTCGTGGGATATGGAACTATTTTAAGAAAGCATCTCTCAATGTTGTATAATCCATGCAAGTTTGATCAGGGTCAAACTTCCTATACCAGCCATGCGTGCGCCCTGTAATGTAGTGGAAAATTGACTTGCCTTTTACTTAGCAGGTTGTAATACCTTTAGCATGCCACAAGATTTGACACATATTTACATGTTGGGAAGCATCCTCTATACCTCTATATTCTAGAAGACGAAGGGACATCTCCATATAGATATTTCGTGGTTGTTGTGGACCTTGACCACATGATATGGAACCTCCTATGTTCCCTCTACCTCCAGAACCACTAGACCCACTAGAACTAAAACCACCTATACCTCCCGATCTCGCCACCCGTAGTTAGAATAGGGCCTGTAGATGTACTCCCATGTTCTCTCGATAGTAGTACTATACAGAACCCTACGATCTATGAGGTATTTCCACTTCTAGAGGTGAATCCAACATTTTGTGCACTCACATTCTATGTAGATGATGTGCCTAATAATGCTCCTCCAAATGACATTGAAGCCATTTGTCCTACCATTGATGTACTTGTTCCTTTACTTACTCCTATTCCCTACTTCCCAAGTTAGCTTGCTGGTTACTTGTCGTACCAAATGCTGAAAACCCAAGCACAAAGGCTAGGTCACCGGTGGATTAATATGTGGGCCCATGACCTAGGTAGTCTCTACTAGCACACTTCTCGTGAGAGCCAAGAGGGCATCTCTATCATGCTTTCCAAGATGGGGAGTTCACGATGCTCGGCTCCACGTCTTCTACGTGAGCTATAAATCCTTCACGAGCCATCTCTCTCCTCCATGCCATACTGTACAATGAAACACTACTTCTCTATCTCCCTCTCGTGCGCCTCATTATACTTAAGCAGCCTTTCTTCTCTCTATTTCTTTTCCGCTAGGTATGCCATCTTAAACCAAACCTATTCCTTCCTTATGTGTGGCAAAGTTTAGTTAGCCATCGTTTACTCTTCAGTTAAAAGTTACCATTAAGATCTTGATAGCTAGTGGAATACCGTGCAAATATGTTCCTCTTGGATACCAAAAACTAGAATTCAGCTACCTCTAGGAAAGAGTACATCAAAATTGAATATTATAGAATATAAATGTTTATAACACCATGAAACCACGTATCCACCACTTGCATTCAAATCAGATCAGCATCATAAAGGGCCTAAAATTCTTCCCGTGTCTAGAAAAGTGTGCGATACATCCAATTCCATTGATATGCATAAGCGATAAGCCACTCGTATAGTTCTACTGGAAATATAGCAAAAAATCTCTCATATAAGCTATCATACAGGTTTTGTTCTACCCAAGTGTGTGTGTTAAAATCAGATCCACTGTTGAACCGTCATGCATATTCTTCCTCCAGATCATGTATCCATTCTTCAATACTTGCTAGAGTTAACTGGTACATCTTCATCATGAACCATCCTAAAAACAACTGAAAAAGAGGTCCCGGTAACGGAACCAATGATGTAGCCTAGAATTTACCAGATAACACCCTAGTCATGCTGACACATCACTCAACCTAGACTGAGTGCTCACCCAAAGTGTGCAAAGGTATCAGGTCCCTCTTTAGGGTTGTTGTAACAGGATGTTAACATGATGAAGGAAGAAACATATATATTCATAACTAATCCATCATTCCATAATGCATGTTATCCTTAGATCTATGAAAGAACAAGCTTAAACAGTAATCATGATTGAATTAATAACATGCACTACTCAACTACACACAAAATGACACTTAGATTTAGCCAATATCTTCCATCTATTAATAAATATAGAAGCTCCTTACAGTATTGTCAATCTATATCAATGCATGTATGGAACTGATATAGTGGTTCAGTCATATGCATATATTCTCTATTACACATACATACATCTAGCTCTCTGTAATACATACATTCAGCTCTTTATTCTCTCTCTTCTACTATGCACCTAACATCATATATATAGGGTGGGGAATTTCCCTTCACCACTTATCTATTCCAAAAATAGGTCGCATGCTATTAATAGCCATACACCATTTACAATCATAGCCACACATGCAAGTGTGTTATCTATAGTTCCCTTACGAGTTAATCAAGTGTTAATTCTATTCTAAACTTCTCTCCATGCATAAATTCTTTGAACCACTTCTCCAAATATAGACAATGAATGGTGCACACATCTCTGCATCATTGATGTGGTCCACACACCATCTTCCAAAATAGGTTTTCATGCTCAAAATCAGTAAAGTCTTGAAATTTGAACTTTCCTTCTGCGTGCGGGTCCTTCCCGTCCTTCGCACCCTTGGTTCTAGGACTTCTATCCCACATGGACTCCTTGTATGATCTTATACAAGTATTCTTTGATCAACAATATATGCATCTATAGATGTCCTAAATAAGAAATTATATCTCTTGGGTTCCGATCGGTCACTCCCACTCGATACCAACTATGTTATCAATACTCCTTTGATTTGGAAAACAAAATGCTAAGGTTTGGTCACTAGGTGGGTTCAGATGCATGCTAACGACTCTTCTTTCTCCATGTGATGAAATCTCATTAGAAGCCGAAAGGGTCTCTCTCCCACCTTGGACAAGATAGGGTAACATAGAATGCTTAGGTTCCACATCCTCTGCGTGAACGTCAAATCCTTACCATAATGTTTGCATCCATAGATCCATCACACTTGTAACCTCAAATTGTCTAGCAATCTCCCTTTCATGTGCTTCACTATACTTGAGTCGTCTCTCCTCCCTTTCCTTTTCAGCCGCAAAGTCTACCATCTTCCCTCCACCCTAGCTTCCTCACCTAGCACTTAGAAGAGTTTAGATAACCATTAGAAATGCCTCTAAACTCAAGGTAATGATAAATATCCTTATCCCTAAAGGAATAGCATGTAGAAATGATCCTCTGGGCTCCTCAAAAACTTAAACTCAGCAACTTCTAGACAAGAGTACGTAGAAGTGACATATTGCTGAGAGTGTAGATAGCCAGAAATCCCTTCAACTAATGATCCAAATTATGAGTCCACATCAGATCTACATCTTGTAGCCTCACAGGTAATCATCTTGGGCCCATAAATGAACTCTATAGTGCCATCTTGATCTGGACACATATGCTTTGAGAGCCATTCGTATATCTCTATGGGGAAGAAACAAAAGAAAGTTTCATACAAATCATGGTAGAGGTTATCTTCTACCCATCTACATGCATCAAACTTGGGTCTAGTGTTGAATCTCTAGGAAAATTTATCCACTGTGTTTTTGAAACATGTTTCAACACTTTCCAAGGTGAAACACTCTTTCATCACATATTATAGATACAAATATGCACACCATTTCTTACAACAACTTCAAAATGTCTCGGAAATAGAACCAAGATGTATTTAATTTTTATACCCTTTAACAATTAAGGACAATCCCATGCACACCGACCTTTCACCCAATGGGCATCTTTGGATGCTCACCCGAGGCATGCACGGGTCTGAGTCCCTCCTTTATGTGATTTGTGTGAGAATGCATTATTTACGATAGAAAATTAGTGAACAGATTGGAAAGGGACTACTCATTCATCTTAGAGCTTAGAATGACTTCTAGACTAATGTGTTCATTCACATAAGAAAAGCATTACGAGAACATATATCTCGAATCATAATAGAACATAAATGCATAGGGGTTTACACCCACTTATACAATATATATATATATATATATATATATATATAACCATGTAATAAAACTGAACCACACATATACTCATATTAAGCATGTCGATAAACACATTACAATAGCCTAGGAAATCATAGATTCATATGATAATGCGAGATCAATGTCATGCAATCG
Organism: Taxus wallichiana var. yunnanensis; assembly: GCA_018340775.1. Taxonomy (NCBI): domain Eukaryota; kingdom Viridiplantae; phylum Streptophyta; class Pinopsida; order Cupressales; family Taxaceae; genus Taxus; species Taxus wallichiana. Next base: position 109,184,432 of record CM031243.1, read on the forward strand.
AATCTGAACTTAGGCCCTTTATAGTACAAAGAAAAATGTTCAAACCCATCACCTTATACAACATTCCCTTATATATCCTCTAAACTCAACCTATGGGTCTTTCCTATTATTCTTGCATGGCTTCGCCTCTTTCTCATTCTCCTCCTTTTTCTCTAGTGGATGCTTGTATTTATGGCCTTTCTCAACATCTTCAATCCTTCGTGGAGTTACAAATCCAATGCCAAGTGTCCAAGTTATTCCTCCATGGGAGCATGCTTCTTGTGCTCGAGCTCTCCAATCTTTGTTATGATGGCCTTCTATAATATTCCATCATAAGGTATATTCCTTCCTAGGCCACCTTATTACCAGGATGGCACCTTATCCACTCCGTATTCACATTCGGGTCATGCTTTTCTCATGTTCTAGCTGATACACCAAAAATGGCTAAGTCCCAAAACATTTTGTCTACTGCATGCACGTCACTTGTTCTAATAAACCCTCCTAGAACCCTATCCCACACACCATATCCTTGCGTGCCCTTCTTAAATTAGGCCTTGCTCGCCCACACACCTTCTTGTAATTAGCCAATATTTTAGTGGCCCAACATTGAAAATTATGTATATTGATGATGAAATCATTCCGAGGGACTAGACAAAGCATGGAGTGATAAAAATGTGAAGTGTGGATGCTAAGGAGGAGAAAGTGAAAAAAGTGGTGATGAAAATTAACATAGTGTGGAAATACATGTGTAGATGTCGCAATGTACATGTTGTTGATGTAAATTTTGTTATTATTGTGATGATGTTGATGATGTTGACTACCGCTTCTCATACAGAGGTACCCGTAAAAGAGAAGAATGATCAAGTAGTCAAATATGCATGTATATGTGTAAAAATTACATAAAAATGATGAAAATGTGAAAAAGGAACATTTTCACCTTATCCATGATAAGAAAAAGGGTGTAGAAAGGATTCTAAAGATGTTTTAGAAGACCAAGTTTTTGGGTGATATCATGCTAGTTGTGTCACCGTAATTTTTGGATTGATCTCATGCCACGTCATAGAAGAAGTGTAGGGAGAAAATTTTGGTGTCATCCTATAACCTTTAACTACTTTCCATAATGTAGGATACCAATATAGATGGTGTATAAAATATGTGAAAGTGTTAAGGATTGTATGCCCTGTAAAAGCCACTATGTGGAGTTTTGTAGAATTTTCTAAACTACCAATCACTATGTAATTACCTATGGTTATAGGAATCTAGGAAGGACATCACTATATTAATACAAGTTCTAGGAGGCATCACTCTTCCTTGGGAATTTTACATTTCTATAGTAGCTAAGAAGAGTCTCATTAAAGCTAGGAAAATAAAATCCATTCCCATTTCTCCCATTCTTCCATATTCTTCCACATCTTTTGGGTCTAACAATGTAATAAAGAAACAACCCCTAACATATGTTTCATCCCCAACCAGTCCCATTTTGTTTGATGATTGTAGAACCATTGAAGAATAATATGATTCGACTGAGAATATGAAATTGCACAAAATTATCAAAGGATGGAATTCACTTCAAAATAAAGTCAGTCAAACTTAGAGAATGTTGTTTTGGAGGAGGCAGATTTGTTTGTAGAGGTAGAACCAAACAAAAACCAACCTACAAGTAGCCACCTCCTTTAGGAAGAAATTTTGCAGATGATCCCACTTGTGGGATTGAGATTCAAAGAGATAGTCAAATTCATAAGATCATCCCAATGGTTCCCAAAGCCCCTTTCCCAATTAGTTACTTGGTTAGTTTGGAACCAAGAGAAGAGTTACCACCAGTTATGCTCATTTCAGATCATGAGAATGAACTTTAGCATGTCAAGGATCAACTTCAACACCTTAAAAATATGCAAGAGCAACTAAAGTAGGTAATCATTTTGTTTTTTGTTGATACCTTGAGTAATTGGGTGGGAGACTATCTTCATATCAGTTTTTCACTCTTACACATGACCAATCAATCACATGGTCTAAAATTGTGAGGAAAGGATACTATTTCTCCCTTCTAGTTGCAATATTTTTTTGAGTCTCCTTTTCCTCTGGTTAGAGTAGGGTAGGTAGGTTTTCTTTCAGTAGAAGAAGTGCTTGTGCAAACTCTGCATGTTTCACTTGAGACATGTATGATTTTCCTCTTTGTACATAGTTTTTATGTGTCATTTTTGCTATTGAAAAATACATTTTAGACAAGGCAATGTTCATGGAAGAAAGGTTTTAATAGTTCTAAGTTCATCCTCCATAATCAACATGTGTTTCAAAAATCTACATACTTCATCTTTGCCAAGAAATCAACTTAGTTATTCTTCATAATTGAAAAAATCAGATTTGAGACAAGTTTCAAATACATTCATTTATTCTAAATAGATCAATTATAGAGAAAAGAGATGAATTTTCAGATTCAAATCAATTTTCCACTCATATAAAACCTTATTCAAAAGATTTCTTATGATGTGAATGGTCAATTAAGCGAGTTATCGATCAACTCCAAGTTTAGCGAGTTGCTTCATGCAGATTCAAGGCATTGAGTTTCAAGTTTCAAATCAGTTTTCATGTTTACTTGGTTGGTTCCATGCCTAATGGACACTTCAAGGCCACTAATCAACTCATCTAGTAGGTAGATGTCCCCGTGAGGTAGAAAATTATTTTCCATTTTTACCCCTGGCAAAAATGGACAACTTGGAAAAATTAGACTTGGGTAGTTGATAGAGCTTCAATAAAGAATCAACAAATTTCAGGTAACTTCTATGATTTTGGACACTTGTAGTTGATTTGGGGCATTTGGAATCATTTAGAGACATTTCCCTTTCCTTCGAGTTTAATACTTAGTCAATTTGGGTTAAAAATGGTAAAATTGAGAAAAATTGGCTATTGGGGCACTTTATTATATTTTTCTTACTCCCCTACCAAAGAAAAATCCAAGAAGTTAGTGAAAATTCAAGGAAAATGAGTTGAGGGCTGAAAATAGTGTTATGCACGTAAATTGGGTCTAGGAGGTACAAAGGGAATAATGTCTTTGGGGCTCAAGTTCTCCGCATCCTCAATTTCACTTTGAAATGCAAAGGATATGGTGGTTTATAGGGAATTCACATTTTGGGGGCCATGACAGAATGGTTTTGGGTAGGTCATCAATAATCCACATCACTTAAATATGTAAAGTGATAAGGGGAAGAGGATTTAGTGTTATGTGGAGGATATAGAATTTGCGGGCTGGAGGGCCCAAATGGAATTGGGTCCACGGGGACATGTGTTCCCCATGAGCATGGAACTTATAAAAAGGTGAGGGAAGTTGTGTGGAGGTATAATAAGTGTGAATAATAGATGGGTGTGGGAATAATGTTCCCCACATAACATTTTTCCCCAGATTCTTAAAGCCCACAGATTAACGAAGCATCAGGGTTATAACTAGATGGTCGAAATAGTTCAGGTCTGCTAGGAATAAGTAACCCTATTCCACACAAACCCCCAAGGCCTAATTCATCCGACATACTTGATCCAAGGGAAAACAAAGGGAAAAATTTAAAAGGGACAAAATACAATTGTGGAATGTGTGCCAATCGAAGACCTAGAGGCCGAGAGTATAGAAAATGAGCAACATGACCCTCCTCAACCCGCATTAGTATATCTCAACACCCCATGCACTAAATTTCACAAAAAATATATGGATGGTTTCATAATTCTCTCCCTTACCTCTAGAAATAATGAAATATGGGAAGTTGGTGGGGGTTGGTGAAGAAAAGGCATGAAACATCCCAGTCGAATGAACACGTCCTAAGTTGTTCAAAACACATTAATGAAGACATTGAGGCATTTTCTTCTTCCACAAGCTAAAAATCATAAAGGGATGGGTTTGCAGAGTCATCCATACCATATCCAGATCATTTAATGAATTTTGTTGGTTATTGGAGCCCATAATTTAAGTTTCCTCTTCTCTTCTCATTCTTTCTTCCATATATTGTAAAAAGAGAGCTCATTTGTAGTTGTTGGACACTTTGGAATGTTGCTCTCTCTTCTTCTTAGTTGCTGGGTAGATATTGGAGATATAAGCCTCATTTATTAGCTTTGTAATGATGAATCATGCCTTCCACCTCCATCATGATGTATTGTGCAAACTTCAAGTAATAAAATTAAGTTTTTTTGATGATAGCTGCCCTTTGGCTAATTTTTTCTATGTTTCCTAGGGTTTGGTGCTTCTAGTTGCTATAAGTATTTTATTTTTAAAAAAAAAAATGTATGTTAATACATAGAATATCTATGGTCTACTTTTTTATGTTTGCAGTTTTTGTCAAGATGGTTTGACTCGGTGCTTTTAGTTCCTCTGTTGGCTGTGTGCCTTGGACTCTTTTTGTGTACAGGGTTTTTAGTCCCTTCAAAACTAAATCTTATTACCTATCTAAAAAAATAAAGTTTTGTGATTATTTCTTTATCCTAGTTGGGTTTTTACTTCTTTTGATTAACTAAAATGTAGATTATTCTAAGTTAATATAATATTAAGAACAACAATAAATAAAAAAGGAAAACTAAAGAAAGTAACCCAAGCCACTAAGAAAGCATAAATGTAAAACCCTAATGAGTAAAGAGGGTTAGGATGAGCTTATTTGATTCAAAAATATGTTAGGACTATGTCGAGATAAGTACAAATAAACGAGAATGTAGGAACAATCACTCAAAATCTCTATAAAGCACAAATCTAGAGCAATAGGCTAGGATCGGGACACCTAGAGAAGGACCGGGTGCCCGGGTGCTATGGTCTATGAAAAACCTCTATAACCCTCCTCCTAGGTGTCACTAAATGATATCCTACCTTCACTTTCTGTCACATGTATATTGCTAGGATGCACTTTGGATGTTGTACCTATAACTACTTCCCTAAGAATAGTGTGAAGAGATCTCTATACTACCTAGTTTTTTGGGCGATCTGACACCACCGGCCAAAGTAATGTAGGAAGTATATATGTTGTATCCGCTAACATGTAATTGCTCCCAAAATGCTAAGGACAATATGTCGTATAAAATCCGTTGTGTATGGGGTTCATAAACTAGTTTGACCCCACTCGCTATATAACCCACAATGTCAAGGATGGAAAACTCGAATCGAATCAGACTGTCTTGGTAGGGAGAGCAGAATATGTAAAATTCCAAATGATTCCCCTCCTCTTTGGGGAATACCCGACATCACAGAGATAGGAGGATGTAACCCCAAAAGAGGACTAGACACATAAACTATGCCCTGCAAGGGGAAGGGAATGTGCTTGGTAGAAACCAAGGCACACACAAACAAGTGGATAGAAACAAGTTTTAGTACAAACAAACATGCATGTAGAGAACAAGTGTAAGCTATGCAAATAATGTATAAGATAGAATGTAAGTAAACATGAAAAAGAAAAATAGGCCCGCCAAATTAGGTTACAAATAGGGGACATCACTCATGATGTTGCAAGACACTATAGGCCATAATGTCTACATATGAAAAAAAAGTGTGCACACCAAACATAGAGTGAGGCACACATATAATAGAAAAAAGTGATAAACAATAAAAAAATAAAATAGACAACCATGGAAGCAAATAATCCTACAAACCAATGTTATACATGAAGCATCCGTTAGCATGTTATAAAGATAACTAGTATGTCAAAAGTGTGTATAATCAAGAAAGTAGTGTGTTATGAAACAAAATTATACAATAACACCTGTAAGAGACGAATGTGGATGCCCCAGGTGACTATTGTAGGAGTGGTAGGAGGAGAGAATTCATGCTACATGTAGGAGACTTGTATTTACAATCACAACTAGAAAATTACGTGAATGCACATGTGTGTATTGTAAAAATAATTACGAGACAAGAGATCTAGCTATCATGTGTAATATAATGAATATATACAAGAAAATGTAAGCAATATTAACAAAAACCAAGATATACAACATGATGTGGATGGATGGAATGGAAATTCAGATGGATGATAGGATCCACATGCCCTTTGAGTGAATGGAAGTATATGTAGTGAGGTTCATTTAGTATGCCCCCTCAACAATCAAGAATGAACCAAAAATGAGAGTGCATCATCGAAATGGTTGAATAGTGTGTTGTGTATAACATGTTGTGATGAATGTGTATGTGTGTTGATGATATGCAACCTATAAATGAATGTGTGATGATGTATCTTAAAGCGTATATCATGGTGAGATGAATAGAGGGAGTGGTGATGTAGCCTAAAGCGTGTACCACTACAAGATGAAGGAATAGGTGACCATTTAGCCTATGGCGTATGTCACTAACCTATGAATGTCAGGCGATAGAAGTTTAAATGATGAACGTGTGTGTATGATAAGGTCAATTTGATTGGTAAACCCTTAGCAGTTGAATATGGAATGAGGAACTATAGTGCGTAATAGGGTAGTGGGTGCGGCGTCATAAGTGGATGTATATATTTGATGATAAAATACTACCATGTGATGTGTAAGATGTGTAAAATGTAATGTATAGTGTGAAATGAAAGATGTGCGAGATAGACTAATAGTGTGAAAGTGCGAGCTATGTGATATTCATGATGAGTAGTAATTTTAGACTCGTAGACAATAGGATTGTGATACATATGTGATGAATACTAGTATGGTGTGTAGAATATGTATGCTATGTAAATGCGCAATGGTCAAAATGATGTATACTACATGTAGGATGTATACATAAGACATATGATGTGAGAGGTGTGAAACAATGTAATGTGTAATACCTATTGTGTAGTGTGTGCGGTTCATTTTTAGTATGTATCCCTCAACAGTCAAGTGCAAACTGAAGCATAAGAGTGTTTCATCAGGTAGTGAGGTGGAAAGAGTCACCTACCAAAGACCAAGTTTACGTGTAGCGGTGGAAAAATGTTGAGAAAAAGTAATATTAGGACCATGTGATAATGGTGGAATGTGAGATGTTCCTAGACCATTAGTAAGAGTATTTTATTTGACAAAAATTATTGGTTGCTAAAGTGGTGATTGGGAAGGTACCTTACATGATGATGGCTTATTTATAGATGTTATGGAATACTTGAGCGGAGGCTAGATTGAACTGAGCTTTAGAGTAGGTTTCTTATATTGACTTAGTAATACTTGATAACACCCTACAAACTCTTGTAATATGACCAAATAGTAAAGGCCAACACCATAATAGCCTAGAGCTAAATTCAAGCTTAAGAATGAAACATCAAGATCAAAACTTAAAAGCATACATTAATGGAAACTAAATGAAATCAAAAATTCAATATACAAGAATCCTTACTATGTGAGATGATTACTAATTAACATAGACCTAAATAGATTTAAATCAAATTATGGTTGTTGCTAATCCAAAAATGGTGAGAGGATATCTCTAACAATGGCTATAAGGCAATATTAGATATCCCTCTACTAACCAATATGAAGATTGGATGCAAAGATTGAGCAAACTAATCGAGAAGGAAGTAAGGCTCTTAATCATATTTGTTATATGATATACTAATCAAAGTATGGTGTAAAGTATGAAGGTAGGTGCTTAGTCCTTTTTATATTTTTATATTTGAAGAAAACTTGCATCTTGGTGCATGTGGGACTAAAAAGGATAAAGTAGATTAAGGCTTGTTAATCATGATTAGTGAATTAACAAGTGATTAGCATGTGAGGAGCCTTAATTAACCACTTAGGGTTAATCAAAAGGCTATGATAAGATTTTAAAACCTTTTTGAGATGTCTTGGAGGAAAATGAGGTGATTTTGAATGGTTGGAAGAGGTTTTTTATCCAATAATAGGGTTTACTGACCAAAAAGGGTAAATAGGCTTAATTAGCTAATAATCACTAATTTTTTGTTTGAAAGAGGATTATGACTTACGATGTGTCATAGATTGGCACCTAAAATGTGAAAGAGGTTAGTTATTCAACAAAGCATAGTTAATTAACCAAGATAGAGATAAACATTAGTTAATTAGCATAAATTACTAATTATAATAGAAATGGTAAGAATGAGAGTAATTAGTGTGCTAATAAGATTACAAAAGTGGATTTTAGGTGTCTACATTTTCCCTTGTTTGAGGTGAAGTAAGTGAAATCACTTCAAACATAGTAGACAAGCATAAACAAGTAAGTTTATGAATAAAAATGAATATAATTAAGGATGCCCCCTCGAGTGTCGATAGGGTGATACAAGAAGTCAATCAACGATTGAGAATATGATGGAAATAGATAGAAGAAATAAGAGGGGGATAAAATTGATTTTTACTACCCCAAGTGTGTTGGAAGGAAAAATTAATAGTGATAAGACATAATAGTGTAGAATATAGGAATAACTCTTGCATCCAATTTTTCAATAAGTAACTTTGTTTCATCATGTTGCCCCTATGATCTAAATCATCGACCTTTATTAAAATAAAAAAGTGTAAAATAACATGAAAAACTATATTACTAACATTTGTTCATTGTTAAAAATGTGGAACTCCATGAACCATACATAATGCAATGTAATATGAGAAAGAAAACCAACTAACCTAATAGAGAAATAAACAAAATCACATCTACTCAAGAAAACAATGTTCAAGACAGTTGCACCAATGTTTTTGTTATTAAGCTTCAATTCCCGAATGTTCTTGTTTTAAAAACAATGGTTAAAAATGGTTCCCAAAGAAGGATACATGTAAGGGGAATAACAAAGGAAACAAGTAGTCCCATGGAAAACATTCATGTGCTATGACACAGTCTTTGGAAATTCATTGTTGCATAGGAGTACCAACATAGTAAGCAAATCAACTTTGTTAATGGAGGTAGATCAAAAATGATCCATGAGTCATTTGAGACAAGAACAAGCAAGAACCTAAGAAAGATGTTTTTGTAGGAAAAATTTTGATATTCGAGGACAATGCATTTGATACGAGATTCACTTTGCATGTATGTCATTTACCAAATTTTGAATTTTTTTGAATTTTTACAATTTTTTGATTTTTAGTGATTTTACCATTTTTTTGGGAAAATTTGAGTTTTTTTATTTTTTTGAATTTTATAGAAGAAAATGATGCAAAAAGTTAATGAAGTAATAACACATCATCAAAAATCACTGTAAAGCAACAATATTCCCTAGGTAGCGAGAAAGGGTCACTTTGGGAAGTAAAAATATTCCCGAAAGTGTCGCAAAAACATGCTAAAAATGATTATTTATTAAAAATAACCATCGTAACAAGTGCTAAAAGACTCTAGAAGAACCACAAGTCATCATTTACGGCCATCGTGGCGAGTGAAATAATCGGGGGAGAAAAACTATAAATACCTAGCTTGGGGGTAAAACCATCACGACTAATTCATTTGCACTCCTCCTTGCTAAATTTTTAGAGAGAGAAGTCGACATTGAGAGTTAAGACACAGATTCGAGAGACATGTACATTGTGTAGATAGAGTCCGAGAGTTCGGGATGTCTTTCCACGACCCTACATCGGTATGTAGATTTAAAATTTTATCTTTTAAGCTCATTTAATGCACTTAATAGCTAGGAAAACTTGCAATTTCATGCATGCGCAAGCCCTTGGGTGCACATATGTGATATTTCACACATCAAAACCTAATGCATGGATGTAAAAAGGAAAATGGGTCTTGGAGGGGGTCATGCATACAAAAATGGGGCACATGGGTGAGAAATGAGGCGTGTGGCGCAACAGGTGACGCGTGAGCACAAAAAGAGGCATGTATACGCTTGAAGGCACATGCATACACTCTACTCAATGCACATATGACTCTTAGGTCATGCATATGCAACATTGATTTTTGGCCTTCGTGACTTACATTTTACGAGGCACGTGCATATGCTCAAATTGACATGCATATGCCTCTCGGGAACAAGTATGCAACATTGGCATGATAAAAATATAGAGGCACGTATATGCAAAAACCGACATGCATACACTCTCGGACTCACGTGTATGCTCGGAGGGGTGCACATATGCTCTCTATGGCACACACATGCATTCTCGTCTACTTTTTTACATTTTTTTAAGTTGGAATTTTTATTTTTAGTTTGTGGTTGGTTGTAGGTTTCTATAACTATTTTCTGTAAGGTTTCAACATTTAAATTATATTTTCTAACAATTTACTTAAGTTTTTGGTGAATGCTTTGATTTCCATGCTTTGTATGAGTTTGGGATAAATTTGTGTATGCTCTTCTCTATACCTTGTGTGATCTTGAGAATCAAAATCAGATTTAAACCTTCTTTTGCTAACCTTAGAGTAATTAGGATATTTCATTATTCATTTTTATGCTTAAGGGAATGTAATTTAATTGGGAATGTATATGATCCTTTAGTTTAATAGCTTTTCATTTGATAAATAACTAAATCTAAAGTTTGTGTATGCTCTTCTCTTGCACTTGTGTATGATCTTGAGAACCAAAAAAACTTTAATCTTTCACTAAAAGCACTTGGATTAATTGGGAATGAACCTTGATTTAGAAATTAATATGGTGGTTATTTGATTTATAAGTTTTTCATTGTAATCTAGTGGGTTTGATTGTTGTGTATGCTCTTCTCTTGCATCCTTGGATGATCTTGAGAACCAAAAACAACATTTAATCCTTTTTCTATGATATTGTAGATATTTTTGATAACTACTAACTATTTGTGTGTAGGACCTAATGATTTCCAAAGAAAGGAGAATCTAAACAAAACTATAATTACACGTGTGTTACAGGTTTCCAATGGTGGTCTAAACCAAATTTCCTAATCCAAAAGATAAGAAAACACACCACACCTTTATTCATCACACTTTGTATTACAGGTTTTAGTTAAGAGCTATGGCTCATCCACTTTAAACTAGGAGAAAATCCCTTTGGCATAAGCCTTAAGATAACAAGAGGGATGCTCCTAGGAACCCCAAAGTAGTTCACACAAGAGGGAACCTTGTGAATGAAACAAGAAAGTGCTCCACTACCCAATTGATTAGTATGCCTTAGTGAGATTAGAGTCAAAGTTATCTCCATTGTGACCCCAGTGAAAATACAACTGAACACATTTATTTCTCATTGTATTAAAGGGGGTAAAGTAAAGTTGGGATACTCCAAGACTAGTCAATGTGACTTTCTTGGAAAACCAAGCTCACAAAGGTAATTTGTGACACCTAGAGAGAGAACCAATAGGAATCTTGTGGCTTGGAGCCAATTTGACTTAGACATCATGTTCTATAGAGCTCTCACAAAGTGACAAATTTTTGGAGTCAAAACCTTGTTATTCAAACAAGGCAAGAGTCCATTTAAGTTGAAACTATGTGTTATTCATCACGAGACCTACGATGTGTTACTTTGTCCTAGTTTTTCACTTGTCCTAAGACAAGGCAAAACTATGCCAAAATTACACCTTTTTTTTTCATCACCACTTGGTTTTAATCCTTTGTCTTCTTATTTCCCATTTTTGGGACAAAAGAAAACAACATATGTGATATACCACTAGAAATAAATGTGTCCACCACTTTTTAGTCTACTTACATGTCTAACTTTAAAAAATCTTGTACTATGACTAACTAGTAAAGGCTAACACCATAATATCCTAGAGCCAAACTCAAGCTTAAGAATGAAACATCAAGATCAAATCTTAAAATCATGCATTAATGGAAACTAAATGAAATTAAACATTCAATCTACAAGCATCCTTACTATGTGAGATGATTACTAATTAACATAGACCTAATTAGATCTAAGGAAATCAAATTATGGTTGTTGTTACTCCACAAATGGTGAGAGGATCTCTCTAAAAATGGATACAAGGCCATATTAGATATCCCTCTACTAACCAATATGAATATTGGATGTAAATATTGAGCAAGCTAATCCAAGAAGGAAGTAAGGCTCTTAATCATATTTGTTATATGATATACTAATCAAAGTATGGTGTAAAGTATGAAGGTAGGTGCTTAGTCCTTTTTATAGTTTTCTATTTGAAGAAAACTTACATCTTGGTGCATGTGAGACTAAAAAGGATAAAGTAGATTAAGGCTTGCTAATCATGATTAGTGAATTAACAAGTGATTAGTATGTGAGGAGCCTTAATTAACCACTTAGGGTCAATTAAGAGGCTATGATAAGATTTTGAATCCTTTTGAGATGTCTTGGAGGGAAATGGGGTGATTTTGAATGGTTGGAAGAGGGGTTTTAGCCAATAATAGGGTTTATTGACCAAAACAAGGGTAAATAGGCTTAATTAGCTAATAATCGCTAATTGTTTGTTCGGAAAGAGGATTATGACTTACGATGTGTTGTAAATTAGCATCTGGAATGTGAAAGAGGTTAGTTAATAAAAAAGCATCGTTAATTAACCAAGATAGAGAGAAACGTTAGTTAATTAGTGGAAATCACTAATTATAATGGAAATGGTAAGAATGAGAGTAATTAGTGTGCTTTTAGCAATAAGACTATAAAAGTGGATTTTAGGTATCTACACTATTGTAGATGATTTAGTAGGAGGAGGTGATGGAGCACAAATATTGAGAGGTGATTTCTTAGTTTGACTTGGTAATGTTACAGATAGCTTGAGTGGAATAGAAGTGGGACCATCCTTAAGAGGATGTTGAGTGGATTGAATAGGTGAAACTTGACTAGCCGATGAAAACACATTAGAAGTGGTAGCCAAATGCTCATTGGATATAGGAGAAGATTTAGGAGCCCATTGAGATGTAGCATTTGTAGATGGGCATGCAAAAAAATGTTGTGTAGTGAATGATATAAATCCCTAACACTCAAGATGTTTGATTCTTCATTGTAAAGTGTGGCAATTGATGTCATTATGTCCATTGATTTGATGATAATTGCAATATGGATGACTAAAAGTGAGTAGGTGGTAAAAGCGATCAATTGGTGACTAAGGAGCTCAATAAGGAGGTCATGTTTCTTAGTATTGCGATTAAGGATGAGAGGCTCTAGTAATGGTAAGACAGGAGGTTCACTGATATGAGCACATGTAGTAGACATAACATGAGAATGAGATGTAGAAGGAGAACAAACATGCACTTGAGAAGCATCCTTAAGTTGTTGGATTTCAGATTTGAGAGATGTGATCATGGATTCCATAGCCATAAACTTGTCTTGAAATAAAGAGTGTAAATCTTGAATTGATTGCAATAAGGGTTGATTAGATGGAGGAGCACTAGGACTAGGGTTGTCATATAAACAATCAAATATAGGGCTTATTTCATGTGGTAGTGTGTTTTTAGGACTAGGGTTATCATATAAACAATCAAATATAGGGCTTATTTCATGTGGTAGTGTGTTTTTAGGATGATATATGGTGTCTAGGTATTTTTAAAGAACAACCTAGAAATTGGGATGCATTTTAAGTAGGTCAAACAAGGAAACTTGAGGAACTATAGCAGCCATGATAGAGGGAAAATGAGGATCTTAAGCATCAAAGCGTTCCCAGTTCACCAAAATGATTAAACTAAAATAGACATATTTTATGTTAATCTAATATTATGAATAGTAGTAAATAAAAAAACTAAATAAATAAAGTAACCCAAGCCACTAAGCAAGTAGAAATGTAAAATCCTAATGAGAAAAGAGGGTTAGGAAGAGCTTAGCTGATTCACATATATGTTGGGATTGTAACAAAAAGAAGAACAAATAAATAGAATGCAGGAATAATCACTCAAAACCTATAGAAAGCACAAATCTAGAATAGTAGGCTAGACTAGGGTTCTGGAGAAGGATTGGGGCACTGCAGTGCCGAGATCTGGGCACCTGTGTCTGCGTGAAAAAACTCTACAACCTCCTCCAAGGTGTCCTTGAATGATTTCCTACCTTTAATTTTTGTCATGCATGTATGTCAACGGGCTGTGTTGGATGTCGTTGTAAATCGAAATGAAGGAGAGACCTGCAAAACCATACACCAAGCATCAAACACCTAAAAATAAAGATGCATATGAAGGGGTTGGACTTTCCTCGGTGGCCACAATGGTGGACTTACTAATCGAGAATTGCACTACATCTCGATCTGATGTAGTTCTATGTGTGTGTGCGCAATCATGCCCTAGGTGTTCTTGTGCCGGTTGTACTTTGTGAAGTAGCGAGAAATAACTAGATATATAAATGTAATAAAATGGTAGATGGAATAGAATAAACTTCCCTCCTATGCAGTGTGATACAAATGAACTAGCCTTGTGCCTTGTGACAGAGCTATATGGATGTAAATGGAGCCTTTGATGGATGTAACCTTAAGTGATGATAATCGATCTTAGTTTTTGGTCCTCAATATGGTCTCATAACTTTATATTTATATGGTTCTCTTGTTCTAATTCCATGATTAACCCTAAAGAGTTTGACCACAAAAAATATAGAAATCTCAAATGGCTATAAAGTGCCCAAAAAGTGGTAGGAAAGTATAAAAAGGATCGAGACACCCCAAATGGGACCAAGGTGACTGGACACCCTAGTATAGGGTTGGGATCCCGATCGAGAGATAAAACGATGCTAGATGATGAAAAAAAGCGGGAGAGTACATGCGGAAGGTCGAAGTGATAGAAACAGGTAAAGTAAAATATCCAAAGGACATGGGTTAATTATTACTTTATTCACTCAAAAACCATATGAATAGTAGTATGAGATCGAGACTAAATAATGCCTAAAGTGCGTTATTTTGTGTCTACAACTTTATCTTGCCTTTCCTCATGTTTATAGGTATTTTTTCATTTCCTTGTTCTCATTGCAAGATTGAATGATGTTGTGCTTATGGAAATGGTGTATTAAGTGTTGTCATGGTTTGTGGTGTTTTTCCACCCTCTCCATCTCTATTTTCTCCCATTTTCATTCATTTTGAAGTGGCCACACCCATTTTCTAGTGCTATCACCTCTTTTAGATTAGGATTTCCATTTTTATGCATCTTTCTAACCCTCTCTCTCTCCTTGGTCCTTGGAATGATTAGATTAATATTAGTTAGCTACATTTTCTCTAGGAATAGTTTTAGCATTAGGATTAGGTAGAGGAAGCCAAACTTCTCTGAAGGTGCATCTCAAGTCATAAGTCATAATGTTAGAAAAATTAGGGATTTGCAAAGCAATATTCCAAGGTTCTATGTTTTTATAACAATAATGACATGCAAGATATCTAACTAGCATGTGTAATAAAGTGAACATGTAAAAACATCAGTAAACAAGAGTAAATGTAACCAAGATATGCAATATGTTGTGGATGAGACATAATGGAATGCAATGTGAATGATAGGGAAACATGCCCCTCACATGGATGTGTATGCATGCAATGAGGTTCATTTATTTATGCCCCCTCAACAGATCAATAATGAACCATAAATGAGAGTGCATCATCAGGAAATGGTTTGAATGTGTGTACTAAAAAGATGTGATCATCAAAGTGTAAAGTGTAGAGTATAATTATGTGAGTGAATGAGGGAGGTGATTAAATGTGTGAGTGTGATGAGGTCTATTTAAGATGTATACCCTCAAAATTTGAGTATGGACCATGGAACTAGAGTGCATCATAGGGTAATGACCGCAGTATGTGAAAGTAGATGTCAAAAATATATATCATGAATGTGTAGAGTAGGTGTTGCCGAGAGGAAGATGTTGTGTGTGTATAACATGTGTTGTGTGAGGTGTGTAATGTGTAATTTTAGTGTGTAGTGTTCATGTGTATAGGATTCCCTCAACAGTCAAGTGTGAACCATAGTACAAGTGTGCATCATCGGGAAATGGCAATACGAGCATGTATGTTGTGTGTAAAGATCTAGGTGTGATGTGATAATATTATAAGACACATGTTAAATGTTAAGGGGTGGGATAGGTGTGATTCCCCCAAGTGTGTGATGAGAAAAGAGATCAAACAAATTCATTTAAGAGGTCATCATTGTCATGATCAAAACCAAATAGTGAAGGATTTGAGACTTGATACGCAATATTGTCAGGTTGATCGAGTAAGGAGACATTGGGCCATAAATTATACATACCCATAGTGTATTACTCATTAGTAAAAGGAGGTAATGGACACCCATGTGCATACCAATAAGTGAGATTAGGTGAATAGCCAAGGAATGATTCATTGCAA
The DNA here is from genome assembly GCA_018340775.1 of Taxus wallichiana var. yunnanensis. NCBI lineage: Eukaryota > Viridiplantae > Streptophyta > Pinopsida > Cupressales > Taxaceae > Taxus > Taxus wallichiana. The sequence continues at coordinate 109,200,485 of CM031243.1, forward strand.
ATGAAGACACAACCAAATGACATGGGGAATGATATATCGGTATAATTAGGATCTATCATGCCCTAATGTAATCAAGCCAATATTTTCCAAGTGTGAGTGGATAAGCATGAGGATCACACACAAGAAATACTGTGAGATAAAAGACTCAAATACCATAGGAAATGACAATGCGAACAAACCCATGGTAGAGATGATGATCATGAGGCGGAGGAAATATGTTGTCAATTGTAAACCCTAGCCCAGTCAACCAATCATGTGTGCATATAGTATCTGAACAAGTAGGGTCAAATGGAATGTGTTCCCAATATGAATCATTCATGAAAAATGTGCATGTAAATAGAGGTTGGACTAATGAAGATGACGCATGAGAAGGTGTAGTATGTGGAATAACATTCGATGGTGGGATAGGCCCCTAATAAATAATCATAGTAGCAGTAGTAGAAGGAGGAGGCGATGGTATCTATCATGAAAATAACACCTTAAAGTGGTGATAAATGATCTAGAGTATCCATGGGTTGTGGTTCATAGTAGTATCAACGGGTGGAGTAGGAAGTGTAGTATTTGGATCATGGTCACAATATTTATTTGTATGAAGGTCATGAGGAATGGTATATTCTATGCCCTCATGTATGAACTTAATACAATGGTTTACTTGTAGAGGAATCACTTACATGGCATGCATCCATGGCCTTAAAATTAAACAATTAAATGAAACCAAGAATTTAATGAAAAAGAAAATCATGTTAAGAGTTTTTGGTCCAATCGTATTAGGTAGAGTAATGTGACCTAAGAATTGACAAACATATCCATCATATGCATGAAGAGAAATACATGATGGACTAACATTAATAGTCAAAAGACCAATATTTTTAAGTAATGACATAACAAAAAGATTGAGTTCAAATCAATTGTCGATTAAAGTACACTTGACACCCACATTGTTAATGTGAATCATGATATGAAAGGGTGTAACATTGTCAAAAATAGTAAGATCAACATTAGGATTAGACGGAAAGCAATATGATGAGAAAATGCATTGAAAAATGTTTGATATAATGAATTTGGATGCATATTAGTAGGAATGCGAGTGGTAATAAGGAGAGTTTTAAATCTATCTCTTAATTCATGATTGATAAGAAATAAGTCATTAATTGAGATACTTATGATGATAAGACCCTAGAAAGATGACTAATAAAGATCCTGTAAAGCATGTAGATCAAATTCAGTTCACCAAAATGATTAAACTAAATATGAAATATATGCCTAAGATGATGTTATTGTAGTAGTAAAATAAATATGTAGTCAAGTACAAAAATCACACCTTATAAATAAATATATAAAGCCATAAGTGCAAAGAAAATGTTAAATGAATTAGCTGATTTATAGAAATCTCGGAGGTGTGCAAAGCTAGAGAATAGGAAAATGTGAAGTACTAATCGTTGCACCGAAGCCCGAAAAATGCAAATCTAGAAATATAGACTAGACTAGGGCACCTAAAGAAGGAAAAAAGTGCCCATGGGAACCCTAGGCCTATTTCAGGCACCGGGGTTTGCGGAAAAGATCATAAAACCTCTTACGAGGTGTCATAAGTAGGTCACACCAAGATCACCGAGGTCCCCAGAAACCTGCAATGGAATCTTAAGCTGCAAAACCCTCAAATAGCCATCAAATCCTAAAAGAGAAAGATGTAGAATGAGGGGTCGACTATCCTCAACTCTGTCATAATGGTGAACTTATGAATAAAAATTGCAACAAAGTAAAATTTCTAATTTTTACGAAAAAATGACCAGCTAGGGCGGTGAATGGTATTTAATTGATATCTCACAAAATACTTTCCCAAAGTACATGAAATTTTGAGGGAAGCTTGAAATAATAATAATAAACATTAGAAAAATATTTTGGAATTTTTAGAACAATATATTTCTGCCGAGAAAATTCTGAGAATGCCCTAGGCGGCTAGGGAACTTCAAAAATTCATATCTCCTCAATTATGCATGGAAAAATTATGAAACTTGGGAAATAACATCTATTAATGTTGAGAATGAAAACCCAACCTATAGATTTGAAAAATGACACCTTGAATCCCTTAAAAACACTACCACAAATTTGGAACTCGAGTAGATAAAACCCTAAAAATATGAATTTATGGAAATAACATCTACCAATGATATAGAAGAGATCCCAACCTCCGGATCTAGAAATGACACACCTGAAACCCTCCCAAAAATCACTGCAAAATCCCAAAGTGGGTCTCTCCCCTTGGGAAGAGGCCCAAAACCATCAAAATTGTCTCCAAATATGGCGTTAAAATCTACTCTAATCGCTACAAAATCAAATATGAAAACCCTTGATTTTTCTCCATAAAAAGCCCCAAAATCTTCCAAAACCCTTATTTGAAAATTCTTAAATTAATATTTGAAAATAAGCCCTAAATCAACTCCAAAATGAAAAGTTAGGGTGGATCTTTCACCACGAAAGAATGCCTTACTAGCTAGGAGTGGATCTCTCACCACTGAAGCTAGGGATCTTGTGGGATCTTACCCCACAAGCTAGATGATAGCAATCAACAATTGCTCAATGAAAATCATAAGTGTGCATGTAAGAATCTACTCTAAAACTCCCCAAATCTCTTTATATAAATTTTCATTACCTTTTTCCAAGTTGGGAGCTCCATGTGGGACTAAAAGTGACTTAAGTGACCCCAACGAAGAAATAGAATTAAAAAGTACCATAAGTCACCCCAACAAAGAAATAGAATAATAAAGTACTATGAGCCCCCAATGACAAAATATAAAAATTATTACCACCAAGTCGCCCACTTAATGTCAACAAAAAATATTACAAAAATTAATGTGGTAATAAGTCATCTATACCCAATAGCCTTTAGCATTGTTAGCCCCTCGGGTATTTCCAAGGCTAAGAAGGCGAAAGAAAAAAACTCCTAGGCCATCTGCTTGGAATTGGGTACATTACATCAAGATCCTGAAGCATGTAGATTGAGTTCGGGTTCACCAAAATGATTAAGCTAAATATGAAATATATGCCTAATATGATGTTATTGTAGTAGTAAAATAAATATACAATCAAGTACAAAAATTACACCTACGAAATAAATATATAAAACCGTAAGTGCAAAGAAAACGTTAAATGAATTAGCTAATTTACAGAAATCCCAGAGAGGTGTGCAAAGCTAGAGAATAGGAAAATGTGAACTCTTGACCGTTGCACCAAAGCCTAGAAAAATTTAGATCTATAAATATATCTTGGACTGGGCACTGAAGAAGGACAGAAGTGCCCATGGGCACCCTAGGCCTATTTCTAGGCACCGGGGTTTGCGGAAAAGATCATAATACCTCTTATAAGGTGTCATAAGTTGTTTGCATTTAGTCACCTTTATTCACTCTAAGGTCGCACCAAGATTGTCAAGGTCCAGAAACTCGTAATGGAATATTAAGTTACAAAACCCTCAAATAGACATCAAACCCTAAAAAAGAAAGATGTACAATGAGGGGTCAAACTATTCTCGATTGTCACAATGGTGAACTTACGAATGAGTGTTGTATTACATCTCGGTGTAGACACCCAAATTAGATCATACCCTACCAAGTACCCTTCGATTAACATACATCTAACCATGACCCCTCCTCACATCATTATTAATTTCCACCTCACCTAGCCATCTCATCTCTCCACCTCATCCTAGACCTATTCCAAGCCTATTAATTAACCTAGACTAAGTCCCCACTCAACTTAACTAACTAGGACTCATTATAACCCTAACATTAATTCCTTTTATTCCTCCAATAACCTTCCCACTCCATTTAGTGCCATTCCACACTCTTAACTGGAATTAATTCTTAATCACACAAAAATTGGGAAAAAACAAGATATTTTGACAACCTTGCAATACACTAGAGACCATTACAACAGCCAAACACCACACCATTCATAAAAATGCAGTTAATGTAGATCTCTTGTGCACTCACAAATAAGCATCATGCCTTCTTTCTACCTTGCATTCATTCGGGACCACTTTCTCTTGCAACCATCACCACCTCCTGCTATTTATCTCCATTTCACAAGTAAGTATATTTCTTCTTTGTCATTGGTTTTAATAGATTAGTTATTTATTAATTATCTATTTCATTTCACCCCCTATCATACCCGGATCTCTCCCATAGCACCTCCATCCAACCATCTTGCCAAAAAAACCTTCATACCTTTCCCAAACACCCATATTATCACCTTTGAGTCTTCTTGAAAATCCCATGACCTCACCTAAACCTTCCTCACTCTTTTTGCAATCAGAAAGAGTGCCAAACCTCTCATTTTTAACATTTCTACCCAATTTCCCCTACTAAAACTAGTCACCAAGCCGCGTCGAGTCACTTACCAAGATGGCGACATCGGCCTCTAATCGATACCGAGTCTTTGTGACTGGTAAGATATTCCAAACTAGCAAGCCAATAACTCCTTCCCAACAACCTAGAACCTCACCAAATATTTCCCAAACCTCATTTATAGCCTCTATCGACTTGCAATCCTAGACCAACCTACTAGCCCTCCAAATTTAATCATAACTTGCATGTTAGATTAGATTTTCTTATTGTGTTTTATATGAGATTCCTAAATCATATTAACTACAATAGGATTCACTTGTTTATGCTCTTTCCTTGCATTAAATTGTTAAAAAAATGGATTGAATGACCTTCTAGGAAGCACCCTTCTTCTCGAACTAGCCTATGCTTTGCAATCCACTACCATATGTTGTTTAATATTATTTGGTGGTATTGTGTTGCTTCTACAGTTGTTCCTCCTAGCTAAAGGGAAGATATTCATAGTCATCTTGGTAAAAATTCGACGATGCACAACCTTCTTCGACTATCTATAGGTATTCCTCCTCACCTTTACCTCTTATCTGTTTTATCTCTACTTTATGGTGAAATATTTTGGCATAGATGATATAACCCCATCTTGTGGGTTATTTTCATTTGTTCATATAGGGTGCATTTGTGTGTTTTTTTATTTCCTAAAAATTCACACTAAATCTCTCTCTGGAAATCTTCTTTTCTTTCTATTTGTCTAAAATAAATTTATCCTTTGGTGCTTAAAAAGAAAACTTCTTCTTTTCTTACTATTGCATTTAGTGAAAGAGCATTCCTCTTCATATTCTCCTTTTGCTACATCAAATATAATTTTTGATTTGGGTTTAAAATTTGTGCATTTCATCCTTTGAGTGCTGCATTAGATCACATATATTTAATTAGCAATCACATGGTGGAGGTCATGACCACTTGGTGATTGGATTGGATTAAGCGTAGTTCACATTTGTGCACACACTCCCAAGCCAAACCACTTACACAATTTACACATTTCTTAAACATTTCCCTTCCAAGAAGAAGCCGTCAAGGATTTAACAACCCATTGACAGTGGGCCCCACCTAGTGTTCTAGCTGGTTTGTCATATCAAAGCTCGGACCTCACATATTGAAAGGTATATCGAGGAATATTTAGCCAAAACTAACTTTGAAACCAGCCATAGCTTACTTATAGGGCACCTTCGTTATCCAAAACTCTATTTCATTCACAGTCAGTTTAAAAGGCATAAACCACTAAACACTAAAATATGACACCTAGGATTTATGTGTTTTGTTAGTTTTTGCTTGATTGAATGCATTTTGAGTTATGAGGAAGATTCATCATTTTTTCTTCTCTTTCACACTCCATAATCACAACTAGTGTATTCTAGTTTTTCTGAGTGTGATAGGACATATTTCTGCCATACACAACTTCTGTGTTGGCTTATTTTGACTTAATTCACTTCAAAATCTAAAAATTTCTTCATCTTCTCAAAGATCTTAGTAACTTGACATTAGTCCAACGATTGGTATCGGTTATTTCATCATACCAGGGACTAGTTAACTAATTGCCGTTGGTAACTCTCTGTGTTTTTATTATTCTATCAAAAACAACATTCTCTTCTTATGTTCTAATTTTATGTGTTCTAGATATTTCAACACACTTATTTATGAGTCTTTGTCACCCCTAACAGAACCTAGTTTTACCCATTTTCCACTTTTCTTCTCTAGATTGCCAAATTTCTTTATTTTCATAATGCTTCGAACACATTAATCGGCCGGTATCGGTCTCTGTGTTTTTATTTTTATCAGAAACAAAAACCTATTTCTACCCTCTAGACTTCACTAAACATTTGTTTCTGAGTTTTGTTAGTTTTGCAGAGCCTATAATACCTCTTTTCCACCTTTCATATGGTTTGGACTCACCAATAGGTGTGAGCCCTCACTTTTCACGCTAGTTGTGTACCCTTTCCCACTAGCCCTTCACCACCCTCCATCTCATCTCTGATGGATCCTAATATTGTGACTGCATGTAGGTGATGAGGATTTTTCTAAATTCCTTGATCACAACCTCTTAGCCTTACAACATTACCTCGCCCACTCTTCTACTTGTGATTCATCAAGCTAGCCATTGTTTATGCCTACCTCCATGCCCCTGCCATATCCATGAATTCTACTTTAGCATTACCTACTCCTACATCAACGTCACCTACTACACCCTTAACATCTGCCACACCTTTGGCATTTGTCACACCTTCAACATCTATTGAACATTTGACATCTATCACTCCCCCAATCACTTCCAACACCTCAACATCTACCATATCTTCATCTATGGATCCTAGTATAGGTATTCCCACATCATCAATACCTATAAATTCACAACCACCGGTGGTGTTGAGTAGAAAATATTGTCCTAAGGGGAAGAAACACATACGATTCATGCGCAAGCACAAGGTGAACTTGAACGCATAGAAGGATAAGAAAGGAAACATGTGTCGGGACAAGCTTATTCAAGATTTAGCCATTTTCATGGATGCGGGCTACTTTTAGAAGGTAATGTGTGGAGCACACATTGAGATGGAGACTTGCACAACACACAAATGCTATTTTAGGAATGATCATTTGATAAGCGCCATGCATTATTTCAAGATAATAATAGGATTACTTCTTCCAGTTAACTATAGGATGTCTATTATTAGCACACTTGCATATGTTCATGTTATTGTAATGGAAAATGGCTATTATCACCATGTGACCTATTTTGGAAAGTGCATAGGTAGTGAAGGGTAGGTCCCCACCCCTATAAATATGTATTGAACTATGTACTTTAGCAGCAAGTGAATTATTATAGAGTTATGCTTTGCTAGATATGATGTGTGCATGACTTATGGTGAAGCTTTGTAATGTAAGAAGCTTCTATGTATTACAATGTTTAATGTAATGGAGTATATTGGATGGATAATGGTTTAAACATGACTATAATTTGTTCTTGTGTGGTTAATTTTATTTTAGTTATTGTTTAATTCATCATTCTCTAAGATCTAGATCTAGTTATGCTCTCCAAAATGTTTATGGCTATTTATGGTTTTGAATATGTTGTATATTCGTCACACTAACATCATGCACAAGAAAATATAAAGAAGGGTTTGGTACCTTTGTGGGATTTGGGTGAGCGCTCGCTTAGGTTGGGTGATGTGCCGGTGTGCACAGGTTTTTCTGGGTTTTATATAGTAGATTATAGGCTGCATCATTTTTCCATTCCCGGACCTCTATTCAACTGTTTTCAAGATGTTTCAAGAAGAAGATGTATTGATTGACATTAGCAAGTGTTGAGGATTGGATAAAGGATTTGAAAGAAGAGTACGATTAGAGGCTCAATACTAGATCTCGAGTTTGATGCATGCGCATAGGTGGAGAAAAATTTGTATGACTATGTTTTTATGAGAGCTTCTTTTCTATCTTTCTGGTAGAGTTGTATGAGTGGTTGGTTGCTTATGCATCTAAAAGGAATTGGAGGTATTGTACACTTGTCTGGATGCAGGAAGAATTTCAGGCCCTTTATGATGCTGATCTAATTTGGATGCATGCTGTGGATACTTGGTTCCATGGTGTTTTGAATAGATATATTTTGGAGTACTCAATTTCCACTTACTCTTGCCCGGAGGTAGCTGAGTTCTAGTTTTTACATTATCCAAGGGGAAATTATTTTCAAGGCATTCTACTAGTGATCAAAATCTTGATGGTAACCCTGAACTTGGAAGAAAAATTGATGGCTAGCTAAACCCCACCACACGTGGGGGTAGGAATAGGTTTGGTGAAAGATGGCAGACCTAGTGGTAGAGAGGTAGAGAGAAGAAAGGTGGCTTAAGTATAATGAGGTGCGTGAGAGGGAGATAGAGAAGTAACATGATATTATAGAGTGGATGACATTGAGGAGAGAGATGGCTCATGAAGGATTTGAAGCTCATAGGAGGAGTGGAGCCAAAGCATCTGAACTCCCCCATTTGGGAAAGCATAATAATGAACCCTCATCGGCCTCACATGGGACCGCACCAATAGAGACACAATTTGGGTCATGGGTGCACATCTAATTCTACCTAGAAACCTAGCCCTTACACTTGGATTTTGAATATCTAGTACATCCAGGTAGTTAGCAAGATTGTTTGGGTAGTAGAAGAGTAGGAGTAAGTCAGACAAAAAGTACATGTATGGCATAGAAAATGTCTTCTTTTTTGTTTGGAGGTACCTTTTTAGGTCCATTGTTAGCACAAAACTCAAGCACGTAGAATTTTGGTCTCACTTCTGGGAGTAGTACCACTTCACAGACTATAGGAGTTCAGTTTAGTACCACTATTAGGACACAAGGTAGTACATCCACCAGTCCACTTTTAGCTACATGTGGAGGATCAAGGGATATAGGGGCTCTAGTTCTGGTGGAGCTGGTGGTTCTAGAGACATAGGTAATATAGGAGGTTCTAGATTAGGTGGCTAGGGTCCTCACCAACCCTAGAATATTTACATGGAGATTTCTCTTCATCTTCCAAAGTATAGGGGCATAGAAGATGCTGCTGAACATGTGCACATGTGTGAAATAATGTGGCACGAAAAATAAGTTACACCTTATGAGCACAAGGAAAGTTAGTTTGTAACTACATTACAGGGACACACACATAGTTGGTATAGGAAGTTTGACCCTGATCAGAATTGTGTAGATTATGTAGCATTAAAAGATGCTTTCCTTAAGGAGTTTCATATCCCTGAGTTTGAGAAGAAGAGTATAAATGCACTCAAGGATATTAAGAACGACACTACTAAGAGCCTTTGGGAATATGATGCCTGTTTCAAGACACTATTGTCTAAAATTTCTTATGATATTCATGCAAGAAAACATGCACAATGTTTTTTGGGGGCTTGAACAAACATTTTAGGAGGTAATTGTCACATAAGACATATACTGACCCACGTTAAGCGATTGAAGAAGATTTGTGTCTTTGAGGTAGTTGGAAGTATAGATACAAGAGTAAGCCCATTCTGGAAGAATGCAGTTGTAGCTATGGAAAAATAGTTGGAGAGACTATCAGCCAATTCATCTCATGAGACACGCACTAGGATTTGGTGTACATATTGTGAAGTGGAAGGGCACACTAAGGATATTTGTCCCCACAGGTCAGTGCACTCATTATTTCTAGACTGTGAGATATGTCATTTGGACCATGATGTCAGCCACTACCCATTATTACAACGTGTGATAAGGAAGAATGTATCTTGATATTGTAAAATTTTCCCATCCATGACTCATGATACAAAATATTACAGGTTAATTGGTCAGATCCATGATGTGATAGATATTGGTGTGTGACATAGTGGAGTATCTGATAACTCTAAAGGAAAAAGTGAGCACCATGATCATGACCAAGCTTAAGAGCACTATGATCGGGACAAAGGGTGCTTTGAAGGAGGTTGTGGCAGAGGTTGAGGATACCATGGTGGATTTGGGGGCCGAGGCTGTGGTGGTAGATGAGGTGAGTTCCCTCGTGGAAAATGTTTTACATGTAGATCTCCTGACCACTACAAGCACGAATGTCCTCAAAATATTACTTCTTTTTTGGGGAAGAATCACGGTATGAGGAATGACTAGATTTATATGAGCATCTTAGCAAACAACATAAACAAGAGAAAAATGACACAAGGATGGTTAGACTACCAAGCACTTTGGAAAATCAATGGATGCCAAAGTTGGAACCATAGCATGAGGTATTACCTTTGAAGATTACTACACGCGCTAAAGCTACATGTGCTAGAGAGACATTACAGGTAGAATCCTGCCATCACCAAGGAGGAAGGTGTACATGCAAGGTACCTAGATCCTACACATCAAAAGGAGGTTTATCGGGGAAACCATGGAGGTACTCAAAAATATTGAGGGTGAAATCTTGTGTTTAAAGGAATAGTCATGAAAGTGAGAACAAAAGAAGGAAACAGAGACAATCCAATCGGATATTGATGACTTGAAAGAGGTATGCAAAATGATGTGCCATGAGAATATCATTCCATTAATAGGGGATTGGCTCAAGGAAACACTCCACGCACGAGTATTGAGAATGGACGTAAGATATTGCATGCTAATCTTTCCCCTCATATCTTGGATTATGACAAGGATATCACTCTCAATCTTGTTGTAGATGGATGACTTTTGAGTAATATATTGATTGAAGCAGGGTATGTACGTGAATTTGATTACTTTGGATGCATGCGTACGGATGTGTAGAGCTCCATTACAACCATCGTCTAATGTATTGTTCATGGCCAATCAAACTAAGGCCACTCCCATAGGATTTTTAAAGGATGCATGCATTACTATACAAGGGGCCAAGTTCACTGGGGACTTTGAGGTCTTATCACTTGTAGAAGAAGATAACTTCCTAGATCTACTTAGATGCCCTTGGTCTTATGAAAATAATGTTGATGTATGGTTTAACAAGGGGTATATAAGTTTTGAGAACAAGGAAGAAAGATTAATTATCCCTTTGATAGATGGGAAATTTGTCCCTTATGTCGAACCTTTGAGTGAGGAAGACTTGAACAAAATATATGTATGTGCCATTCGAGACACGGAAGTACTTGAGCCATCTAAGAAAGGAATCCTCTAGTGGGAAGATACACAATCTATTAGTGATACTACAAGTATTGCTTTTGGCAATTGGGCACCTTGCACCTATGAGATGGTTGGGCATGAATTAAGAAGCATATTTACGTGGAGAAGCAAACCTCGATGTATCTGAAGGATAGGTAATAACCTTGTACCTTAGCACACTAGAGAAGGAGATCCTAGAAAATTCTTACATGCCATGGAGGAGTAGTGGAAAAATCAAGTAGAGAGAAGGAATATTTTAGTATATACCTTGCATGAGAAAGCAACACATTGGTGGATGGTTCACGGGGATAATCTCATAGAATGGAAAGAAGTGAGGATTTATCTAACCACTTGGTTCTTTAAGAATAATGTGCCTAATCAAATATAAGTGTATCATGGTAATCAACCTGTTCAACACCACGTTCGGTAGTGTGAGATACTTTGGATAGAGGGGCCGAAAGCTTTACCACCTTCATTATGGGTGCATAAGATTTATTACACTTTACAAGGTTTCACACACACTTGGTATGTTTATGCGAGTTGTATAGAGAGAATAGAAATTGGTAGAACTTGATTTTAGGAATGACCTATAATTTTGACTAGTTCTCTACTAAACCTCTGGTAGAAGAGGTATTAAGGGTTATAAAACATTTAACTATGGGATAGTAGTGCAAGGATGAAGAACTCATTTAGGAGTTATTTGGTGAGGTATACTTAGGAGTGCATTTTGATGAAATTGAAGAGATAGATGCCACAATACTTAAGCGTGCTTACTATGAGAAAGAAAAAGGTAATATGGCGTACATAGTTGATGATGAAGAAGTAGAAAATTAGGATATAGATCATTCAACAAGTACATGCGAGGTGTTAGATAGTGCAAATAAAAATGCATGAACCTATGAAGACAAATAAAGTGAACATTGGAATTGATGTTGAACCTAAGGAGGCAGGTTGATCACTCTTGCATCCAGTGTGATTGCACAACATGGAAACCTTTCTCCAAGTGTGGGACTTGTAGAAATGAGAAAGGAATCTCCAGAGAAGGCTGGTTCCTGCTCCTAAACTACCTGCCACAAGCTATTCCAGTGCAGGCAAAGCTAATCTAAACCTAATCTAACCATGCCAAGGAGACAGAGAGAGAGAGAAAAGGGAAAAATAGAAAAATCCTACACTAAAATGGTGATACACCAGAGAAGGAGAATGTTGAACATCTATCAAAATTGCCATGGAACAAAGAGGTGAGCAATGGGAAGGATGGACAGATGCATCACAGGCCCAAGGATAGATTTCACACAGAAAATGTCCCAAAACTCCATGAACACAGCTCCAAACCTGCAATGAACATTCAAACATGCACAAATACCTGCAATGAAGAGAGGCAAGAAGAGAACAAGTGAAAAATGAGCAAGGATGGACAGATGCATCACAAAACACGTTTTTGTTGCTTCAGAAGTTTACACAGAACATCATTTCAATAGTAAAAGGAAAAAATGCCATTACAGAGCAAGGGAGGAGGTTCGAACTCCATTTTCAACCCTGGAGAAGAAAAGAAGGGAGGGCAGAGCTGAAAAGATGAACAACTTGTAATCATATCTCTCCAAAATGAGCCAAATCTGGCTTTTACATTGCATGGGTCGAGCCCATGAGAGAGAAAACATACAAAAACGTGGGAGCCCATTCCTCATTGACTGCAAATGCATTAAATCAGCATGGAGGACCTTACAAACCCATACCCTATCATTTTGACCAAATGGGAGGAGAGTGCGACCCATTCTGTATTAAATTTGGTCGCTGAAATGTCACTTCTGGCCATGAACACGTGCCAGAGATGTTTCTTGATTTTATCTCTCCAAACTAAACCAAAATGCAATATTGACCCTAGAATCATGTAGAGAATTTCATCAGCTTTCCATTGATATAAAGAACGTGCAAATCTGAGCTCTGGATCAAAAGATATGGGGGTCTGAAGATTTAGGGCAAAAAAAAGAGGCCGGAAAGGATATTTGAATTTTTCCCACGCTCTGCCACCTGGATGACACGTGTCGGGCTGATTGGATGAGAAATTCTCTCTCCTCCACCTTTCCATGGGCTTCCCTTTGAAATTTCAACCTTTTTCATACTTTGGAAAAATTCTCATTTTCCCCCCGCGCCCCGCCACTTGGGACACGTGGCATGCATTGGTTCGTTGACAGGGGCGCGGGGAAAACCTTTACCTTTTAGTTTTTCGGCCAAAACTTTTGCTAAATTTTTAAGTCCTCCCTGAGCTCCACACTTCCCCCACCTTAGGACACGTGTCCTGTGTCTATTGGCTCGGGCCGACCCTTCAAACCTCGCCCTTTGAACTTTTGGGCCCAAAAACACTTAGTCGAAATTTTTTTGCGCCTCCCCTTGTGACACGCGTCACATTCTGATTCGTTGGCGGCTTTTCCGGTCTTCACGTCCCTCGCATATTTTTGGCCCGGATGTCCCAAACCATCTGGGACAAATTTCTCCGATCCGCCCGATTCGGGCTTCCCTGTCCCTCTTTGAGGCGAAGACACGTGGCACATTTCCATTCGCTCTCGGCTCTTTCGGCTCTCCGCGTCCCACGCGTACTTTTGGCCCAGATGTCCCAAATGAAAGTCCTCTGTTTGGCCAAACCAGGCCGGTCCGCGCGTCCTCCATACATTTTCCCAACTGTCCCAAGCCCATGTGTGAAACAAAGACAGTAATTTTTTCCCTTTTTCAGCCGAATCACCTTTTCGCGTCCCGCGCGTACCTACGGCCCAGATGTCCCAATTGCTGCGTGGACCACCTGGAGGCTTTTCGGCTGGTTCACACCCCGACATCCCAACTATCCCAAGGACCGCCTGGACTAGGACTTAGCCGATTTTCATGATTTTTTCTGCCCCAAGCTTGGTTTTTGCAACTTTTTCACCCCTTTTTAGAACTTGCTCTTTTCTTCTTGGACAGGAGAGTTAGAAGGAAGCCGAGGGGGCCCCAAAAACATGATTTTTTTTTCCTTGAATCAATCTTACTTGCTCGGGACTGAAGAATCTGATGCATGTTATCAAAATTACCCTTGGGGTGAATTTTGGATAACAGTTTTGGTGACTCAGCGGGGTCATCTGCCTGCTAGATGAAGTTACCAGTTGCCTGAAGCATCCATTGGGCATGGAGTCATGAGTTGTAGCCTAAAAACTGATCTAAACTTTGAAAACTTCCCTCTGAACCACTTGAATCCCACGGACATGGAGTTGTTCTCACCAAAATGCCACCAAAATGGACTGTGCAAGAGCAAAACCAGCAGCACCAAAAACTATGTACAGAACTGAAAATCATACATGCTCCAAATGGAACATGCAGAGTGTGCACAAGCACTTCTTCTGCTGAAAGAAAACCTACCTATTCTATTCTAACTGGAAGCAAAGGCAAGCTAAACAAACCCTACAATTGGTTGTGAGAAATAGCTTCCCTTTCTCAAAAGTGGCAGCCATGCAAATGATTTGGAGCTGAGTATGGCTGATTGGATGAGTGGAAAATCAACAAGAAGCTGGTCTTCCACCCAAATCATCAAGGTATCAGCTGAAGGAAAATTCAATACCTCTTTTAGTTGCTCTGCATTTGGATTGAAGAGGTATGACAGCTGATCCTTGGTACTTTGTAGCTCATCCTCATGCTCAGAAGCAAGCATGACTGGTTGTGGCTTCTCCTTTGGCTCCAATGAAGCCAAATACCTGATTGGGCAAGGTATGGTCCGTTTGATATGCCCATAGCTCTGATTTTCAACTCCAAAAATGGAGTTCTCTTGTAGACCCTCTTGAATGGATGGTGTGGAAGAAATGGTGAAATTCCTCTGTCCTTTCTCTTCCTCCAATGAAGGACATGAAAGATTAAAATCTTCCAATCTTGGTTCCAAAGAGCTGCTATAAGATGTAGGCTGCTGCAAATGAATGTTCTCCTTCATGACAGCAGACTCAAGTGTTTGGAATGTGGATGATGAAAGAGAGAATGGTTGAAACTCAACCGGCTCTTCTCCATCAAAACAGTCCTCCAAATCTGATAGATAAACTACCTCATGGCTGTCCTGCTGCAAATGCTCCACTTCCTCCATGGTGTCTTCTTGATCTGTAACTTGACCACCATGGTTTCTTTCTCCCTCCAACATTGAGTTTGAGAGATCAAACTCCTCTTCAGTACTAGATCTTGAGAGAGGTGAAGTAGAAGGAAGAACTGAAGGTTCTCCTGTAGCCTGCTTTGTGCTCAAAGCCCTTGGATCTGCACTTTTCTCCTCCACAACTAGAATGTGCTCCTCTTCTTTTGGATCTGGAGCAGCTTCTCCTTCCTCCAATGTTTGAAGACATTCTTGCCCTTGATTGAACTCTTCCTCCAGTATGAAGTTTGCCAAGTCAAACTCTTCAATCTGCTGCTCTAGAGGACAAGTTGGGACTGCAAGATCTTCTTCTTCTGCTGCAACAAAATCAGTCCTGACCACCATTTGTTCTCCAACTCCCATCTCTTCTGAAGGCTTAACCATCAAGGGGATCTTTGTCATCCCAAATTTGGCAGCCCAAACCCTCAAGTTGTCTGTCATTTCTTTTCTTCTTGGCTCTTCCTCTTGCTTTGTCCTTGATGACTGATTTTTGCAATTTCTTCTTCCCCACATGGAATTGGGAATGCAAGAGGAGGGATGGGTTGTAACTCAATTGATTTGGCAATTTTTTGTGGTGGTGGAGGTAGAAACTCTTGTTTCCTTGGAGGAGGGGGTATTTATGTTAGCTCTTGTGGAGGGGATGACTGTTTGGAAGGAAAAAGGAAAGAAGAATTGAGGTGCGGTGGAAGACTGAGAGGTGGAGACATGGGATCAACATTTGGGACAGCAGATGGGGAGTTTAGAATTTGACACTGCTGAGATAAAACAGATTGGGAAAGAGGAAAAAGAAAGGCATGAGATGGCGTGCTTACCCATTGACAAGGTTGCTGAATACTCCTCTCATACACCTCTATTTCTTCAATCCACTTTGCAAGCAATGGCAGCATTGCAATCATGAAGTCAAGCTTCTCCTGAGGGCTGAAGTGTCTTGGAAAAGGGCCTCCCCATGGACAAGGAGTCCTATAACCAATTCTGAAAGCTCATTTGAGCTGTTGCTCTGGACTGCACCATCTCTACCTCCATCTTTTGGATTTTCTCCAATAGACCAGCATCTTGCATCTGATTGTCTTCATAACCAGCATACTCTTGCTCTTGGAAAGCTCCATAGCCAAAATGATCTTGGCATTGCTGCTCATATGGGTATGCATGCTGATTTGGAGGATTTGTAAAACATGTTGGAGGTGTGATAAACTGTTGTTGTTGAAAATGTGAATTCCATGATGGAAATGAAGTCATGATTGCACAACTTCATGGAATGGAAAAGAATGAAAGAGATGGAAAGAAGGATGGATGGGAATGGATGAAAAATAGGTCTGCAACTTCAGAAATGGGTTGCTGATCAGATGGAGTCACCAGATGTGTTTGCAAGTGCCTCCAAAGGCTGGAATCTTCACAGGAACACACCAACCTGCAAAAGATGAAAGTGAAGACCTCTAAGGTCCCACCGGGCGTGCCAAAACTGTTAGTGCAAAATCACAGCACCCCTGGATGCTGATCAGATTTCTAGGTTGATCACTCTTGCATCCAGTGTGATTGCACAACATGGAAACCTTTCTCCAAGTGTGGGACTTGCAGAAATGAGAAAGGAATCTCCAGAGAAGGCTGGTTCCTGCTCCTAAACTACCTGCCACAAGCTATTCCAGTGCAGGCAAGCTAATCTAAACCTAATCTAACCATGCCAAGGAGACAGAGAGAGAGAGAAAAAGGGAAAAACAGCAAAATCCTACACTAAAACGGTGATACACCAGAGAAGGAGAATGTTGAACATCTATCAAAACTGCCATGGAACAAAGAGAGGTGAGCAATGGGAAGGATGGACAGATGCATCACAGGCCCAAGGATAGATTTCACACAAAAAATGTCCCAAAACTCCATGAACATAGCTCCAAACCTGCAATGAACATTCAAACATGCACAAATACCTGCAATGAAGAGAGGCAAGAAGAGAACAAGCGAAAAACGA
Source organism: Taxus wallichiana var. yunnanensis (assembly GCA_018340775.1). Classification (NCBI taxonomy): domain Eukaryota; kingdom Viridiplantae; phylum Streptophyta; class Pinopsida; order Cupressales; family Taxaceae; genus Taxus; species Taxus wallichiana. The sequence continues at coordinate 109,217,575 of CM031243.1, forward strand.
GCAAGGATGGACAGATGCATCACAAAACACGTTTTTGTTGCTTCAGAAGTTTGCACAGAACATCATTTCAATAGTAAAAGGAAAAAATGCCATTACAGAGCAAGGGAGGAGGTTCAAACTCCATTTTCAACCCTGGAGAAGAAAAGAAGGGAGGGCAGAGCCAAAAAGATGAACAACTTGTAATCATATCTCTCCAAAATGAGCCAAATCTGGCTTTTACATTGCATGGGTCGAGCCCATGAGAGAGAAAATACAAAAAACGTGGGAGCCCATTCCTCATTGACTACAAATGCATTAAATCAGCATGGAGGACCTTACAAACCCATACCCTATCATTTTGACCAAATGGGAGGAGAGTGCGACCCATTCTGTATTAAATTTGGTCATTTGAAATGTCACTTCGGCCATGAACACGTGCCAGAGATGTTTCTTGATTTTCTCTCTCCAAACTAAACCAAAATGCAATATTGACCCTAGAATCGTGTAGAGAATTTCATCAGCTTTCCATTGATATAAAGAACGTGCAAATCCGAGCTCTGGATCAAAAGATATGGGGGTCTGAAGATTTAGGGCAAAAAAAAAAAAGCAGTAGGAAAGGATATTTGAATTTTTCCCCGCGCTCTGCCACTGGATGACACGTGTCGGGCGCTGATTGGATGAGAAATTCTCTCTCCTCCACCTTTCCATGGGCTTCCCTTTGAAATTTTGACCTTTTTCATACTTTGGAAAAATTCTCATTTTCCCCGCGCCCGCCACTTGGGACACGTGGCATGCATTGGTTCGTTGACAGGGGCGCGGGGAAAACCTTTACCTTTTAGTTTTTAGCCAAAAATTTTGCTAAATTTTCTAAGTCCTCCCCGAGCTCCACACTTCCCCTGCTCCTTAGGACACGTGTCCTGTGTCTATTGGCTCGGGCCGACCCTTCAAACCTCGCCCTTTGAACTTTTGGGCCCAAAAACACTTAGTCAAAATTTTTATTGCGCCTCCCCTTGTGACACGCGTCACATTCTATTTGTTGGCAGCTTTTCCGGTCTTCGTCCCTCGCGTATTTTTGGCCCAGATGTCCCAAACCATCTGGGACAAATTTCTCCGATCCACCCGATTCGGGCTTCCCTGTCCCTCTTTGAGGCGAAGACACGTGGCACATTTCCATTCGCTCTCGGCTCTTTCGGCTCTCCGTCCCACGCGTACTTTTGGCCCAGATGTCCCAAATGAAAGTCCTCTGTTTCGGCTGAACCGGCTGGTTCGCATCCTCCGCGTACATTTGTCCCAACTGTCCCAACTGTGCGAAACAAAGATAGGCAATTTTTTCCCTTTTTCGGCCGAATCGCCTTTTCGCGTCCCGCGCGTACCTACGGCCCAGATGTCCCAATTGCTGCGTGGACCGCCTGAGGCTTTTTCAGCCGGTTCACGCCCCGACGTCCCAATTGTCCCAAGGACCGCCTGGACTAGGACTTAGCCAATTTTCATGATTTTTTCTGCCCCAAGCTTGGTTTTTGCAACTTTTTCACCCCTTTTTAGAACTTGCTCTTTTCTTCTTGGACAGAGAGAGTTAGAAGGAAGCCGAGGGGGCCCCAAAAACATGATTTTTTTTGCCTTGAATCAATCTTACTTTTAGGAAGAGACCTTACAGAATGAACCCTAACTTGCGCGTCAAAATTAAAGAAGAAATTGATAAAATGTTGAAATTTCGCATCATCAATCCCCTAGAAGAATTAGAGTGGGTTAGCCCCATGGTGATTAGTATAAAGAAAGATGGTCAGATTAGGATTTTTATGGATTACAGGGAACTAAATGCTACATGTGTGATTGATCCTTTTCCTACACATTTCACAGAGGAAATATTAGAACGCGTTGCATAGCGTGAAGTTTATTATTTTATAGATGGATTCTATGGGTATCATTAGGTTAGGATTTTATAGGAGGATCAAGAGAAGATGAATTTGACCATATAATGGGGAATTTTTGCATATATTGTGATGCCCTTTGGTTTGAAAAATGTGCCTATTGTATTTTCATGCATAGTTGTTCAAGCATTCCAAGATTTTATTCACAACTTCCTATAGGTTTACTTGGATGATTGGATGGTGTATGGACTTGTTAAAGATCATTGTGACAATTTTTGTTTAATGTTTGAAACATGTAGACAGATTAAGTGTATCTTTAAACATCAAGAAGTGCGTGTTTACTACACCTTTTGTAAATTTTCTAGGGCACATCATCTACAAGGAAGGTTTGTCTGTGGATCCAAATAAGGTTGCAATTATTGTAGGCTTGGAAGAGCCTACCACCGAGTGAGGTGCGTAGATTCTTGGGTCACACAGGTATTACAAAATTTTTATTAAAGGATATGCAGAGATTTCGCACCCCGGAAGAGTTACTAAAAGGAAAAGGGACGTTCTATTGGGGAGAACCACAGTAGCGTGCATTTGAGGCATTGAAGGAGAGACTTACAACAATGCCTATTCTATGTTTTCCTTTATGGAACCAATAGTTTCATGTACTTGTGAATGCCTTTGGCACAACCATTAGTGCAAAGTTATCTTAAATTGGAGAGGGTATCATATATCATCCTATTTTTTTCTAGTAGAAATTTGACTCTTACGAGTAGAATTATACAACAACAAAGCGTGAGCCCTTGTCAATGATCTATGCTCTACATAAATTCGAGACAAGATTTGATAGCAAGACATTTTGTATTCTATACTGATCATATGGCATTAAAATACTTGGTAAATAAGCCCGTTTTACAGGGGTGCATATGTCAATGGGTTCTCTTATTCTAAGAATTTGATTTCATAGTTGTGGTAAAACTAGGTAAAAGTAATTCTGGCCTAGACCACTTATCAAGGATTCGAGCTTAGGGAGGACACACGAGATAATTGAAGATATAATGCTAGATTCATAGTTGTGGAGGTTACATCACATGCCTTTAGAATTTGAGGATATTATTTTCTTTTTACACATGGGTATGGCACCAGAAGAAATGAAAGCATTGGAGAAGAAATAACTTACAATTCACACGACACCCTTTATGTTGATTAGTGGAGATTTATACAAACTAGGCCAAGATGAAGTATTGCACCGATGTGTACTGGAACATGAGTGCACAAATATTATGGAAGAGGCTCATGGTGGTATTACATGTGGGCACTATGCAGGAAATGCCACCATGCGTAAGATTCTACTCACTAGATTATGGTGGGAGACCCTGTACAAGGATTGTAAAGAGTATTGTAAGGTGTGTGATCACTATCACCACCTTGGAAAACCTAGACAAAGAGATGAAATTCCTTTGAGGCATATTGCTAGTGCAGATCCATTTGAGAAATGGGCTATAGACTTTGTAGGTCCTATTTCACTAGCCGCACATAGAACTGGATCGTACTATATCATCACTTACACAGATTATCTTACAAGGTGGGTAGAAGTAGCACCTACAAAGGATTGTACAACAACTACAATAGTTAGGTTCTTATGGGAAAATGTTCTTACTAGGTATGGATGTCCACTAAGCTTGAAAAGTGATAGGGGCACACACTTTTTGAATGAGACAATTAGGATATTATTGGATGAATTTATGGTTGCGCACCACAAGACTACACCCTATCATCCTTAAGAAAATGGTATTGCTTGAGGCCTTCAACAAGATATTGAGCAAGAACTTGAAAAAAAAGCTGTGATGTTGGAAGGAAATATTGGGATGATAAAATTTCTATTGTGCTTTGGACAAATAGAAAAACCTACAAGAGGTTGAATAAGGACACACCCTTTCAGTTAGTGTTTGGCATAGAATCAGTTCTTCCTATGGAATTCATGTTACCTTCTTTGCATATTCCACACATTGGATGTCTAGCTGATGAGAAAACATTAGAAGAAAAGTTTGTGAGTTAATACAATTAGATGAGAGGCGTGCCATAACATGTTGGATTCAAAAGTAGGAAAAGGCTAGATAGAAGGCATGACATGAGTGACACATCATGGATAAGAAGCTTGAGGTTGGACAGATGGTACTACTTTATAATTCTAAGTTTCTACGCCATCCAGGCAAGCTTAAGGTGCATTGGCTAGGACCGTATGTTATCACTCATATACTTGAATCACGCACTTGATGGAATACGGTCACCCAATTACTTCAATGGGAGTAGGTTGAATCCCTACTATAAATAATTCTTCTTGGTGTTTGTAATAAGGAAGTGTTACCATTTAGTATAGGTTTCCCTTTATGTATTTCCTTCTTCGTTCTATGCTTTGTCAATTTAGTTTGGTGTTTTGTGTAATAAGTGCATTTACATGCCGGAAGCTAATTATAATCTAAAGTATTTTTATGTGTAGAGGACTACACATACCATTGGTGTAGGGTGGTTGTTATTTGTTAGTCACAACCTTTGGGTACACATGAGAACAAACTGTAACATCTATTATTCAAGTATAGAAAGGAGTTGTTAGAAAGGAGATTTCTTCCAAAGAATACCATAGATGGAAATGAAAGAAGGGAAATTATAACGCGAGGTAAGAAGTGGATATGGAAACTACTATGAGAGGGTGCAGGGGCAAGGTACTCGACACATGGAAGCACACATAAGAGAAATCTATAGCCGAGGGGTAGGAAGGCACACTAGAAGGTTATAGTTGTGGCACGAAATTATACCGCATGGACATTTTTGGGAATTTTGAAAATATTCAATTAATGAGATGATTATTGGTAGGTGAAGGAGCAATAAATGCACTAAAGTTTTGAAAATCTATATAAGGACATGATACGAGTTCATTTTTACCTTTGAAATCAAAATAATTCAAGTGAGCTAAGTGTAACTAAGCCAAGTGAATCTTATTAAGGTACAGAGTTGTGAAACTAGGCGTGGAGAGAAAATTTGTGGGTGGAAAAGGCTTGCGTCCACATTGGTGAAGGGTTTGAGTAAAGCAGAAGCATTGAGAAGGAGCTAAGGCACACGGTTTTCAAGCTAGGGCATGTAAGTTTGAGCTAGGGTTTGAACTTACTTGATACATAAGAAAAAAGGCATGATTTTTATGATGGCACCAAAGAAAGTAGCGAAAAACAAGCACAAAAGGAAAGAAAAAAGTGGAAGTTGAGGTTGAAATTACTCCCGAGAGCAACTTATTAGAGATGCAATACCTAAAAGGAGTAATAGTCATACAAGATTGGGATTCCCACATTCGTAGATGCAAAGTAAGTGACTACAGCCACCAAACCACTTATAACAATGGAGAGTTAGACACTTTTCTCGAATAAGAAGACCAACAAGTGCATAATGGAAGATATGCCAATGTATGACGATGATGGGGAAAGTTTCTTAAGCAAGTAGGAGTTTATCAATTGTATGAGCTCCCATATTTTGGAAAACATGAACCTTTATACCTATGGCTTATGAGCAGAGTCCATGAGGACTTCTTCTAGTTCACCGAGACAGAGGGTTAGGCTCATATCAACCTAATTATGACATTAATAGGATTTAAGGGAACAAGGACAAACATTGTTAGTGATCTGACTGATAAAGTAGTAGTTATAGCCATAAGCAAGGAGTTTGGGTATACCAAGGGTCGGTGCGGAAGGGACATCAACAAATTGAGGAAGTAACCTATGGTGGAGACAAGCGTGCATCTTATCACCAAGCCAAATGATCAAAAGAGATGGTCGCGAGTTAACACCATGTGGCTTCATATTGAAAAGAAGATGACATAGGGAGAAATCTACAATTTATCAGGATATATTGTAGAAACCATTGGTGAGGAATTACACGTAGGTAAAAAGATAAGTTTTGGCACCATCCTTTTATCTCTTGTTTTTTTAGAAAGTGGGGTGCCGATGGGCCAAAGAACAAAATTTGGGAATACCCCACTAAGAAGAAGTCCCTCGTGGATAGGTTTGAGAAATATTTATGTGAAGGATCAATGAGTGGCCCATTCAAGAAAAGGGAAGAAATGTGGTATGAATAAATTCACATGGTGTTTGAGGAGGAATGGTGCATTCCAAAGGAACTACCTTCAATAGTAGGAAAGGAAATACAATTCACAATGTATCAACATTTTTGCATCGTGTGGTTTTCCATGAAGGATGGGACATGGAGTCCATGGTGCAAAATACCATATGCCTTCACAACACGCTACTTCTAGGATTCAGCTCATAGATTTTCTGATGTGCACAAGATGAACTTCAACGCAGACAAGGTAGATTGTGACTACCACACTCTCAGGAAAACATATGTATATCCAAGTCGATCTACCTACATTGAGAGGATCATTTCAGATGTTATAAATATGAAGCCAATAATTTTTTTATTTGTGACAGTGGATCCACACTCATATATCTTCAGCTCAAGCCTAGGATGGAGAATAATAAGTATGTGGAGAATGATTTCATGCTCCCAAGGCCACCTAAGGGAAATATCATAATGGAATATGTGTTAGCTCCAAATCCTATTGGGACCATACAGATAGATGAGGAAGAAGAGGAACACAAAGATAGTGGAGGCTTAGATCATAGAGGTTAGAGGCATCCCATAGAAAAAGTGGAGAGTGAGTGTGCAGATACTCCACCACATGTGCAAGAAGGAGAAGAGGACTTGGACATGGATGCAATCCCTAAAGAGCACTAGTTTAAGAAGGTATTCAAAATAACTAGGACCCAAGGCATGGGAACACCACATCTTGTAATAATATCACCTAGACTCTCCCCTCAAAGAGAGTCACTTGAGAAGAAGAGGAGGAAGCTGAAGCTAGATAAGGAGGTGGAAGAGTCTCGAATAGAGTCCATCTGGAACCCTAGTGTAACTAGAAGATATGGAGGAACCCAGAGATGAAGAAATGAAAGATGAAGAGGAAGGGATGAAGGAAGTAGAAGAGATGGTGCAAGAGCAACCCAGTGCACATGTTACTACTCAGGAAGAAGAAGGGCCAACTCTAAACCTTGGTGCTCAGGTTCCTAAGGGGCCAAGAATAAAGAGAACAAGTGAATAATATGTTATGTCAAGTATGGGCTATGTTGAGGACACAAGAAAAATCATTTGTGCCTAGTTTCAGAGCATAGTAGGCCTTAAGGAATTATATCGATGGGATCGTGGATCTAGACATGGCCACCACACACACACTAAGAATTAACTCCGATCCATGGAGACCCCATAAAGACAAGCTAGATTTTGATGTATGCAAGGAATCTTGTGTATTAGGGAGAGTGGAGAAGGTACCCCAAAGTAGACATATGATAGTAAATCCTACTCTAATGTCTGATGAGTAGGTGAGAAATTCCCTGGTTAAGTTATTTGTAGAGGTGACATAGAGGAACATTGATAAGGTTGCCATCATTAGAGTGCTACTTGACAATAAAAAGGAAAAAACTATAAAAATAATGTGTTTAAAAGGAGAGAAGGACCTAGAATAGAAAAATAATGAGGCCTTCATTAGCATGGTAGAAGAAATTGGATATTATGTTATGAAAGCAAGACCTCATCTAGAGTCTAACATACTGAGAAGTTTCCTTTAACTATACATTATGTACGCACATTGGTTGATTCAGTGCTAGAAGATGGACCAATTCAAATTCCAGCACCAAAGGATCTTGAATAAGAATCAAAAAGAGAAAGGGCCTATGTGGTGAGGAAAATATCAAATTAAAAGTCATTACTCTAGACTTTGAAGAATGAAGCCGAAGAAAGCCAACCAAGCTCGAGAATTTTTGTAGCACCGTAAGCGTGAATAAGGATCAAAACTCTAGTTGAAGATAATGACGTTCTGAAGGCCATGAAAGATGAGACACGGGATGCACATAAATATTGGCACTAGTGAAATAAAAGTGTGAAGCCCTTGCAACAACCCAAGACCCACATAAGGAGAGAATAGATGAGATTGGGAAGCTCATAGCGTAGAAGATGGATCTTCTAGAGGGAATGATGTCTATTATGGAAAATGTTGTCCACATTTTGTAGAATGAAAAGGAAAAGATTACTCAGGATGAATTGGAAGCCATTTCCATAGACATTCTAGAGAAAACAAGGACCATGTTGGATGACTGGAAGACATTAGAGGCTGAGATTAAAACAAAATATCTAGAGTTGATCCTTCGGTTAAAGAAGAGGATGTTGAGGAGTAGAGGTATATTATTGTGTACAATGATTCTTTATATTCTTTCCATTATAATTCTTTATAATTTAGTGTGGGGTAATGTTGAGAATACAATATTGTCAAAATGAGAAGACACACATAGGATTCGCATGTGGGAACAAGGTGCACTTGAAGGTGCGAAGGATAGGAAAGGAAATGCACACTAGGACAAGCTGATTCAAGACTTAGCAATTTTTATGGATGCGGGATAGTTTTGTAAGGTAACGTTTGAAGAACACATTGGGATGGAGACTTATGTGACACACAAATTCTATTTTGGGAACAAGCATATGATAAATGCCATACATGAGTTCAATATAATAATATGATTAATTCTTCCAATTAACTATAGGATGTTTATTATTAATGCACTTACATGTTTTCATGTTATTGTAATGGCCCATGGATATTATTAGCATGAGACCTATTTTGGGAAGTGCGTAGGTGGTGAAGCGTAGGTCCCCACCCCTATAAATATGTATTGAACTATGTATTTTAGCTATAGTAAATTATTATAGAGTTATCCTACTAGATTTGATACGCACATGACTCATGGTGAAGATTTTTAATGTAAGAATATTCTATGTATTACAATGTTTAATGTAATGCATTATATTGGATGGATAATGTTTTAAACATGACTATAAGCTTGGTTCTTGTGTGGTTAATATTATTGTAGTTATTTTTTAATTCATGATTCTCTAAGATCTATATTTGGTTATGCTATGTGGAATGTTTATGGTTATTTATGGCTCTGAATATGTTGTATCTTCATCACACTAACATCCTACACATGTAACTCTAAAGAGAGGCACAGGTACCTTTGTGCACTTGTAAGTAAGTACTCGGCTCAAATTTGGGTGATGTGCCAAAGGTCACCCGGAGGTTTTCTAGGTTTTATATAGTAGATTCTAGGTTGCATCAAATTGCGTCAATTTCCTATACCCCTTTAAAAATATGGTCTTTTATATACCCCAAACACTTCCACCCATCCCCACAAGATTCTCTACACAAGTTCCTCCCACCTACACCCTACCTCAATAACCACCTATCACCTCCACTTCTTATTCAAGGTACATTCCTTCATCATCTATTCCCTCTTACATACCCCCATCTCAGTTTTCTTATTCGGCACCACCATATACTAGCATGTCTTCCATGTCCCACTCATCTTATCCACCCCCTTATATAGCAGGGCGTCCTCAATCTAATCCTACGAAGGTACTTATAAAGATGATGGATAAGATGCAGACCCTTAAAGCATCTATTTTTGGCTCTCACAATACCTTGACTTATGATGAAATCTGTAATGATCCTATTCATCCATCTATACCCATTCACCCTTATCCCGCACATTGGGAGTTGCCTAAGTTTAATTAATTTAATAGAAAGGAAGACCCTCAATAACATTTGTGATTGTTCAAACATGTCTGCTATTTCATCACCCATGATGATGTCTTGCTCCTTAGGACATTCCCCATGTCCTTGATAAGACCTGCCCTAGATTGGTATAGTGTTTTACCTAGGAACTCAATATTTTCCTTCAATCAGTTGGCCTAGACCTTCCTTGACCACTTCTCCATCAATATCTCTAAGAAGGTCTCCATGACTAATTTATAATCTATTCATCAATACGATGATGATTTTATCATTGACTTCATTACATGCTATGGGGTCTCATTAATTAGCTCACCTTTCAACTTCGTAACCTAAGCTGATAGATTTGTTCACTAGGGATTGTGCAGGCACATTTCCCCAACTCTTTAGGTATAAACATTTTGAATGTTTGACGAGGCATTCACCATGGCTCGGAAGCTATATATCTATGCCCTTGAAGAGGAAAATGTTAAGTTGTGCAACAAGAATGCTTCGTTTAGGTCGAATGAATCTTCGTTTTCTCTAAACCACAAAACAATCATTCCAAAATAATTCAAGTCAAAAGGATCCACCAACATGCTGGTCCTTAAAGCCAACCCCTCTCATCCATTAAACCAACTAAAACCTCCTCCTAATCTATCCCTTATTTAGAATTTCTAGTAAAAGTATGAAAATAAACATTATACCCCCATAGGAGATCCTTAATCATTTGTGTTGGAAAATATTTTAAAAGTGGGAGTCATCACCCTTCCACCTGTCAAACTACATACTAGTTTTTACCCTTCCCTTCCTCTACCCGTATGGTATAAGGAGAATGACTACTATAACTATCACCACGTTAGGGGACATAGTGATGGAAATTGTAAAACATTCAAGAATATTGTTTAGGAAATATTAGATAATAGAGATTTAATCCAGAAAACACTAATGCGCTTTGAAAAATCAAAACCTTCAGGTCTTTAAGAAACCTTTTCCAAACCATACTCCATCAAAATAGGCTAGTGATACCTCTAGTAATGACACCAATTTTCACAAGGTCCATGTCATATTCGACACAATACCTATCCCTTCTTCTCAGTTTCCTCCCATCCCATCCATTGAGGAAATTCTTGCACAAGATCCTCTACCCATGGAGGAGCCTATTTCACCTACTCCTCTACCCACGAAGGAACCTACCCTACCCATTGTTTTACCCACCAAGAAACCTACCTCACTTACTCCTTCATCTACAGAATATATTACCCCACTTATCCCTCCATATATTGAGGATCCCACACTACCCATGCTTCTACCCATGGAAGATCCTATCTTATCCTCTTCTCTACCTAAGGAAGAGTCTACACCACCTACCTTTCCCCCTCCTTAACCCATAAAGGAGCCACTTTTATATCCTCTTCCTATAAGTGATGTTTCTCCTAGGTCTTCCAAGATCCTATCAACCTTCTTACATCACTTCTACCTACAGAGTCAGAAGCCAAAAACTTCCTTATCTCACAGACCTCAGAATTCTTCACAGGATTACCACCAAGTCATAATCATCTTCCTCTACATCTAGAGTATGTTGATTACTCCAAACTCCGAGGCACCTTTGACTCCCAATATACACCCAAATTTAGATGTTGTCCCTTGAAAATTCAAATTTCTATCCTAAAGTATTCCAGGAAACCAAATCTATCATACCTGAGATGGTCATATCAACCTTTTCTTCATCAGCCTTTCCTTCACCCCAACCTTCACCTACACCCAAACCTCCATCCACACCCAAACCTTCACCTGCACCTAAACCTACCACTACATTAGGGGGTCTTGCCAATGCCTAGTCTAGTCCATCCCCATGTGAAGATAGATTTGACTACCTCTTCACAAACTGCCACCAAGTCTATTCCCACACCTAAGAGGAAGACCCAACCTCTTAAGCCTCATACCTCTGGTTTCTCCCATGCCTTCTTATTCACCTTCACCTCTTCCATCAATCTTAGGTCCACATCCATTGACCTTGGTCAAATAACCTCTCCCCATGGTTAACTTAAAGTGAGGCAAACCACACCCTTGCTTCAATCTTCTATTCTACCCACGCCTTCTTCATCACCCATGCCTTTACCTTCTCTTTTACCTACACCTTCTACATTACCCTTGACCATGATCTTACCCACACCTCCATTATCACCTTGGTTGACTCGCACATCTACACCTTCTACATCCCATTATTCTTTGTGCACTAATCCAACACCTTTACCCAAGAAGGTGCAACCTAAACCAAAAACCCCACTACCTACCAAAAAGGTAGTTAAACCGACTCAACCCCTAACTCCACCTCTTTCATGAAAATCATCCACACCTTCATCCAAACCCACTATGACTTCTCATTGTGATCCATTGGCAGGATCTTATTCTAACATCCTTGCTAGGTTGTTAGAAACCTCTGTTATCTCACTACCGTAAATATATCCTTATGAGGCACTCAAACCAAAACTAGTAGGGTTTAACGACTCCAAAATATATGCATATAATCACTCACTAGGGCATGATGTTGAAATTTTTAAGGCCCTCAAAAAAATTCTCCTTCAACTCTACACTTCAGATGGTGTCTTTGATGAAGATGACCTGTTAGAGGATAATTTCAATTCCCCTTTGCCCAATATCACACATCCTAGCCCTAAATCTATTTAGAATCCTTTACATGTACCTCCACAAACCTCTTTTCCTCCTTCTACCTTTGAAATAAACATGGTCTGAGTAGCCACTCGATAAAAAAAAAAAAAAGACAAAAGAAAAGAGAAACTAGTCTCCCATCTAGTGCACCTTCACCCACCATTTCTCGTACACTTGCCCCCAAGGTAACCATCTGTTGGTCATGTTGTCGTTAAATCACTACACCCTATGAATGGCCGAATGTGAACATGATGTTTGGTGTGATTGGGAAACTTGGGATCACCTCTCAAGTTTGTGGGACTTGGGCTCAAGGTGAACCTTTGAAGAAGGCCGATTCCTCTTCCTAATCTAAGTGTTGTACTACTCCTAGTGCAATAAAATGGTTATCTAAACCTAAGCTAACATTTTTATGGGTTTTACTGAGAAATATTTTAAAGAATTGAAACTATACTAGGAATGGTGATGCACCAAATAAATGGGTGTTTTTAGACTTAGGAAGGGTTGATTTAAAGAGCGTGTGTGCACCACAAGTCAACTTCACTGCTATAACTTAGAGAGGATACAAATTATCAAAAAATAGGAACCATATGTTCATTTTTTAAAACTTAGATTATGCATAACGAGATAGATCAAATTCTATTAAAAACACAATTAATCATCATGATAATATAAAATAAGCAAACGTAAAACATCTATTTCGATTATAATAGTCAATGATAATATGGCTTGTATAACGGAAGGAAGATAACATTTTCACAACTGATATTCAAACAATTATATCACTTTCTAGCAGAATGAAATAAGATATTCTGAGATAAAGGCAAGCCAACCACTTATACTAAGGAACTATGCATTCACAAAGCATAAAAACATCAACCATTAACACAATAACTCATCTTTCCATTGCAAAATATCACTCCAAATGTAATTGAAAGGTTTATGAATATTAAAAGTGCTCTTCCAAGCTTGAAGAGTAAATTATCCAAAAATTATTCTCTAAAGACTTCATATACTTCACTATTTATAAGTTCCTTAGGCTAAGCCATTACAGCCTGGGCCTTGAATAATAAAATACTAAAAATATAAATGTTATTAAGTTCTAGGAACATGCTCCCATAAAAATAGAAAAAAATTTTGTAAGAATTTGACCCAGTCAACCTATAATTCTGACCGATCCGAGAGCTTGGATCAACCCTCTCATGGCCTCCTAACTTTAGCTAGGATTTGCAACATCATATACTACTCCAATTTTTCCATGGTCCTTCTCCCATCAATCATCCGATGTTTGTATTTGATAAAACTCTTAATAATTCCCTAAATTTATTCATCCCTTGCTACTTTGGTTGGAACTCTTTTGAGTGAACACACTACCTTTCTTATTCATCCAAAGAAATTATGGCATGAAACCAACTTTCAATAGAATCACTACAAAGGTTCTAGTTACTTCGTAATCCATTTTACCAAGTCCTTGAAATTCAGCTTGATTTGATCCTCAGTAAGAGCATCGATGTTTTCATTGAATAATTTACAATTAATATTATGAAAATCCTCTAAAATTTTCATTTAGAGCATCCATTATCTCTATACACTTGTCATCCAATTTATTAATTAGATCTGTAAAACCCGAGATCGAAACTCCATAGCTTTTTGATACTCAAAAAACTTTGAGGAATCATCTATTACATCAACTCGGAGAAGAAAATTTAAATCTTCTTCTCTAATCTCACTCCATGTAGTCAAATTCAAGTTCAAATTATTATTGTCTTTGGATAAGGTTTCATCTATTTTCCGAATAAAGTTCCTTTCAGGTTTATAAATCATTGTATATGTCAACTACTTCCTTTATCAAAGGATTGGCTTCTTGCGATATACGTTCCATCCATCCATTTACTTGATATTACCTTTTGACCTATCTTCTCAATCCCATGATAAGAAATATCATCGAGGTTGGAAGAAAGCTGTCATAGTTGTGGTAGTTGAAATCTCGGTAGATGGAGAAGGTTGTGTCACTTTTATCTTACTTGAGATGGGTGACCCAATCATTTCCCTTCTTGAGAGAAGCTGGAAGAGATGAGAACACTTGGGCCATAGAATGAGATGTGAAAGAAGAAATGATTGTAGAAATGGAAGAAAATGATGTAGGAAGTGAAAATGGAAGAGAAAGGGAGATGATAGGCTTTGTGAGATACTTGGAGTATCAAAGTGACTTCAACTATTTCTAAAATTGACATTACCGAGAGACATGGCCTTGGAAGCAGGAACCTTAGAGAGATATGAACTTATAATAACAAATAAAATCTTCTTGGGGACTATATGGGCCTTTTTGGGTAGCCCTCTTTCCTTTAGTAGGTGTTGGAAGACTCATTTTTTATTGGGATTTTTTCTTGTAGGTTGATCTAACCCTTTGGGTGGAATTCCCAAAGTAGCCAACCAATTATATGTCCTTTATAAAATGGCTCCCACCGTCTCTTTAGTATTGCAACATTCTTATACATACTAATCAATCCATGGTAATGGTTGATTGGAAACATTATTATCTTTGTAAGCTATATCCAATACCTCTTCTTCATCCTCCATTCCCTTTGGAATCTTTGCAATCCCAAACTGTCAAACCTCATCCAGGGTCAACCTTTCATATTCCCATTGTTGGATAATAAACTCATCTCAACAATGAATCCAAATATCTTTAACTGAGGTACATGAGAACTAGATAAAACTGTTTCACTAAACTTTCCCTGGTAATCGAAATTCATTCAAGGAAGAAATGTTTACAAGGTCACTTCTACCATTTCTACATCCAAAATCTTTACCTTGTAAATACTTTACACATGTATATCTACTTATTGAAATAGGAAACTGAATCCCACCTTGTGTCATTTGTTCTAGATTTTATGGTAGTCCAACAATTGTCAAACTAATTCTAAAAAAACCCATTTGTCCGTAGGACATCTTGGTAGCTGACTAGGAGCACCTTAAAAACAAGGAATCTAGATGTATGTGAATTTAGGAAACTATAGGTAAATAGATCCCCCACTCGCATACCTCCTTGAAAGCTTCATGCAAAATTATTATATTGTATAAATCCTTATCGAACAGGTATATGATAACAATGAAAAAAGTTCTATTTATCCTATGGAAGTGTCTTATTCCTTCATCCATTGTAAGTTGAGGATAAAAATCATAAATTTGTGAGGCACTCCTTACACCTTTAGTATTCAAACTAGTGAAATATCCCATAGCGAATGGGTGGATTATGACCAAGAAAGAGGTCATGAAAAATTTCTTTTAAGACAAACCTTACTTAATTGATAACAAATGGAGTTGTTGATATTCTCCCCCATCGTGTAAGTTCCTTGTTTTTCTTAATGGTGGTAATGTATAAGAACATCCATTCTTGAAATTCCTTTACGTAGAGGCAAGGCCTAAAACTCTACTTAATAATATGATAATATCATTCACTTCCTGGATGAAGTCTTATCGATAAAGGGTCTTTGAAACTTGGTGAAACTCTTGGCCAAGTATCTCTTCATCATGACCTTTGTACATAAATTAGTCTCTTTATCCCAGTGTTCAACAACTACCTCTAGTGAAATTGTGGCATAGTCTTCAATGTCTAGAAGTTTGAACAAGTTCTTCAAAGAAATCAACATCTAATCAAATTACCACCTTGTTGTCAGCATCCTTTACTGACTTGGATTCTTTATCAAAATGGGTTTTGCAGCCAAGACAAACTCAGGGCAATGCATTGATGCAGGGAAACCGAAAGCAAGAACAAGTCCACTATCATAGATAGCTTGCATCCAGGATTTCTTATTAGGAGCCTTTACCCTTGCCTAGAAATCAAGAAAATCAACCTACCCGAGATCAATATCTCCTATGTTCCCTAAGTCTAAAGATAAACAAGAGTGAGGAGAAACTCCTAGGAATGTATACTTCATTTTCTCTTTGCCCTTTGTTGAAGATGTTGACATTAAATTTGGGTTTCAGAATCTAAAAAATCCTTTGGAACTTTGTAAACAATACTTTGAAAGATCCCGAAATGTCAAAGACCGAAAGTTTGAAAAAACTTTAACTCTAAAGTGTGAAACCTCTGAAAACCCAAACAACAAATGTTAGAAAGTCTAAAAAAATGAATCTCCAAAACACTGAAAATTCCAGCCTTTGAAAATTCCAACTCTAAAAAGTGAGAAGTTTCAACTCCAAAAAACACCTTCAACTCCAAAATTCCAACCTCCAAATTTGAAAATGAAAACCTTTGAACTCCAATAAGAAACATCCGAACTCCAAAAACAAACACCTCCAAACTGAAAATTCCAACCTCGAAAATGAAAAGTTTTGGAGCCATAGACCTTGTCGAAGGCATAGAAAGGAAAATTGGGAGGATCTCAAATGAACTATGAGATGGATACCTATAAAAATGGGATTTTACAACTGTGTAGGTCATGAAAAACTTCAAGGAAAACATGGTGGATGTCAAGGGTTCCATTTTCAAACACAATAAGGAAGAACAAATGAAAATAACAAGGAAGAAGACAAACCAAAAATATCTTAAACCAAAAAGAAATAAACTAAAATAAAATACCTTGAAAATGATGTCAAAAAAGTACAAGATGTTGTAAAAACTAGATCATCGGAGAAAAAATGTCAAGTAAAAATGACAGATAAAATCACAAGTTTAAATAGAAAAAACCCAACATTAATTCCTTAATTTGACCCATGTGCGAAAGTAGGTAAGGATTAAATGCAAAACTTGAAATTTGAAACCTAAACCTCCAAAAGTCTAAAATTTTGGACTTTCAAAGTTTTTAGAAATTAGGAGGTGAAAATCTGGACCATGGAATAAATCCAAACCCAAAAGTCCAAAAGTTCCAAAATTTGAACTTTCATAAACTTCAAAATTCCAAAAGTGAAATTTTGAAACCGAAAATTTAGTTTTTTGAAACTTCGAAATTTGAAATCAAAATATTTTAAAAAAGTTAGAATTCCAAAACTTCTAAGTCCAAAAAGTCTCCAAATTCTTTTGATTACTTAGAAGAAGTCTCCAAATTGAAAGTCCAAAAGTCTAAATTTTCATTTTCGGTTTTGAGTTTGGAACTTTGAAATCAAAATTTTAATTTTTTCCATAAAAATTCCAAAAGGAAAATCCCAAAATCAAACTCCGAATTTTTTTAGAATTTTTCAGAATTCAAAGAATTTTCAAAAACTACTAAATACTTCCTCATGAAGGATTTTAAAAATTTTTTTTGATCGGTTTTAACATTTGTTTCTCAAGGTAGATTTTAAAAGTTACATTTTTGTGACCTCCAGGGAATGCTTTCCTACTAATATTTTGATCAGTAGCCTTATACAAACTATTGGGAAAAGGAGTCTTGGAAGTAAAAAAACTACATTTAGGGTGCACACAAAACAAAAGAAAAAGAAAACGAAAATAAACAATGTGTGAAGCACTTGGAGGAAAAGACAAAAGAACATTATACAGGGGTGAAACAATCTCAAAATCAATCTTTGAGATGTATCCCATTCACGTGAATGGAAATTATTCTCCATTGAGTCTAGATAGATGAAATGAATTCACCTCTTTATAACTTGTGATGATATATGGTCCACTCCAGAGAGCGTCAAACTTGGCATGCCTTACTTGGTTTGGCTCTATCTTCATCCCATTTGAGAACCAAATCTCCCTCTTGGAAATTCCTATTAGAAGTTTTTTTTGTCAAAGGATTTCTTGACCTAAGCCTGATGTTGTCCTAAAGTTTTCATAGCCATGTTTTGAACTTCTTCCAACTCCATGAGTTCATCAAACCTCACTATCAAAGAGTCATCTTCCATAACTTCGAGCTGATGAGCCAACTCCAAAGAAGGTAATTCCAAGGAGAGTGGGAGTTTTTCCTCCCTTCCATATATAAGCACAAAAGGTGAACTTCCAATTTCTCTTTTAGGTGTAATTTGATCTACCCATAAGGCGGTTTTAAGTTGTGTATGCCAGGTCCTTTTGTTAGCCTCCATCATGTGTTTGATGATCCTTATGAGATTCTTGTTACTAGACTCAACCAACTTGTTCCCCTTGTGGATATTAATTGGACGAGGTCTTGAGGTAGACCTCATTCTTAACCACCCATTCACTCAACTTCAAACCAAGAAAATCCATTGCATTGTCATAAAATAACAGTAAAAGGAACACTAACCTTGTCATTATATTTTCCAAGAAATCAAGGACTACCTTTTCATTGCTTTCTTTCAAGGCCACTGCCTCTTTCCATCAAGTGAAATAATCCATTGCAGTAAGAACCCATTTATGTCTATCATTTGGATGGAGGGTTGATCATCCTGATAAAATCTAACCCCATTGAATGAAAGGTTGATCTACTTGAATGGGGTGCAGGAAGAGCTATCAGCTTCTATTTTCCCATGAAAAGGAACATTATTTACATTTTCTCACCCAGAGATGAGCATCTTTGAAAAATCTAGCCAATAATAACCATCTCACATAATTTTAGTAGTAGTTGTTCACACAGAGTAATGTCCCCTCGGATAGGCCATTGTGGAACTCTCCTAATATTTTATTCACCTATTCTGATTTGATGCAGTGAAGAAGAACACCATTCAAGTCTTTCCGAAAAAAGAATACTATCCACCAGGACATATGGAATAGACTAGAGATGGAAAGTACATCTTTGAACCTTATCCATATTTGAAGGATATGCCCCTAAAAGGAGGAAATTTTTCATATTTTCAACCAATCAATCTAATCATTACCTTCATCGATATTCAAAAGCATAACATCTTCATCATCTTTGACCTCCATGTCTGCAGTGAGCTTGCACAAAAAAACCCTTTCCTCTAACAAGTTTAGTGACTTTGATGTGTACATCATACTCCATTACCTTGGTGATCCATCCAGCACATTTCTCATTCATCTCTTTATTCAACAAAAAATATTTGACGTCGGGATGGAGACCATTAGGTGGATTTTGTTATTGGACAACATGTGCTTAAATTTCTTCAAATCTCAAATAACTGCAAATACCTATTTCTCAAAAAATGAATACTTGAGCTCATATTCCTTAAGGGATTGACTAAAGAAGGCAATTGGTTTCTCCATCAGATCATCATTTTTTTGGTTAGAATCCTTGAAATACTTTCTTGACCTGCAAAATCATAAATAATAAAATCTTTATCAAACTGGGGTTTACCAACGTGGGAGCTTGAGAAATGGCTATTTTGATAGCTTTGAAACTCTCCCTCCCTTATTTTTTCCATGAGAATGGAATATTCTTCTTTAACATGGTTTTCATTGGTTTAGCCAACATTGCAAATTGGGGAATGAATCTCTATACAAATTTATGGTTCCCAGGAAACTCTGAAGGCCTTTCTTGTGACTTGGAAGAGATAAAGACATAATTGAATGAATCCTAGTTGGATCGATAGATAATCCTTCTACTGAAACAACATGTCCCAACAACTTCCCTTCTTACACTTTGAAAAAATGCACTTCTTAGGATTGAGTGAAACCCCAAATTCTCTACATCTTTGAAAAACCTTCTTTAGATGTGTGATATGATCTTCGACATGCTTGGAATATACAGTTATATCATCAAGGTAAACCAAGATGATATCATTAATTAATCCTTTAAATGCCATGTCCATGGATCTTTGGAAAGTAGCTCCTGTATTGGACAATCCGAATGGCATTTTATTATAAGCATACATCCCCCACTTAGTAGTGAAATCATTTTGAATTGGTCAGATTCTTGGACTAGAATCTGATTGTACCCTAAATATCCATCGAGCAAGGAAAACCTTTGAGCCCCTACCACCATTTGAAGGATTTTCTCCATTGATGGAAGAGGATAATGGTCTTTCAATGAGGCACGTTCAAATCTCTAAAATCTACGCACAACTAGATTTCTCCATTCTTCTTCCTTACAGGTACCAGATTAGCCACCCATGAGGAATGTTTTATAGGAAAAATTATACAAGCCTTGATGAATTTGGTTAATTCCTTCCTCATTAGTGGCTCAATCTTGGGATTAATCACCTTTTCTTCTAAAATGGTTTTGAATTTGGATCTAGTTCGATGGTATGTTGCGCTAGACTAGATCAAAACCACGCAGGTCTTTATAGCTCCATGCAAAAATGTTGTGATATTATTGACACAGTTTGATGAAAGATTTCTTCTCTCTGGAAGAACATACCTTCCCAATCTTTAAATTTTTTTCACTTGCCACCTCAACCTCTTCAAAATCCTCTTCTTTGACTACCATGTTTGTGCTTTGGTCATTTGGCTTGATCATTTTAATTGAAGATAGATTCAAGAGTAACTAAGCATTTTGGTAGCTTGTTTCCCTTCAATTGTATAATTTGATCACCATATGAGTTTTGTAGTTTATCTTGGTGTTTGGCAAAAATTCCTCCTCTTCTTTACAGAAAAGAGCAATTTTTTTCTTATCAAATACCTTCAGCTACTCAAATTATCTGAAATTAGGATGGACCACCATCTTGACTATTTTTTGCTCTTCTTTCATGATGTCCATAGGTATGTCATACTATGAGCCAATTTTAGTGAGCCTATCAGCATCCTAATTTTTTTTCTAGGAACTGCATGAATTCCAAAAGCTTTAAAATCTTCTATCAAGTCCCAAACTCAATTTTTGTATGATCTTAAGAGATCATTTTTGATGTGTTGTGGGCCATTACTTGATGCAAAACTAGTTCACTATCTCCAAAGAGTTCAGATCCTTGATTCCTTTCTTCTAGAGCTAGTTGAATCCCTTGTATGAGAGCCTCATATTTGGCCACATTATTAGTGCAACTAAATTGCAATAAAAAATATGAGAAGTATTTGTTTCCTTCTGGAGAAATCAACATAACTCCTACACTGGACCCATTTTTACTTCTCAAACCATCAAAGAAAATTTCCACAGTCCCTCATAATGTTGATGTTTTAACCAATTGAGGTATGATTGTTCCTTCTTCATGGATGCAGTATGTACCCAATCCAGTTTCCTCCAACAATAGTCATCTAGATTCTTCATCCACCAATAAATCAGCATAGGGATCATATTGAATATCTATACTTACCTCATCAAGTAATGTATCGGGAACCTCTTCTATGAGAGTGGTTGGTTCATGATCAACATCTTCATCCTCTGGATCACAAATAGCATAATTCCCATTTATGGGATTAGTAGTGTATGGCTCCACATGATTATGGAAAATCAGTTCTACTCTTATAGTCACCTTCATTCCATAGTGAGTTATAAGAATCATATGTGACCAATCTGATGACAAGTAACCACCCATCTTGGCAGTGAAATCTCGTGATAGGAAAATGGCAAAGAGAGGAGGAAGATCAATAATGGATATGTCTTGTGTGAATGACAAGTTGGGACATGCATGGATGGTAAGCTGAGAGTCCCTTAATAACTCCAACAGTCTTAACAGTTGTGCCATCTAGCTAAACAACTCCTTTTGCAATTGGTGCATATTGTATGCCTAACACATCTACGAATCTGTTTAGGCATAACGGAACTACTGGCTCCAGAATCGATCATGCAATTATGAACCAAATGATCACCAATGATTAGGAAACATAAAATGGTGGTGGCTTGCTAGCCTTAGGAGTTTATTTCTCTCTGGTTGACACAGACTTGTTGATTTTTTTGTTTTATGTCTTGATGATCCATTAGTTGTACAAAAAACTATTCAAAGCCTCTTGCAGTAAATTCCATTGAGAAGGAATTGAGAGTGTGTCCCACATTGTGATGCTCAGGTTGGTTTTCTTCATTTGTTCTACAATGCTGAATGGAATTGCCCCAAACTTTTCTAATGCATTTTGGGCATTAGAGTCTTCTTTTGGAAAATTCTTATTTGGCACTGTGATGCCTGAAGAACCTTCTCACCTCACATCTTGGCTAATAGATGTTTTTGGTGGTTTCTTTCCCACATATTTATCAACTTGTTGCTTCTTTCTAGGGGATGTGAAGTGGATGTTTGATCAGATTTGGGAGATTGAGATTCCATTTCTCTCTTCTTAGAATGAGTGTTGGCCGCCACTAATGAGGATTCTACATTCAACCCATAAAACTCTTCATCTTGCCAACTAAGCAAAGTGACTTCTTCAGGGGCCTGCAGTTGATTTGATTTGCTTTTTGTGATGAATTATCTATTAACTCTGAAGGGGAAGATATTATTTGAACCATAAGGGCCTGACTAAGAACTCCATGGGGAAAATATTTTGATTGTGGGGTTGAGAACAAGGATAACACCATTCGTAGTCTTGGACTAGATTATTCTGGACAGGTACTATGGCTCTAGATGAGCTAGCTAGCAAAGAGGGTTAAAATTTCAAAGGCCTGACATTTGTAGCTTGACCTGCAACTTTGATTTTGAGGTTGGTTGTTCCCTTGGAAAGGAGGAAGGTTAGCCTATACTTCTGGTTTTGTGGCTGGTATGGATGATTATATTGAAATTATTTCCTCTTGAGTGCAATGAGCTCATTTCCAAAAGTTTACAGTAGTGACTTGAATTCAAATAGATCATTCAAAGAGGTAGGGGTAGACTGAGCTTGGTTGATTAGAGGCCACTGGAATAGGAGTGATGATAGGCTGATTATTTGTAAGATCCAGGAGAAAATGGACATTGGAGGTCATGGAGCTATCTTTCCATCCTAAATCAAGGAATTTTCACTCTTATGGCAAATGTCGTAAGCATCAAGTAATGTAGTCCCTCCCATGGACTGGATCATAATTGCTACTACATCACTATTCAAGGCTCACAAATAGTATAAGAATGCATTATTTGAAGAAGGTTTTATGAGTGCTGGAATCCTATTCTAGGTCCTGTGGAATCGAAAATTGAAATCACTCATGTATTCTTGGGGAGCTCTCTTCATGGTAGTGAGTTGTTCCAAAAGTGATAGGTGATCACTCTTGTCTTCAAACTATTTACAAAGTTTTTCTCCCAACTCATCCCAAGTGGTTATAGTGCCAACACTTAACCCTCAAAACCATTGAAGTTATTTTCCCTTGAAAGAGGTGGCAAGAAGTCTAACCACAATGTTATCCTCCATGATGTTATGTACGACACAAATGCTTGGCTACATCAAGAATATGTTCCACTAGAGTAACGTGAGTTTCCCCTATATAAAAGGGTAAAATTTTGAGTGCGTAATAGGTATAGGGTCACATTGAGCCAACAGAAGAGGATTTCTTATATTGAAAGGGGGAAAAACTTGGTTTTGTGCCATAGCAGAAAGAGGTTGGTTATTCCTTGGTGGAGGAAACCTTCCATATGGAGGGTTGAATGACCCCTACGAGGTAAATCTAAACTGGTGATAATGAAATGCCTCTTCTCCTTCTCTTTGTAGGAGACAGGAAAGTTCAATATGCTGGTAATTTCCTTGCTTTGAAGAAGCTCTTGTCTGAATTATTTGCATAAGTTAACACACTGAGATTTTTGAATCTAGAGATATAGAGTCACCAGGTACTTTGTTTTATGTAAGTGAGAAGAGAAGTACCAACTCTCTGTCCCACTCCGGGCATGCCAAAAATGTTGTCATCAAATCACTACACCCTCTAAATGGCCAGAATGTGAATAGGATGTTCGGTGTGATTGGGAACATGGGATCACCTCTCAAGCTGTGGGACTTGGGCTCGAGGTGAACCTCTGAGAGAAGGCCAACTTCCTCTTCCTAAACTAAGTGTTGTACTACTCCTAGTGTAATAAAATGGTTATCTAAACCTAGGCTAACATTTTCATGGGTTTTAGGAAGAGATTTGCAAGAATTGAAACTATACTAGGAATGGTGATGCACCAAATAAAGGGTATTGTTAGACTCAAGAAGGGTTAATTTGAAGAGGGTGTGTGCACCACAAGTCAACTTCACCTACTGCAACTTAGAGAGGATACAAAATATCACAAACTAGGAAGCATACGTTCCTTTTGTTAAACTCAGATTATGCATAACAGATAGATCAAATTCAATTAGAAACACAATCAATCACCACAATAATATAAAATAAGCACATGTCAAACATCTATTTCACTTATAAAAGTCAATGATAATATGGCTTGTATATAACAGAAGGAAGATAACCTTTTCACAACTGATATTCAAACAATTATATCACTTTCTAACAAAATGAAATAAGATATTCTGAGATAAAGGCAAGCCAACCACTTATACTAAGGAACTATGCATTCACAAAGCATAAACACATCAACCATTAACACAATAACTCATCTTTCCATGAAAAATATCACTCTAAATGTAATTGAAAGGTTTCTGAATATTCAAAGCACTCTTCCAAGCTTGAAGAGTAACTTCTCCAAAAATTGATCTCCCTAAAGACTTAATGTACTTCTCTATTTATAAGTTCCTTAGGTTGAGCCATTACAACTGGCCTTAACTAACAAAATACTAAAAATATAAATGTTATTAAGTTCTAGGAACATGCTCCCATAAAAATAGCAAAGTTTGTTGCAAGAATTTGACCCAGTCACCCTGCAACTTTGACCGATCCAGAGCTTGGATCAGTCCTCTCATGGCCACCTAGCTTTGGTGGGCTCTACAACATTCTCTAGCTCCACTTTTTCCTTGGTCCTTCTCCCACACAAGCCATCCAATGTTTGTATTTGATGAAACACTTAATAATTCCTTAATTTCTTCATCCTCTAGTCCACATGCGTAGTGATTAACTACATCTTCCATCTCAATCTCCTTGCTACTTTGGATGGAACTCTTCTGAGTTTACCTACTACCTTTCTTAGTCAACCAGTGAAATTATGGCATGAAACCAACATGTCAATAGAATCACTGCAGAAGGTTCTAGTTACTTCATCATCCCTTTTTACCAAGTCCTTGAAATTCAAGCTTGATCTGATCCTCAGGAAGAGCATCGATGTTTTCATTGAAGAATTTACAATTAATATTATCAAACTCCTCTGAAATTTCATTTAGAGCATCCATTATCTCTATACACTTGTCATCCAATTTCTTAATTAGATCCTACAAAACCTGAGACCAAAACTCCATAGATTTTGATACTCGAACAACTTTGAGGCATCATCTATTACATCTTCTTGGAGAAGAAAATATGAATCTTCTTCTCTGATCTCACTCCATGTAGTCAAATTCAAGTTCAAATTATTATTGTCTTCGGAGAAGGTTTCATCCATTTTCCGAATAGAGGTCCTTTCAGCTTGTAAATCATTGTATATGTCAACTACTTCCTTTATCAAAGGATTGGCTTCTTGTAGTATACACTCCATCCATCCATTTACCGATCTTCCCTTCTAACCTATCTTCTCAATCTCATGATAAGAAATATCATCGAGGGTGGAAGAAATTATCAGAGCCGTGGTAGTTGAAATCTCAGTAGATGGAGAAGGTTGTGTCACTTTTCTCAACAATGCAGTGAGTTGTTCAACCTTTGCTTTGAGCTCATCCTTGGAAGCCTTGTCCTTGTCATATTTCTCTAACATATTTCCAAGAGCAGTCTACACATCCTATTTTTCCCCTTCATGTGTTGCTTTTCCCAGTGAAAATCTAGAAATTTGATAATCTTCTTGTTGTAATAGTTTCCTTAGTTTTCCCTTTAATGGGAGTAGCAACCTCTATGACCCTTTCTCCAAATTGATTTACCAATAGGATGGAAACAATCTTTGGCCTCTTGGCCTACCTTTTCGGTGTGTGTTCCAACACGCTTAGGTCTATAACATCCACCAGAGGTACTTTCTTTTTATGTTTTGGAGTCTAGTGAAACAGCCATTCTGGTATAGCAGATGCTTGATGAAAATGGCACCACTAATTCGGTACCTGAAGCACTAGTCAAAACAAGAGCACCAGTAACATTAGTTGGAATTTGAATAGAGGTGGCAATAATGGATGGGGTAGATGTGAGGATGGCCATAGGAGTGGACACAATGGGATTAGAAGATGAGATGGAAGGAAATGGAAGTGTTAGAGGAAGTGAAGTAGAGATGGGTGACCCAATCATTTCCCTACTAGAGAGAACTAGAAGAGATGAGAACACTTGGGCCATAGAAGGAGATGGGAAAGAAGAAATGATTGTAGAAATGGAAGGAAATGATGTAGAAAGTGACAATGGAAGAGAAAGGGGAGATGACAGGCCTTGTGAGATACTTGGAGAATCAGTGACTTAAACTATTTCTAAAATTGATATTGTTTGGAGACATGGCCTTAGAAGCAGGAACCTTAGAGAGATGAACTTCCAACAACAAATGAAATCTTCTTGGGGACTATATGGGCCCTTTGGGTAGCCCTCTTTCCTTTAGTAGGTGTTGGAAGACTCATTGTTGATTGGGATTCTGTTCTTATAGGTTGATCTAACCCTTTGGGTGGAATTCCCAAAGTAGCCAACCAATTATATGTCCTTTGTAAAATGGGCCCACCCTCTCTTTAGTATTGCAACATTCTTCTACATACCAATCAATCCATGGTAATGGTTGATTGGAAACATTGTTATCTTTGTAAGCTACATCCAATACCTCTTCTTCATCCTCCATTCCCTTTGGAATCTCTGTGATCCCAAACTGTCGAACCTCATCCAGGGTCAACCTTTCATATTCCCATTTTCGGATAATAAAATCATCTCAAAATGAATCCAAATATCCTTTCTAATTGAGGTACATGAGAACTGGATAAACCTGTTTCACTAAACTTTCCCCAGTAATCAAAATTCATTCAAGGATGAAATGTTTTGCAAGGTCACTTCTACCATTTCCATCCACATTCTTTTCCTTGTAAATACTTGCACATGTATATATCTACCAATTGAAATGGGAAACTAGACTCCCACCTTGTGTCATTTGTTCTATATTTTATGGTAGTCCAACAATTATCAAACCAATTCTAACAAAACCCATTTGTCCAGGACATCTTGGCAGCTTACTAGGAGCACCTACAAAACCAGAATCCATATGTATGTGAATGTAGGAAACTATAGGTAAATATCCCCCACTTGCATGTACTCCTTGAAAGCTTCATCTAAAATTCTTCTATTGTATAAATCCTTATCGAACCAGTAAAGGATAACAACAAGAAAGCATCATTTATCCTGTGGAAGTGTCTACTTCCTTCATCCATTGTAAGATGAGGATAAAAATCATAAATTTTGAGGCACTCCTTACACCTTTAGTATTCAAACTAGTGAAATCTCCCATAGTAGTGGTGGAATAGACCAAGAAAGAGGTCATGAAAAATTTCTTCGAAGACAAAACCTTACTTAATTGATAATAAATGGAGTTGTTGATATGCTCCCCCATCATATAAGTTCCTTGTTTTTCTTGATGGTGGAAATGTATAAGAACATCCATTCCTAAAATTCCTTTCACAGAGGAAAGGCCTGAAATTCTACTTAATAATACGATAATATCGTTCACTTCTGGATGAAGTCTGATCGATAAAGGGTCTTTGGCAACTTGGTGAAACTCTTGGCCAAGTAGCTCTTCATCATGACCTTTGTACATAAATCAGTCTCTTTATCCCAATGTTTAACAACTTCCTCTGGTGAAATTTTGGTGTAGTCTTCAACATCCAAGAGTTTGAACAAGTCTTCAAATAAATCAACATCTAATCAAATTACCACCTTTCCATCAACATCCTTTACTTGACTTGGAGTCTTCATCAAAATGGGTTGTTGTAGCCAAGAAAAACTCAAGGTAATGCATTGATGTAGGGAAACTGGGAACAAGTCCACTTTCATAGATAGCTTGCATCCAGGATTTCTTATTAGGATCCTTTACCCTTGCCCAGAAATCAAGAAAATCAACCTGCTGAGATCGGTATCTCCTATGTTCCCTAAGTCCGAAGATAAAAAAGAGTGAGGAGAAACTCCTAGGAATGTATACTTCATTTTCTCTTTGCCCTTTACTGAAGATGTTGACATTAAATTCATGTTTTGGAATCTAAAAATCCTTTGGAACTTTGTAACCAATACGCAAAGGTCCCAAATGTCAAAGTCCAAAAGTTCCAAAAAAATTTAACTCCGAAGTGTGAAACCTCTGAAAACCCGAACAATAGATGTTTGAAAGTTTGTAAAAATTAATCTCTCAAAACACCAAAAATCCAACCTCCGAAAAAATTCTAACCTCCAAAAAGTGAGAAGTTCCGAACTCTGAAAACAAACACCTCCAAACTCCAAAAATTCCAACCTCCAAACTCCAAAATGAAAACCTCCAAAAAGTGAAACCTCTCAAAGTTCAAAATGAACACCTCCAACCTCCAAACTCTAAAAATGAACACTCAACCTCCAAAAATGAAAAGTTTTGAAACCACATACCTTTCACCAAGGCATAGAAAGAAAGGAAAATGCTTGGGAGGATCTCAAAATGAACTCTAAGCTGGATGCCTATAAAAATGGGATTTTGTAACTATGTAGGTCATGAAAAACCTTCAAGGAAAACATGGTGGATGCCAAGGGTTCCATTTTCAAACACAATAAGGAAGAACAAATGAAAATAACAAGGAAGAAGACAAACCACAAAGATCTTAAACCAAAAATAAATAAACTAAAATAAAATACCTTGAAAATGATGCCAAAAGTACAAGATGCAGTAAAAACTAGATCATCAGAAAATGTCAGGTGAAAATGACAGATAAAATCATGAGTTTAAATAGAAAAAACCCAACATTAATGCCCAAATTGACCCGTATGGAAGTAGGTAAGGATTAAATGCACAAAGAACTCCAAAATTCTGAAACCCAAAAGTTTGAAAGTCTGAAATTTTAGACTTTCGAGTTTTAGACTTCAAAATTAGGAGGTGAAAATCATGGACTAGCGATGGAAGAACTCCAAAACCCAAAAGTATGAAATTTTGAAGTTTCAGACTTTTGGACTTTGGAAAGTCCGAAAGAAAATATCAAAAATGGTTAGGGAAGTTACGAAACCCAAAATTCTGAAATTCCAAAATTTTAGAGTTTGGACTTTTTAGACAGACTCCAAATAATTATTTTACCCAAAAAGTGAAATAGAATTTCAAACTTGAAATCCTAAAACTTTGAGATTTTAGACTTTCAAATTTCAAAACTAAGAAATCTGAAAAATCATCAATTACCAAGGAAGTTCCGATTTGAAAGTCCAAAAGTTTGAATTTTTAGACTTTCAGGTTTTGGATTTCGGAACTTCAAAATCACAATTTTAATTTTTTCCATAAAACTTCCAAAAGGGAAAATCCCCAAATCCAAACTTTGAAAAATTTCAAACTTTTCAGATTCAAATAATTCCCAAAAACTGCTAAATACTTCCTCCCATGAAGGATTTTCAAAATTTTGTTTTGATCGGTTTTAACATCTATTTCTCAAGGTAGATTTTAAAATTTAATGATTTTGAGATTTCCTCTCTACAATCGATGATCTTGATCCTCTCTCTTCATCAATGATAATCACGTTCGACGCATTATAATTGATGGAGGTGATAAAATTAATATCGTTTCTTCCCATGCATACAAACTTGCACATACCCTCCCATTACATGCATAAAAACCCGGTTATGTTGCATTCTTTCAATGATGCCTTGACTTCTACCCTTAGCACCATCATCCTCCACATTCACGTGGATCCCCGCACTTTGATCTCAAGTTTTTCTATGTTATGGAGGGGAATTTTAATATAACTTTCGCTTGTCGACCACGGATTTGTGCCATGGGGTGTGTTGCTTCAACCCTTCACCATTGTGTAAAATTTGAGTATGAAGGGCACCCCTACACCATTAATGTGGATCCTTCCCTTTTTAAAATATGTAACATGCTTTATACACAAAATTAAGTCCTTGTTCCCATCAAGGTATCTACCGTAGAAACACCAAATTTATATTCATGTTTCTACTTGTTCCCGATATTATGCTAATACACCTTGTTATTCACCCATTTGCAATTAATTAATTAAATTGAGTAATTAATACACATTATACCCCTTTGGATTAATTAAATTAATCCCATGTATCCTTTGTACCCCTTTGGCTAAATTAATTATTATTTATTAATTAAATAATTAATTAATTAAGTGTTTACACATCCTAGTCATCTTCCACTGATCAAACTCCACTTTGAATACCTAGTTAACTACACTTCTAGAATCCGTAAAGGTGGGGGCAATTAAAATGCATGTACAACCACCTTTCAAGATGCATCTTTTTGTAATTAATTTCATTATTTCCCTTAACACTATTGCAACTACCCATAATGCTATTTTTAGCATGTTCATTTATCCATGCATAACCACTTTCAACTAATTTTGTTTCTATAAATTACAAGCTTACCTTCCTTCCAATCCCTCTTGAATTTGAAGCACAAAAACTCTGTTGAATTATGTTTGTAGCATTTTCCTTCAAATCTTGGAGAGCACTCAAGAGCACCCACAAAACACTTCGACTTTCTTTCTACGTAAGGTTTCATAGAGACCCTTATCTGAGGTTTGCATAGAAGGTTGTTGAGAGGTTTGCATGGTTTGTTTATCTTTCATTTTGGTAATTTTCTCTATTTACATTTTGGCATGCCCGGTGGGACTCACACTCCATTGTCTTTCATTTATAGTTTCTTTCTTTGTTCCTGTGTTCTTCATTTCATAATAACCTTCTTGTTTGTCTAAGCTTTTACAGGTGAACTGAGATGAGTGTTTGTAGTTGCAGGAAGTTGTTTACTTTCCATTTTTTTCTTTTAATATACCAGTTTCTATGTTCTTCATAATTATATTCTTTATCTGTGTGTAGGTAAGTCAATTCACTGCACATTCTGCACCACCTACACACAAAAAAAAGGTTTAGATTAGATTTTTATTCAAATTTTTGCATATATCGGGGATAATTTTAGTGGCAAATATTCGTAATATTGCGAATATTCCATTTTTGAAAAAATTTAAAAGGTGAATTTTCTCAAAAGATTAGTGACTTGTTCACCTAAAAATTAAATTTTAATTTTTTTAGGGGTAAGCTTCACCTACCCTTGAAACCATCCCCTATATAATTCTAGATTATTCACCAGGTAGAACACTACTAGATCACTCATACTAGCTGGGGGCATATGTATTATCAAGTACAATAAATGCACGACATGAGGGCGGAGGCTACGAGACGCGTGATATGAGGGTAGAGGCTACGAGACATACGACAAAGAGTTTTTGATGCACGACATAGAGAGTTTGTTGATGCATGACATGGAGATTTTTTTGACATGTGATAGGAGTGTGGAGGAAGTAGACGCATGACAAAGAGTTTGTTGATGCGTGACACAAAGATTTTTTGTCGCACGACCGCAGGGTAGAGAGTGCTGCAGATGCGCGACGGAGAAGATTTCTATCACGCGTCAACAAGGTGGTTGATGTGCATCAAAAAACCTCATTGATGTACATCAACAAACTTGTTGACATGTGATAGTAAATATCCTATCGCGCGTTTGTAGCCTTATCTATCACACCTCTTAAAAATCAGGTGAAAATTTTGTTGTTGGACCCCCAAAAAATTTCCTTCCCACAAAACCGGTTCCAAGGATATTCACCAGGTATTTTCCACCTCCGATTTCTAAGAGGTCTCTTAAAATGAACCACGACATATATGCAGGTTTGTTTTTTGTTTTAAATTTAAAGAAAAACATACATTTGAAAACAAGCAAAAAAAACCAAATTTATTACTATCTAATTCTACCCATCCACCCCCTCCCTACCGGGCTTAGCCACTCGACCGAGCCACCTCACATCCTCACCTTGCCCCACGGTGACCCCGACCTATCTACCTCACCACTCATCCAACCCAGCTTGCACCACCTCCTACCTCACTCCCCTTTCCCCCTTTTGACCCACCCCATCCTAAGATTTCTAAGCCTCGTTCCCTCACCTCTTAACGACCCCCATTCCCAACTCCTCGTAGCTTCCCTTGTAGCTTCCCTCACCCTTCCCGAGCCCTCAACTCACTGCGCACCCCCGACCCCACGTCCCTTTCTCCATACTTCCTGCGATCCCAACCTACTGACTTCATTCTCATTCCCCACAAACCTTACCCCCTAAGCCGAGCCCATCTTTGCCCCTTCCCATCCACGTAGACCACGGTTCACTATCGCACCATTCCTAAGCCCTCCAAATCCATTCCCATCCCTATCTTGAGCTTCCTCACAAGACCAACTCGCCAAACCCTACTCACCCACACCGCCTTGGCTCACTGCCGGACCAACTCACCGAGCCCTTCTATAACCACACCCACCGAGTCCCAACCTAAGTCCTCCACGAGCTTCCCCTGCACACACATACACACATATAAAAAATTAGGTCTTTTTCATCCTTATAAACTATAGTCTTAGTTTTAGGTTTAGGTTTTTAGTTCATTTATTTTATTTAATTTTATTTCTAATTTCCATTTCAAATTAATTTCTTTCTAGCTTCTTTTCCTTTTCACTTAGTTTCTTTATTTCTGTCTATTGGACTAACTGTGCAGTGTTTCGATTTAGTGTTATTGGGATTCTTGAATCAATTTTCATCACCTTTTTAAATTCCTTGTGCATGCATCTCATTGTTTTTGTTTCACGGCTAATGATTTCTAACGTGTTTTGTGTGCTTCTTGCTTGTCATTTTTGTTGTTTTTCAGCAACTAACACAAATCAGTCACATGTATGCTCTTCTCTCATGCTTTTTAAAGTGATCTTGGGAATAAGAAATGTGGTTGTTTCTTTCTTTTTCATTTTTGGGGAATTAACATTTCACTTAACCAAAACCACCCACATGTATAATCTTTCCTCATGATTTTTAAAGCAATATTTGAAATCAAAAACATGGGTTTGCTTATGTCATCTTGTTCATTTGTTTTGTTATTTTTACCTCATTTTGAAAAACTTTCTAATCATTGTTTACAGGACCTTCTCTCACATAAGGTGGTTACTGACATTGAAAACTGCTAACTGCAGGTTGCCAAAGGAGTTCAACCAAACCACATTCAAAATATTTGATTTACGGAGTTCGATTAAGAGCTAGGGCTCGACCTCTTAACTAGAACATAACCCCCTTGGCATAAGCCTTAAGCTACAAAAAGGGGGTGGTTCTAGGAACCCCAAATTAGTCCACACCTTGAGGGAACTGGTGGACGAAATGGGAACCTTTTCTCCTACCTAAATAGTAAAGCCTTTGTGAGCTAAAGTCACAAAATATCCTTAGTGGCGGCCCCAGATGATTCATTATGAGTAAGATATTTTCTTAGGGTTTTAAAGGGGTTTAAGTAAATTCGTCAACTAGAAATAGTGTCAAGCTCGCTCAAATTTTTTTTGATACCTAGTTGAGAGATCCACCCATGAAGCCACACACTTTCCAAGCCAATCTATGGTAGAGGCCGAAAATAAACATTCAAACAAAAACTTCTTTTTGATTTTCTTCTTTTGTTTTTCTTTCTTTTTGTAGTAGTGTTCCAAACTCAATTTTTCCCAAATACTCCTTGTTTGGGATCCATCTTTCACTTTTCTTATCTTTTCATCTTTTTCCAAACTATCCTTGTTTGGATTCTACTTTCATCCTCATTTCATCTGTTCTCATTTCCTTTTCTTCTCATCATTAGTCATTCACTAACCTTCATTTTACTCTCAATTTTCCCCTTTTTAGAACTTTCATCTCTTTTTTATTATTTCAATTTTCTCTTTTTTCATCCTCATTGTCTTCTCCATTTGAGCTTCTTTCACTCATTTGGATTTTTATTCACTTATTTGATTCTTTCCCTTTCATGATTATAAAATCCTTCTATCTGTTGTATTCACCTCCTCAAGTTCATCTCCCATTTCATTCAACACTTAAACATTTGGATTACATTTCCTAAATTTTAAGTTTTCATCCTCTTTTCGACATCAAGTCTTGAGTTGTGGATATCCACGTCCTCACTCAAGCACTTTCATCTTACAACTCACATCTTATCGGTGTTGTGTTTCACTTTTCCACAACTTATTTCATCACATTTCATCTTCATTCTCCTCTTACAACCTTTATTTTGACAACATCATTGTTAAATTGAATACATTTTCTTTCTTCACATCTCTAACTTGACAACATATTTGTTGCATTCTAGACACTTCATCATATCTTATTTTTAATGCTTCCGCTGTCAATATTTGATTCTTATCTCTTCATTAGCCTCTTCCTTCTTAACTAATTCTTGTTAAGGGTTGAGCACATTGCATACAATTTGAATCCTTTTTTCATACCCTCTTCCCATTTAGCATTCATTTTTTCTAGGTGGTAGAGTGCATTTTACAATCAATTTATCCTCGCTTCTTCACTCTAGCATTCACATTGTTAGAGGTTGAACAAATTCAAACTTTTTTCACTATAACCATCCTCCATTCTAGCGTTCACTTTGTTATAGGATGAGAACCTTTATCATGTCACGCTACTCTTCCATCTTGGCATTCACTTTGTCAAGTTTCAAGTTTATCAAACACTTCGCATGCTTCCATCTTAACATTCACTTTGTTAAGGGTTGTGTCACTCATATCTTCCAAACCTCTTTCCCATATTAGCATTCACTTTGTTAAGGGACAAGTTATTATCAAACTTAATTGCACACCTCTCTTCCATCATCACATTCACTTTGTTGTGGGTTGAGTTATCTTTCACATATCTCTTTTGCTCCCTCCCTCTTTTAAAAATGGTGGGAACACAACACAAAGATTATAGTCCTTTTGGAAGGGGTGAACAAAATCCTTTTAGAAATTTTGATAGTGATAATGACCAAAACTTTGAGGATGATCAGAATGAAATCTCACTCAAAGAACAATCCCGGAGTTGAAAATATTTTACATATGAATAAAGACCATTTTTTTGTCTCCTTGATATGGGAGAAAAATTACCCTCTGACTTTGAAGAAGCTAGTTTAAAAACATTACTTGGAAAAACACCACCTAACAAGGGTGAACCTTTCATTTCAAAAACAATGATGATGAGGTGGGACCTCGTCACATAAATACTAATGATCAAAGCAGTTCCACCTTGAACAATGCCAAAGGAAATGAATCAAACAAAGAAAAATATAACGAAAGGAACAAAGGAAAATCAACTGATTTGACCACTGATCCTACTCAATCCCTCATGAATCAAATTAATGACATGGATAAACAACTTTCTATTTTAAATTCCAAAGTCACCAATGAATCCCATGATAAGGAGGTGCCAAAGAAATCTAGTGACGCTTCATTTAAGATTCATACCACACACTCCAAAGATAACAATAACTCTACAAGTGATGGCTCCTTATATTTCTTACGAAAAACTCATCGTTTTCCAAAGAATGGAAAATGAAGAAGGATACCATCTCTAGTATGAGACATCAAGGAAAACAATTTAGCTTTGAATAATTGTGTCCTTACCCATTCGATAAGGAAATTTTGCATGTTCCTTTTCCAAAATCTTTTGAGATGCCCAAATTTGACAAATATAGGGGAAAGAGTGATCCTAGAGAGCATATCAAGGAGTTTTATATGGATTTCCAAGAGTTTTCCTATAGTGATGTCTTCTTAAGGCATCTTTTTCCACAAATTCTAGGAAGAAAAGTCATGGACTAGTTCCTTCTTCTCCCCAAGGGCTCTGTGAAAAATTTCACGGACCTCTTAGAAAATTTGGTCAAACATTTGTCATTCAACATAGAGTCTAAAATTATAATGATGGAATTTTGTAATGAAAAATAATGAACAAATGAAACCTTCGCATAATTTCTAAAATGATGGCATGGGATTTCTATCCATTTCCAAAGCTCCATTCCCGAGAAGTAGCTTGTGAGCATATTTTTACCCAAACTCAACAAAGGTGAGTTATCCTTTCACATGTAAATGTATTTCCTTAATACTTTCAAAGAAGTTATTGCGAAAGGATCACAGATTGAAAAATCCCTTATTGTAAAAGGTTTGATTAAACCTCATTCAAAATACAATGAGAAACATAGTAACCATTCTAATAGCTCTCACCAAGAAAAATCTAAATATGTTAACCACAATTATAATATGGTCAATGATGGTATTATAAATAACCACAATGTCCAAAACACTAAGACTAGACCAAACAAAGGTAAACAACCTCTTGTTGTTTCTAGCAAAGAGGTTTCGTCCTCTCCTGATTCTAAACAACATCATTTCACTCCTTTGGGAGAACCTCTATCAAATTTCCTTCAAAAATTGTTAATGCAAACATGGTTACTTATCCCATCACTAGACCTTGGGTTGAGGGAGAACCCAAGCCTACTTGGTACAAGACTCGATGCTATAACACCTTTGACAAATTGTTATCTTTCCTCTTTTGCATTGCAAGCATTGACATGTGATTTTTATTGATAAGGTGTGTTCCTTTGATTGTTGGAAATCATGCTTGCCATGGATAAGTCATTTCTGCTCTTGGATTCATTTGGTTGAAATGTTGTTGCTTGCAAAGAATCCATTTTTGTTTTGGATAGATAAGTTGTAATCTGGTAATGATGGTTGCAAACTTATCTCTATTTATTATCACATCCTTGGACCAATTCCATTGATCCAAGGTATGTTTTAAATCCTCTTACCTAATCTAAATGGTAAACTGACATTCAGAGGTTTAAAGACATAATGGACTGAACTCTTGTATGTTTACAAATTCTTTTATCTTCTTAAAGGATCATGCCTGCATTCTGTTATATGTTATGTGCTTATATCTTTTTATTGATCTCTTCAGGATGCTTTATGGTGTTAAGTGGAATAAGGCCTACTTTAGGACTATTGAGGAAAAATCTCACCCTGACGTATGCGATCTGTCCTAACAGATTCTAAACTAAGGTAGATGTACCTATTTTCTATCTATGTCTACTTTATTTGGGATAACATCCTATCCTAAGTTGCATGTTCTAAGTTGGGATGTGGGGAATAACCTAAGGTGATGCTAGGTCTATTTCTAACCTAATACCTAATACTAAATTGTTGTGAAGTATGACCTATCCTAGGATGGCAATTTACCTATTGTAATGTTTGTAAACCTATGGTAAATAATTCTAAACTATCCTATGGTCATATTCTAAGCTAATGGTATCTATCCTAAACTAATGAAGTGTTGGAAGGGGACCTAAGGGTCGTATGGCAAGTTGGAAGCTTGGCAATGGTTCCTAAGTTATTAATTTGATTTGATTTTTGAAATAAATGGACAACATACTGCCAGTTTAGGCAGAGGCATGTAAATTTAGTGGGAGTCTACGTGGAGTCATCACAAAGATTTAGTGATGCATGCAGAAGTTGAATTGAGTCTCGCCAATTTTGGATGGCGGTGGCATGGAGAGATAGGTGGGAGTTTGGGAATTAATGGCATTTATGAACCTCATTTTTGGTGAGCAAACCACCTTGGAAACCATGTAGGTGGATTTTTTGGAGGTTGTTTGGTCATTCATGCTTTTCAATTTTTTCTTTGCATGGAGCTATCTGGTTCTTTGAACCAACAGTTCTATTTTCAATTTGTGGCTATTTTTTATTCCCTTGGTCTATTTTCGATTCAAGGGAAGTATATGAGACATTTGAGAAAGAAGTTTTTGGTTGTTGATCTTTCTTGGAGAAGAAGAAGTTTTGGAGGCTCGGCTGGAAGTCTTCTTCAAATCGACAGAAGCACTATCAGGCATGATAGGCTCTATCCATTAAGATTTCTTTCTTTTCTCAAAATGTTCCATTAAAACAACTCTGCTCTCATGAGATAATTGGGTTTTTGTTTTTATTCTAGTTATTTGTTTTTCTTGCTAAAGGAACCTCTATTTTCTTGGTTTATGGAACCTTTGCATGATAATTTTATCATTGGGTGCTTTCTCTGAATGAGTCGATGGTGAAATACACTTGGGGTTGTTTGAGACTTGAGTGTTTTTGATTGAATCTGTATTCTAGTTTGTTTTCTCGAAAAAGGGTTTAAGTAAGTTGTTTTTGCCTTGAGCTTCGAATTGGAAGTCTCTTTTGAAATTAGAAGGTAAATGAATACTCTTCTCTGATGCATCCTTGAGTTATTAAAGTTGTATTACTCCTTTGTGGTCTGTATGGGTATATATTTCAAATCATTGCTTGAACACGAACTTGTATGAAGGTAAGGAATGGATATCTTGTTTCATCTGTTCTAGGTAAACTTGCATTGTTCAAACTGAATGTCTTTGATTGTTTTTGGAAGGTAGAAGAATACTCTCCTATGTCGTATCTTTTTTTTTAGAAGTTTAAATACTCCTTTTCGGGACTATATTTGTATACTTTGATCTACAGTATGAACTCAAACTTGTGTTAAAAAAAAGGTTAATGGGTGAAGGAGGTTTATGGAATTGTCTATATTCTGTACTCTAAACTTGTATAAAAATGTGAAGGAATAAATTGCTCTATTTCTATACTAATCTCCACTACTTCGAACCTTAAAATTGATGGGAGCTGAGTAAGTTATGGTATTTTGATTAACGGTTTCAGTTTGAGCTCATGAGGGAAATAGAAGGAAAGTTTGACTTAAAATTTTGTTGTTTGGTTTTAGTATTCTCTTTTGAAACTCTTGAAAGGACTTCTAGGTTTTAAATGGTCTTGGAATTTAACTATGGAAATAGTAGTGATGAAGTCTTCTGTGTAGTTCATTTCTGTTTGAGTCTTCCTTTAAAATTTTGGAAGTTGAGTGTCATCAGTAGATAGTTGAAGTTATGTTGTTTGAATATACATTGGTAGATGGTCTTCTCCAAGTTGATACCATTATTATCATTCTTAGCTCTATTTGAATTTCTTAAGTTCGATATTTCCATCCTTAACACTTTTAGGACTTGGATGTGGTTGGTAAACTTACTCATCCAGAGCTGGGAAACTACCTGGTAATTTGTTAATGTATCATGTAAGATATGACTGTTGTAACTTCATGGGATTCGTTGAATGGATAATTCAACTCTTTGATTGTTTGTTTTGTTGTTGAACGAACCAAATCATTTTTGTTGTAAGCTTTCTTGATCTCTGTTCACTCAAAGGATGGTTCCTTCCTTCTCTGAATGATTACGAATATGAGATGATCTTTTCGTAGACTTACTTTTCTTGAAGGAATGAATGGTTGTGGATCACTGACTGGAATCTTCAATGATGTAGAACAATTCACTAAGGTTGTAGTGAGTTGATAACTATTTTTGTTTCTCACATCCTTCTTGGAATGAAATAAGTATCGATTAACGGTTGTTGTTTCTTTAAATGGTGAATCTCTTTGAAGGTTTATTTGAAGATACAATTATGTATGTAATCGGTTCTGTATCTTCTGTACCTAATTTCTATATCTTAAAAGAATTGGGGGTATGGTGAATTGTCTCTACTAGTTCTTTTACTACCTTATTTCTTTTGAATGAACAATAGAAACCTCTTCTAGGAATAACTCCTTCCTCTTCCACTCTCAGTGGTAAGCTCTCCATTGTCATTTTTGGAAACTGTAGGGTAGGATGTTGATTCTTATTTTCTGAAGATGCATATGGGAATTTGGTTTAACCGAATGATGAGGAAGTTGTAAATTGTTTACTCTTCAGTTCAATCTTCCTTTCTTTATATAAACCTGTTATAGGTTTAATAGAATCAATTGCATTACTTTTATTAAAGTAATTGAGTAGTAATTGTTACTACTTACTTCTCCACTTAAATTGTATTGAAGGAAATTAATAATTGTTTTAGTTAATTGAAGTAAAACATTGTGGCTGGGAAATACTTTTCTAATGTTAATAAGAGGCCTAATCTAAGAACCTAGGCTATATATTTTTGACCTAGAATTAGGCTGCCACATCTAAATTGTGAATCTCTTAATTATTTAAGTTGTTGGATGATTCATCCTATAAACGTTACTATGTTGGAATGAACTTGACCGTACATGTTTTCTTGAAACTTTGTAAAGATGAACAAGAAGGTCTTTGTTTCTGAAAGTAACTCTTTTGTTTATATAGTGAAGTTGATTTTGTATTTCAAATTCAGAAAGAATTATGAAATAATTAATTGATAGGAACTATTATTTGATATAAATAAGTAATTGTTTGGGACAATACTTATCTGATATAATGCAATAGATTTGTTGATTATATTATGATCTCTTCCTATAAAGTGAATTCAGATTTATTATTGTGCTTCTTTTATGGTTGTTATTACTTATGATTTATTTGTATGATTTCACCTGTTGTTTTGTAAAAGCAGAGTTGCTTTAATGAAACAATTGGTTGAAGGCACTTCGTTTTAATGCTTAGTGCTTATCATGCTCAGTTCAATGAACTGACCCGTGCTAGCAATTTTTGCAGATGGACTTCGTAGTGATAAAGGAAGGCAATAACTTGTATGATGTATTGGTTGATTTAAATTATGGCTCTTTTATAGAAGAACTTTGATTCATTCTTGAGTTGTATTGAAAAAGAAAAGTTGTATTCTTTAATGATCTTTATGTTATTTGACATGCAGTATGTCTAAAATGCATAGTCTTGTAAATTGTGTATTTCTATCATGATGAATTGAAAAGTTTGGAGATTTACTACAAATTGTTGTGTAATTTCTCTTGTACATTTTATGAAGGAAATTGGAATACTATCTTGTTGATATTTTTCATATCTGTTTGTATCCTTATTTCGTTGTCATTTAATAAGTTGGATGAAGGGAATTAGTTCATTCTCCCTTACTAGGATGCAACTTGCTAAGTTGCATAAGATGATGTTCTTTATCTAAACAAATATAATATAGTAATGGGATGTAAAATGAACATACAATTAAATTATAGAAGGTGTGAAAGATAAAAGGGTATGATAAACCCTAAACACTTAACCATAAAGAGGAAGATTCTTCTCTCTCAAAGGAATGTAAAGAAAAAGAATGGTGTTTATGATCGTTAATCATTTAGACTTCATTTTCTATGAAGTCTACTCTAGTAGAACCTGTGTGGTTGACACACCTTCTTGGAACAGCTGAGTTACATTAAAATTAACCTTATGATGTATGTTGTTCTATTTTTGGATAACTACTTGCCAAGCCAAAGTTAATAAACATAAAATAATTTTGAGTTAATGAAGTTCTTTAATATTAATTAAACCAAATATGGATGAAGAACTTAAGGAGTGTTGGATTTAGGGTTTTGCAAGGTTTCTAATTTGAATCTTAAACCTAAACTAATTATGTTTTAATGACCTCCTAGAGGTATGTACATCATGATGAAGCAGTTCGGTCGGATGTTGGCACATGCCAACTGTAGAACTGTACCTTTGTGAAGACTAGGGTCTTCATGAGGATATAATGTTGTAGTTGACATGTTGCAACACCCTTCTATATTAGTTCATCTAGATCTACACACATCTAGACTTGAACTTAGTTTCTCTCTAGGACAAGTTAGTAGTATGAATTGGAATAGGAAGTAGCTCTCTATGACTTAGGGTAAATAGGCACATTCGATCGACTTAGGTTGGTTGAGCATGCCCCTATGCCCTAAGTCATCGTGAGCGGTTCCCTATACCAAATTATATCGCTAACTTGGGTTAGGGTCAAACCTAGGACAAGTGGACTGACATAAGTCAGTAAAGACCATCCTAGATAACAAAAGAGTGAGGTGAAGGATGTATTCCATTTTGATGAATATGTCATCTAGGAATAGTAACATGAATAGTATGTTGGAAATCTTTGGCCAAAGTATCACAAGTTGTTGGTTGCATTGTCCTATGTCACCTAGTTTAAGGAACATGATTTCAGATGAATATTGGTAACAAATATTTAGATAGGTTCTTTAAACAGATCACTCAGTACCCATAATAGGGTAAGAAAACCAAGTATACGTAGTATACATAAAATTATTCAATACTTAAAGAAAAACATGAGAGATCGGTAATTCACTGAGTCATTTACAGTTGCATATGGTTATCTGTTATGAGATTGATTGGCATGGAATGTTTGTTCTAAATTATGTTTTATTTAGAATAGAGAACATTGTGAAAAAAAAATTCCTTGTTTCTAAAGTCTTAAAATGGGAATGTTGCAGATCCTTATTGTGATTTTCATTACATTAATATCACCCAATTGATCGATGCTTCCTCTTAAGTCATTTTGTCCAAGATCTCATTGATAATGGAGATATCACTATTGAAGAATCATCACCAAATAAGACACCCAACAACAATATTAAGGTGTTTTCAAACCCATTTCCCAAACATTGTGGTGAAAATAAAAATTATGACAAATGTTCTTACTCGCCAATAATGCTGATTTTAGTTTAATTATCTCATTTATTGAGGAAGTACCATCTACAATGGTGACCATTAAATTCACACCTTCAAGTAATGTTGTGACCACGTGCTAATGGAATATATGGGTTCCTCTGGAAAACCAACCTTTTATGTCTTCGTAGAACCTCAAATGTCCAAACCAATAGCTCCTTCAAATCAAAATTCTAATTCTAATGCCAAATATTCCACTCCAGTCAGTATGAATTCATCAAAAAATTAGCAACCACATGAACACATATCTCTCTCATGGAACTATTGAAAGAGTCACCTATCTTTCAAGATATTCTCGCTCGTGCTCTAAATGAATCATGTGTTCCTCATACTCTCAATGTGCAACGGTTTCGTGCTATGATCGCAAACCTTACGCCTAAAATTCCTATCCTACCTTTTGGCCCTCAAGCTATGTTAAACCCAAATCGATAACGAATCCTTGCACATTGAAGCCTATGTTACCAATCAAAAATCAAAAGATTTCTTA
Organism: Taxus wallichiana var. yunnanensis; assembly: GCA_018340775.1. NCBI lineage: Eukaryota > Viridiplantae > Streptophyta > Pinopsida > Cupressales > Taxaceae > Taxus > Taxus wallichiana. The sequence goes on from CM031243.1 coordinate 109,260,406, forward strand.
TTGACAATGGAGGGGCCCTTAACACATGTTCTATAAAAAATGCTCCATTGCCTTGGTCATACAATAAATGAATTATATGTTAATATCATTACCATTCATGGTTATGATAATACTTGAGTGCCGATCTTGTGGACCATCACTCTTCCCATATAAGTAGGCCCGTAGCTCCTTAACACTACATGTGTCATGTAGTTGATGCAAACTCATCATATAACCTTCTTTCGGGTAGACCTTGGATACATGTGATGCACACCATACCTTCTACTTTCCATCAATGCATAAATTTTCCACATAATGGCAGAGAGTTCACCTTACATGGCGATCTTTGACTCCTTTGAATACTGTAAGTTTTTTGAAGCAAGGTATAAAAGGAAAACTTTTTCCATATGTTGATAGCGATGTATCAAACCTAGCCCAACTCCTATTGTTACCAATTGTATTGACCCGGATATACTATTTATCCCGATGCTTCCGTTTCTTCCTCAAGTGTCTACATCTAAGGTGTCACCTAACATTACATTCTCTCATAAATGCTTAGGCGAGTATGCACATGAAAATACATTCCTTGTTAGAAAACTCCCATTATCACCTCATAGCTATGGGCATCCTAACGCTCCTCATCTATAAGAACATCCAACTTACTATCTTGGAAAAAATATTTGGAGACAATATGGATATCTAGAATATGAACATATTCCAATCTTTGATGAATTTTCGCTATATGATGACAAGATTGCAAAATGTTGTGAATCCACCGATTACACCGGGGCCATAAAATGATGAAAAACATGAACTAAAAAGGTAGAGGCCTTGGCCCACAAGGGCATGGTGTTTATGAACCTATGAATATCAAGTCTAACTTTGTACACATATGGTCTAGGATATGAGGCATGTGAGAAGATGCCTATAGTATTTGAGGTGTTATCTAGCGATGTAAACTCAAATTCCAAAATTGAGACCGGTTACACACATAGCCTCTTCAAAGACCTAGCCAAAACTACACTTTTCCTAGACTAATTTTCCATTCAAAACCTTGACATTGTTTATCCTTCCCTCATTGATCAAGACTAACAATTTCATATTTCCATGAATCTCTTTCAAAATGATGAGGCCATCCAGGAGTTCCTTAGGGCTCAAAACCCTTTTCATTTATCGGACCACAAGAAGGGTTTTGATATAAACCTTGATGTTACTGCTTACTTTGGAAAAGAACTTACAATCTCCATTCCTAAAGAAAAAGAAATTAAACGTAGAAAAATAAAAATATATCTCACATAGTGAAAACCTTTTTGAGGCATTATACAAGAAGCAAAAATGAAAAAGAAAAAGAAAGAAAAGGACGTATCTCCTAGTGAAAACCTTTCAAAGGCACTAGAGAGAGGAGATTTGGATCCATAAATATCTAACAACCTACACAAGCCTCTAACATCATTTCAAGATAATGACACTTCTAAGATGTTGGTAGAAGAGACAACAACCATTAACATTGGAACTAAAGACCAACCAAAATTGTTACAACTAGGTGTTAGTTTATCGAAACTAAAATCAAAGCCTTCACAACAATTCTAACTCGAGTTTCAAGATGTATTCGCTTGGTCTTATAAATATATGTGCGGTCTTGATCCTTATATTTTGGTTCATCATCTTGTGGTGCACCCGATGCTAAACCTATCAAGCATAAACCACGTAAAATACATCCTAAGGTTGCATTACTTGTTAAGGCTGAACTACAAAAATTATTGGATGCAGGATTCATACGGTGCATTGATTACTTAGAGTGGATATCTAATATGGTACTAGTTGTGAAGAAGACCCTCAGAATCTGTATTTGTACATATTTTCGTGACATTAACAAGGCATGTCCTAAGGATGATTTCCCTTTGCCTAATATTGACATGATTGTCGATTCTATTGCAGGCCATGAGATGTTATCCCTTATGGATGGATTTTCCGGGTATAACCAAATTCAAATTTCTGAAGAAGACTAGCATAAAACAACTTTTACAACCCCATGGGGACATTTTTTTACAAGGTCATGCCTTTTGGCCTTAAAAATGTTGGTGTAACTTATCAACATGTCATGACTATTATTTTCCATGACCTTCTTCCCAACATACTTTGGAAGATTATGTTGATGATATTCTTGCTAAATCAAATACTATGGTGGATCATCCACTAGTTCTTAGGTGTATATTTGAGTGGTTAAGGGAGTACAAGGTTCTCCTTAATCTAAAAAAATGTGTCTTTAGTGTCATTTCGGGAAAATTTTGGGATTCATTGTCTCACGAAGAGGAATTTAAGTGGACCCTACCAAGGTCAAAGCTATAATAGATATTCCACCTCCTCAGAACCTTCAAAAATTAAGGGGCCTATAAGGAAAAATATAGTCTATTTGTCACTTCCTCTCCCGATTGTGAGATAGGTGCCATCATTTCGACCGAGTTGCTTAAAATGGATGTCCAGTTCAAATGGACACAAGACTGCCAAGACATCTTTGCAAAATTGAAAGAATACCTGGAATCTCCATTAGTACTCATGTTGCCTATATAGGATAAGCCTATGTTGTTGTATACATCTGCAATAGAACATGCCATTGGGGCATTATTGTTATAACACAATGATAAGGGTCGAGAACAAGTCATGTAATCCTTAAGCAAAACTCTCCTTGAATATGAGACTAAGTATTCGCGAGTTAAAAAGGATTTTTAGCGGTTTCTTATACTTTCAGCAAGTTATGACACTATCTCCTAAATCATACCACCAAGCTAATTTCATGGGTTGATCCTCTTAAGTACCTACTTTCGAGACCATTCATAACAGACGCATGTCTAGCTGGATTATGCTACTTAGTGAATTTGACATTGAAATTGTCAATCAAAAGGCTATCAAAGGTCAAGCACTAGAAGATCAATTTGCTATAACACCATTACCAGGTTCACAACCACTAAATTTTGAATTTCCAGATGAATACTTATTATACATAGAAGAAACACCCTTATGGACATTATTCTTTAATGGATCTTGTAATATCCATGGTTCTAGAGTAGGAATTATCTTGCATACACCAGATGGAGACCTCATACCTAAATCTTATCATATCAACTTCCCTTACACAAATAACATAGCAGAGTATGAAGCATTGATAGTAGGCTTAGGCTTTGCTATCTCATGGTGCCTACAAGAATTGACAGTTCTTGGTGATTCTCTTCTAGTCATTAATCAAGTTAATGGATAATATCAAGTAAAATATGAAAATATCTTACCTTATAAAAGAATGGTTGATAGCCTTAGAGGGTATTTCCAAATTATCAATTTTGAACAAGTTTCTCATGTATAAAACAAAGTAGCAGATGTCATGGAAACTATCACTTCCCTTATTTCATTTGACACTAATCAAACTCACAACGAGTTCCTTGTTGAACATCTTTTGGTTCCCGCATACGAATTTCTAGAGTCCACCATGGTTTGTGAGATTGTTGGTCCTGATCATCCTTGGTACCATAATATATACACCTTCATTCAAACTAAATTCTATCATCCTAATTTTAATTCAGCTTATAAAATAGCCTTAGCACAATGTGCATCATGCTACACCCTTCTTGTTGACACCTTGTATCGAAGAGGCTATGATGGGATTCTCTTAAGATGTATCAATCAGGATGAAGATAATCAGATGCTAGCTGAAGTACATTTAGGTATTTACGATGTGCCCATACCGAGTGACATAGTCCTTGTAAATAAGATTTTATGTATTGGATACTACTAGCCCACAATGGAGGAATATGCATGAAACTTTGTGAAGAAATGTCAGGCTTTCCAAAAACACGGTAATCTCATTCATGCACCATCCCGAGCCTTACAGACCTATTACTTCACCTTAGCATTTTGTAAAATGGGGACTTGATTTAATTGTAAAAATAAAGCCCACATCTTCCTATGGCCACACTTTTATTATAACTGCCACTACATATTTTTCCAAGTGGGTTGAGGCTATGGCTCTTACTAACATTACTCGGTGAAATATTTCTAAATTCATCTTTAACCATATTATCTATCATTTTGGCATCCTCGCTACTTCTTATTGTCAATGAAAATGGTGGTTCTTTTAAAAATAAGTATCTTAAGGCCCTAGCTAAAAAATATAATATCCACCTAAAATGGGCTACACCCTTTTTATCCACAATGCACCTTTGCAATCAAAAGCATCAAACAAGACTATAAAGTCTATTCTAGAAAATACTCGCCAATAAACACAGACGTAATTGGCATACGCGCTTATATCCTACCCTCTAGGACTACCACACTTCCTTCCGTAAACCTACAAGAACTACTCATTTTTCCCTAGTATATGGCTCTGAATCCATATTACCTATCAAAGTTGAGATGCATTCACTTTATGTATCCATCTAACATCTTATTCATGAAGAGGATTACTTGTATTACACACACTGACAGAGATAGAATTACTAGACGAGAGATGGCTTCGTGCCTTAGACCATATGTAGGTATATCAGAATAGACTATGTCATAATTATAATTGCAAGATCAAACCTTGACAGTTTGAAATTGGTGATTTGGTCCTAAAGGAAAATCAAAAGAACACAACAAAACCATGAGAAAAATAAGGAAAATTTGAGCCTAATTGGCTGGGTCCTTATGTTATAACTGCTAAATTTGGATCTGGTGCATACAAACTATCTACTCGAGGATGGAAAAGAGTTGAAGGAGCCTATGAATGCCATTCATATAAAGAATTTATACTCCTGAGTCTCCAAAGAGTCACCCTTATATTGGGGGCATGTCAATGCATCTACATTTTTTTTCATTTCACTTTGTTTCCCGCTTGTAACTTTTTGCCTAGCCATGTGTCGTATGTTCTCCTTTGCGGTTGTCATGCCCATTATCTACCACCATTGTTCACCTTCCATTTAGCATGTAAATTTTGACTTGGGAATTTTATTTCCCTCTTCTTTGGCGTGTGGTTCAAAATTTCAAAAAAACCAAAAAAAAAAAATTAAAAATATGTCTCGAAAAAAACTACAAAAACAATATAAAATTGTTTGGATAATAAAAAAATACAATCACCATTTCGTTCACCAATTTCTTCACTGATTGTTCCTAATCACCTTTTCCAATCAATCAAGCCACTCTTTGTAATGTAAATTTTCATACAAAGATCACTTGAATTTGAATTTCTCCTAGGGGAAACTTGGCATTTGTATATATTCACTTATTTATTAGAATTTTTTACATCGGTGTGTTTTTGTTCACTAGCTTGTTTTCTTGTTTAACATTTCTACACATGGAATTTTGTATTGTATATTCTTAGCTTAGTTTCTTATGTGTGATAGTTAGAATAACTAGTATTATGTGTATCTGGAATGCGCTTATGGACCAATTGCGAAAAAATTATTCATATCCTCAATCACATTTAACTTTGTTGTGGTTATTTCCTGTTCATATTGGGTTAATTTATGTTACTTATTTTATATCTTTTTGTCATTTACACGTGTTTTTTTTTCCTCTTGATTTATTTAAGCCATGGAATTTCTTCATTTTTTGTTTTCATTTGTATTTCCAAACTTGAAAAAATACAAAAAATCAAATATTTACAAAATCCAAAAAAAAATCACAAAAATTCGAACAAACATTCACTTCATTTAAATCATACAATTAGAAAACCCTTGAAATAAATCATTCAACATCTCAATACAATCTTGATAAATGTCATAATTTTATCTATTTATCTAGTGCTCATTCTAATCTTACAACTATCAATTTCTTCCCTTTGCATGATATGCTAACTCTACTTAGGGCAAGTTACACAAATTGTTTTTCCTTCGTGATATAACTTCACTTGGGGAAATTTTAACTTTGATCATTTGCACAATGGATTCAACAAGAGTGTAATAAGGAGTCACCGTAACTCCACTTTTCCAATTTGATCCTATTCCCATTTGGGAGCATTTGTATCTACTTAATCATCATTATGGCACACATCGGGGCATAACTTCAACTTTTGTTGCATTGTTGATGTTTACTCTTTTTGGACCACTTACAAGTAGTGAGATCACATTTTGGCTCCTTTATAAAACTAATGCGAGAACCTACTTTGTATATTGGGTTTGTTTTCCTTTTTATCTTTTCTTTCTTGTGTGTTTGTTTACACTCATCCGGGTTAACCATCTCGATTCTTTAATAATCATGGTGACGACTCTATTGGGCAGCAAAAACAATTAGGTTGCTCTAAAAATTACTCTCCAAATAATTCTCATGCTACAAACATAGTCCTTTCCCATCCTTTTTTAATCCCTTGCTTTCTTCCTATCAAGCGGTTTTCCACCACCTTGTTGCATCATCCATCCCCTTGAGGGGGAATTCCTCTACCATTCTATTTCTGGGGCATCCTAATGCTTCACAATTTTCTACTTGCCGATCTACATGTGTCTACTATCTTTAAATCACTATTACTCTGCAATAGCACTTTAAAGAGGGGGAAAATGTAGACACCCCAAATTTACATTCATGTTTCCACTTGTTCCCAGTATTATGCTAATACACCATGTTATTCACCCATTTGTAATTAATTAATTAATTGATTAATTAATACACATTGTACCCCTTTAGATTAATTAAATTAATCCCATGTACCATTTGTACCCCTTTGGCTAAATTAATTATTATTTATTAATTAAATAATTAATTAATTAAGTGTGTGCACATCCTAGTCATCTTCCACTTGATCAAACTCCACTTAGAGTCCACTTTGAATACCCTAGTTAATTGCACTACGTAATCCTAAAAGGTGGGGGAATTAAAATGCACACATAACCACCTTTACGGATGCATATTTTTATAATTAATTTCATTATTACCCCGCACTATTGTAGAATTACCCACAATGTTATTTTTAGCATGTTCATTTATCCGTGTATAACCGCTTTCAACTACTTCTATTTCTATAAATTACAAGCTTACCTTCCTTCTAATACCTCTTGAATTTGTAGCATAAAGACTCTGTTGAGTACGTGTGCTCGTAGAATTTTCCTTCAAAGCTTGGAGAGCACCTAAGAGCACCCAAAAACACTTCGAATTTCTTTCGCAAGGTTTCACAGAGACCCTTATCTCGAGGTTTTCATAGAAGGTTCTTTGAGAGGTTTGCATGGTTTTTTTATCTTTCATTTACGTTAATTTGGTTGGTTGACCCTAGATTCGTGCCATGGGGTGTGTTGCTTCAACCCTTAAGCTGTTGCGTAAAATTCGAGTATGAAGGGCACCCTTACACCATTAAAGTGAATCCTTCTCTTTTCAAAACCTGTAACATGCTTTATAGACCAAATTATGTTCTTGTTTCACAAGGTATCTACCACCCCTACCACTTCATCTTCTTTCACTACCTCATCTACCAATTTTTCCACTATATCTTCCACACTCAACTCATCTATCCCATCTTCCACCATAACTTCCATAGCTAGCCCATCTACCAACACACCTATTTCACTGTCAACCAATACTCCACCTTTCTAAGCTTCGAGTAGCTCATCCATTCCCACTACTCAAGTCCCAACCTCTGATCCCTTGGTAGGTGTTTTTCAATGCCTTTCCTTAGGAGAATCCTCGCTTATATAACATAAACACCTTCCTTACTCCTTAGGATTATGGAATCCTTCACCAACACCCACATTATGATCATTACATTGGAGAGGTTTTCCATATGGTACTCCCCACCTTCATAGCAATTTGACGTATGGGGAATAAAAACTTCCTCTTATTCTCCAAAACCACCTACCCAAACCTGGCCTTTCTCATTTGATTTCCAATACCTCACCAATCACCACTTTAGCCACACTTTTCTTCATCGATGTTCCTGAAAGGCTTTGGATTTGGTATTTATGAGAAAGGTCATCACACAAACATTACTTGTACTACTCAAAAACCTAAGGACCATTTTGGACTTGGTTTTTATTCGCAGATCCCCCTCGAAGGCTCTTGTCACACTCATCGAAGATGAAAATCCATCTTCACCTCCCCACCTTCCTCGCCTATTATGCCACCTTCACCCATGGAGTCCATGGATCTAGAATCTATCCCTCCTAACTTTTGTTTTTTTCAACACCATTTCCTGGAACCTCGACCTATTAGCATGATGGAGAGATGCCATCTTCCCTTCCCCTTCTTTATCCTAACATGTTGGATGACAAAACACTTTATATAAATGTCAATAACTCAGGATGATGATTCTATTCTCACTTATTTAGGTGTAGAAGATTCTTATATTCACTGGTAACTACCTTATGAGACACAAACCATGCTAAATGAATTGACCATAGAGATCAACATTCACACTTAGGATGACCCTCACATTATAAAGATAGGCCAATATTTATATTCTTCCAAACAAGAATCCTTCACCTCTTTCCTTTGAGATCATAACAATGATTTTTCTTGGTCTTATGCTGATATGCCTAGTATTGACCCTAATATCATGGTCCATAACATTGTGACTATCCCTAAAACCAAAATTGTGAAGCGAAAGCTACAAAAATGAATCCACACATTTTCCTTCTTGTGAAAGAAGAACTACATCACCTTCTTTCGGTTTTCTTCATTCTACCCATTGAATATCCAAAATGGATTTATAACATTTTTCATGTCACCAAAGCTACAGGGGGACTTTGCATTTTCATGGACTTCTATGAACTTAATATTTCATGCCCTATGGATGATTTCCCTCTACCTAACATCGACAAACTTATTGATCTTATAGTTAGCCATAAGATGTTATCTCTTATGGATGGATTTTTGGGTTATAATCAAATATTACTCACTTCCTAAGATCAACACAAAACTACCTTCATCACCCCTTAAGGGACCTTATATTATCACGCCATGCCCTTCATCTTGAAAATTCTAGTGCCACCTATCATCGTGCTATGACCTATATCTTCCACGATATCATGCATGTGATATTGGAGGATTATGTTGATGAACTCCTTGGTAAGTCTAAAAATTGTGTTGAACACCTCTTATTTCTTAAAGTCATCTTTGATCCTCTCATCCCATACTATGTTCACCTTGAACCAATTAAGTGCATCTTTTTGTTCTCCTTAGAAAAATCCTTGGTTTTATCATCTCTTTCTAAGGCATCGAAGTCAATCTCGCTAAAATAAAGGCTATTCTCAAGATGCTTCCACCAACTAACCTTCGACAACTTCATAGTTTGCAGGACAATTGCAATCCATTCAACACTTTATTTCCCAATTTTCTCGATGATGTCACTATTTTCATCATCTTCTTAAAAAGGATGTTTCATTTAATTGGAATGATGAGTACCATAAAGCCTTTGAAGCATTTAAGAAATACCTTCTTCACCACCTGTGTTCATCCCACCTAAAGATGACAAACCTTTTTACCTTTATATTTCGCCCAATGACCATTCCTTGGGTACCATGCTCACTTTTTTAGTACCTAAATAAGTCCTCCCTTTATAGCCAAGTAACATAAACTAGATGTATAGAAGATGATAGATCTATATTAGTGTTGTTTTGTATTGAGGGAAATATCTCATCATCTCTTTATCATTCAAGCTAGGAAGGAGTTAGGTACCACCGTTTGTGCTAAGGGTATGACCTACCCCTATAATTCAAGCTCCACCTTTAGCCTGAGTGAGATGACTCATTCTCGTAGTCTATAATGGTGATAGGAGTGGATATATCAACAATATTTAGCACTCTCTTGTGAAATACTTGAGAAACAACTTTGGGAAGACATGGTCAATTCGAAAAGGCTAGCTCTCATAAGTTTTCACTTCCAAACAATGCGAAATTCTTCTAACCAAAGCTTAGACTACTAAAGACAGTAAGGAACCAACTTTATTTGGCATTTTGTTGGCTTTAATGAGATAAGCATGGGAAATTCTGGTAGGATTAGTTAGTTTTGGGCATATCTGATTTTGGGAATTATAAAGGACAAAGTTGATTATACCATATTCCATAGAAAATTTAACAAATATTAGGATATCTACCAAATACAAATAAAGAAACCTCAAAATAGCTCACAATGATCCTTCAACTAGAAGATGTACACTTATGGAAGCCCAAGAATACACAGTTTCACAAAATATTTAAAGGTTCAAGCACAAAAGATCGTGTTGAAGATTTAGACAGGATAGAAATGCAAAAATTGAAACTAACTAAAGATGGTGATGCACCAAAAGGAGTGGTGAATATTTTTGTCATGCAAATAGACACAAACCAAAGATTGCAACATAAAATATACACAAAGCCGATAAGATATAATTTAGGATCTGAAATGAAGCAAATAATACAAACAAAGGATCTAAACCCATTCACAAAGCTTCAGCATTATCATTTCCAATGTCAAAACCATCGCATTACAACCTCAGAGAGGTAAAAACTGTTACAATCTTTTTGAAGAGGTCTGATTCTTGCAACAATCACTTGCTGGAGGTGAAAGAAGAAGTCTGCTATGCCAAAAAGTGTTCCACCTTTAGAAAATGAGCCAAATCTGCTTTTACATTGCATGGGTCGAGCCCAGGAGAGAGAAAACGTACAAAACGTGGGAGCCCATTCCTCATTGACTAAAAATGCATTAAATCAGCATGGAGGACCTTACAAACCCATACCCTACCATTTTTGACCAAATTGGAGGAGAATGCGACCCATTCTGTATTAAATTTGGTCACTGAAATGTCACTTCTGGCCATGAACACGCTGTCAGAGCCGTTTCTTAACTTTCTCTCTCTAGACTAAACCAAAATTCAAGATTGACCCTAAATCATGTAGAGAATTTTATAAGCTTTCCAATGATATAAAGAACGTGCAAATCCGAGCTCTGGATCGAAAGATATGGCGATCTGAAGATTTAGGGCACAAAATAGGCAAAAATGGGTTTTGAAATTTTTTCCCGCACTCCGCCACCTGGACGACACGTGTCGGGCGCTGATTGGATGAGCAATTCTCTCTCCTTCCTTACCCATGGTTTTCCTTGAAAGTTTTGACTTTTTGTAATTTTGGAAAATTTCCCATTTTTTCCCCGCCCCCGCCACTTGGGACACGTGGCATGATCTAGTTGGAGGACAGGGCGCAGGGTCATCCTTTACCTTTTAGTTTTTGGCCAAAACTTTTGCCAAATTCTCTAATTCCTCCCCGAGCTCCACACTCCCTTCTCCTTAGACACGTGTCCTCTTTTATTGGCTCGGGCCAACGCTTCAAACCTTGCCCTTTGAAATTTTGGACGTTTCCTCGTGACACGTGGCGTTTCCCGATTCGTCCGCGGCCTCGCCGCTTTTTTCGCCCATCCTCCTCATCCCTTTGCCTCGATTGTCCCAAACCGTCTGGGACAAATTCTCCGATCCACCCGATTCGGGCTTCCTTCCCTCTTTTCGAGGTGAAGACACGTGGCGTGATTTGATTGGCTCTCGCCTTCGGCCTCCGCGCCCCACATGTCCCTATGTCCCAACTGTCCCAGGCAAAAGTTCTCTGTTTCGCCGATCCGGGCTTCCTGGTTCGTGTCCTTCGCGTCCTCACGGCCCAGATGTCCTGCATGTCCTCAACCTGCTCCCACAAACAGCTTAGTCGATTTTGCTTTTTACCTTCTACCGGCTCACCCTTCCTCGCGCCCCGCGCCCCATGTCCCCGGATGTCCCAATGCTCATGCCGCCGCTGCCCCGCTTTTCGCCGATTCACGCCCCGACGTCCCAACTGTCCCAAGGACCACCTGGACTAGGACTTAGCCATTTCATGATTTTTTCTAGCCCAAGCTTGTTTTTTGCAACTTTTTCACCCTTTTTTAGAACTTGCTCTTTTCTCCTTGGACAGGAGAGTTAGAAAAAATCCGAGGGGACCCTAGAAACATGATTTTTTGCCTTGAATCAATCTATTTGCCTGGGACTTGAGTATTCTGATGCATGTTATCAAATTTACCCTGGGGGTGAATTTTGGATAACAATTTGGTGACTCAATGGGGTCACCTCGCCTAGCTAGGTAGAAGATACCAGCTTGCTCAAGCAAAGTCCATCGGGCATGGAGTCATCAAATATTCTCGTTTAGAACCCCAACCGACTTAAATGTGTAAGGAGGAAGATGGAATATCACCTCGATGGAAGCAAGGACTCAAAACATCTCCATGGACAAAGCAAGTCGTGCCAAAGCACTTAGGGAAAACAAAACTAACCTACAAAGAAAACAATGTGCACAAGCACTGGAGGAATGAAAATCTAATCTAATATTTACAAGGTAGTGAATTTCCCTCTAGAAGCAACGCTTGAGATAGATTCCATTTACTGGAATCTACAGTTCTTCACCATCCAATGAGGCCAATTGGAAAGCATTGTTGTTCTTGCACTTCGTGACCATGTATGGGCCACTCCAAATGGCATCAAATTTTGAATGCCTTCCCGGTTTTGCTCTCTATCCACATCCCATTTCAACACTAGATCTCCAACTCGAAAGATCTATCCTTGGCCTTCCTATCAAAGGTCTTCTTGATCAAAGCTTGATCCTTTTCCATTGCTTGGGATGCCTGATTTCTGATCTCTTGCAGCTCCATCAACTCTGCATACCTCACCTCCATGGGCTCAAACTCTAAGCAACTCCAAATGCTTCATGAGTTCCAATGTTGGCAACTCAAGTGACATGGGCAAGATTGCCTCTTCCATGTAGACAAGTTTGAATGGAGAGTTACCCGTGGATCTTTTGGGAGTTATCCTATCAGCCCATAAGGCTGATTTCAGCTTTGTATGCCAAAGACCTCTCGATTCTCATCAAGAGTCCTCCTAATGATCCTCAACAAGTTCTTGTTTGTAGACTCGGCCTCGCCATTACCTCGAGGGTAATAGTTTGATGAAGTGCTTAGGTAGATACCGCTCTTGACAGCCCACTCACACCTTAGATCCAATGAATGCCAATGCATTATCGTAGAGATTATTGTAGCAGTACACCAAATCTGTTGTTATCCCCTCATAAAAGTCTAAGATGCTAGACTCATTTTCCTCTTTTCGAGTGCTACCGTCGTCCATTTGGTGAAGTAGTCCGTGGTCACAAAATCCATTTGTGCCCTTGGCTTGAATTGGGATTAATGACTCCAATGAAGTCCAAACCCCATTGCATGAATGGCTGGTCAACTGAGATTGATGTAATGGAAGGGCAGCAAGTCTCTCTTTTCCGTGTGAAGAATGCACAATTCTTACACCTCTTGATCCATGCATAGCAATCACTGAAGATTTTAGGCCAATAATAACCAGCCTTCATGATTTTTAGAGCTGTCACTCTTGGTGCAAAATGACCACCACCAATGGTCCACCATGAAACTCTTCCAACACCCTTTGAATCTGATTTGTGCTAATGCATCTCAAAGAACACTCCATTCACATCTTTCTTGAACAAAACTCCATCAACAATGGCATACGGACAGCCTGCAATCTGAAGTGTCTCCTTTGGGTCTTGTTCATCTCCGAGGGCATAGGCCTGTGCCTAGGAAGTGTATAATACCTTGGGTCCAGCAAGGAGTGGGGGCAGCATTGTCTTCTTCTTGATTGCCACTTGGCTCATGGCTGTCCTGGATGACAAAACAACCTCTTCTTCATTGCATACTTCTTTTTGCTTCCCAAAACCAGCTGCTCACACAATCCTTTCCTCTTACCAGCTTGGTGATCTTGATCTCAATGTCATACTCCATGACACGGGTGATCCAACCTGCCCTTTTCTCATTCAAATCCTTGTTGAGGAGGAAGTCCTTAACCCCAGCATGTGAGACCAGCAACTGGACCTTGTTGTTTGAGACTAAATGCTTGAATTTCTTCAAGCTTCTGATTACTACAAGTACATGCTTCTCAATAAAAGAGTACCTCACCTCATAGTCATCTAGGCTCCAGCTGAAGAAGGCAATTGGCTGCTCATCATTATCCTTGTTCTGCTGTACCAAAATGGCAGAAATAGTGTCATTACCTCCAAATGCATAGAGGATGAAATCCTTGGAGAAGTCCGGGTTGATGAGAGTTGGTGCTTGAGAGATGGCTTCTTTGATTGCTTCAAAACTCTCCTTGCCTTCTGCTGTCCACTTGAAAGCCATGCTCTTCTTTAACATTTTGGTGATGGGCTTGACAAGGGCTGCAAAATCTGGGACAAACCTCCGAACAAAGTTTATCCTTCCCAAGAAACTCTGAAGGGCTTTCTTGTGGCTTGGCAATGGTAGTGCTCTTATGGCTTCAACCCTCTCTGGATCAATTGCTAATCCTTCTTTGGAGACAATATGGCCAAGGAGCTTTCCTTCATGTGCAAGAAAGATGCACTTCTTAGGATTCAAAGACACTCCAAATCTCCTGCACCTCGTGAAGACTTGCCTCAAATGAGAGAGGTGGTCTGCTGCATTTTTGGAAAAAATAGTGATATCATCAAGGTAAATCAGCACCACATTGTTAATCAAACCTTTGAATGCCATGTCCATTGCCCTTTGAAGGTAAAGACTAAGGTTGACAGCCCAAATGGCATTTTCCCGTATGCAAAAGTTCCCATTTGGTCAGTGAAGGCTGTCTTGAACTCGGTCCTCTTCCTTCACCATAATCTGATTGAGCCTCGAGTAGCCATCAAGTAGTGAAACCTCTCGAGCCAGCCACAACTTGCAAGATTTGCTCCATGGAAGGGAGTGGGTAATGGTCCTCGAGAGAGGCTCTATTCAAGTCTCTCAAGTCAACACACAATCTGATCTCTCCACTCTTCTTTCTCGATCGAACTAAGTTGGCAACCCAACTAGAATGCTTGATTGGGAATATGATCCTCGACTCAATCAGCTTGTCCAATTCTTTCCTCATGAGAGGCTCCATGTGTGGATTGACTGGTCTTTGTTTCTACCCGATGACAGCTTAGTATTTGATCCAATTCAATGGTATGCTGAGCTAAGTTGGGATTGAAACCTTTCAAGTCTTCATAGCTCCAAGAAAACACGTCAGGGAACTCTTGACATAGCTGTATGAACTCATACCTTTCTTGTTCAGTTGTCATCCTTCCAATTTGCAATGGTTTGTTCTCTTCTACCAAGATGGATACTGAATCCTCTCTCTTGACCTGAATGTTTGCTTTCTCCTTTCTAAACTGATCATTAGGGTTAAAAATGGACTCCAAAGTGATAAGTCCCTTGGGCAGCTTGTTAGTTCTCAGCTGTACTACTTGGTCACCATACTGCTGTTCCAATTTTTCTTGATTCTTGGCTGAGAACTCAGCTTCTTCTTACAAGAAATGGATGATTTGCTGGTCATTTTCAAACACTTGCCAACTAACATTGTTATCTGGCACTGAAGGCCTCACAATCACGTGGATGTTTGGCTGTACCTTGTCTTGTTGAATGCTTTCCACAATGTCAAAGGCTGCCCCTACTACGCTGCAAGCCTGTCAGCAGCTTGATTCTCTTTCCTAGGAATGGATTTGATGCCAAAACCCTCAAAATCTTCCATGAGGTCCCACACCCTATTCTTGTAGCACTTGAGTAGATCATTCTTGGCAGCATGCTGTCCCTTGACCTGATTTACAATCAATTCACTATCCCCAAAGACTTGCAAGTTCTTTATTTTCTTCTTTATTGCCCAATGCATCCTCGCACCAAGGCTTCATATTCAGCAAAGTGTTATTGAGCATGCAAACTGAAATCTAAAAGCTGAATAGTACTTTACTCCTTGAGGTGAAACAAGCATAGCTCCACCTCCTGCACCTTGTCTACTCCTTGATCCATCAAAAAACAGCTGCCATACCTCATTGTCATCTTTGTGGTTTGGCTTGGTGATGCTAGGAATAGGCTGATTTTCTTCGTATGCAATAGACTCCCAGCTCAGATTCTTCCACTTCTTGATAAGGATCAAATGCATGTATCTTGTTTTCCCATTCATCAAGAGTTAGATCCGGGATGCTTCCAACCTTAGTGTCAGCTTCATCAGTGCTTGGGTGATCTTCTTGATCAAATGCTGAGCAATTGGCATTAATCTGACTTGGAGTGTAAGGCTCAATATGGAAGTTTGCAATAGGTTCAGACCTGATTGTAGCCTTAGTTCCATACCTCATTCTGAACAGCATGTGTGACCAATCAGCAGAAAAATATCCCCAATCTTGGCTGTGAAGTCCCTTGACAAGCATAGGGCAAAGAGTGGTGGAAGGTCTATGACTGATACATCTTGTAAAACAACAACATTTGGACATGCATGCAAGGTAAGACTCAAGTTTCTAATCACTCCAACTATTGTTGCTACTGCTGTCCCATCTAGCTGCACTACCCCTTTGGATATTGTTTCATACTAGAGCCCTAGCTGATCAGCTATTTGTTTAGGCATTACCGAGCTACTTGCCCCGAGTCTATCATGCAATTGTGCACTAGCTGATTTCCAATGATCAATGAAACATAGAAAGGAGGGGGCTTCAACATTTTACCTTGCTGTCCTCCATGATTTCCTCAGCCGGGCAGCATTTGTAAGCACTTTGTCTTGCATCTGAACTTGCTGATTCAAAGTTGGCCAGTCCTTCATGGCAGCTTGTAGCAGATCTCTTTGGCCTGGGATAGATAGGGATTCCCACATTGATATATTGACATTTGTCTTCTTCATCTGATCAATGATACTGAATGGTGATGAAGGATCTCTTTGTTGTCCCTTGGTTTGCACATTCACTCCTTGCATGTGGGCAGCAACAACTGGTATTTGAGTTGGCCTAGGGGCTGTTCTTGCTGCCCTTGGCATTTGAAATTGGATTTTGCTTGCCAAATCATTTGTGGAGCCATGGAAGGTCAGGATTGGTCAGGCTAATGGTTGTTCTTCACCCAAATTCCTCCTTTTTGACCTTGTGTTGGCTGCAACACCTTGAGAAACTACTCTGATTCATGCCACAGAAATCCTCTGCTTGCCAATTTACCAATGTGGTGTCATTTGGGGCTGATTGTTGTTGGAATGTTTCTTGTTGTTGGTTGTTTCTCGACGCCCTCACCCCCACACCAGTAGTTGTCACCATTAATGCTTGATTCAAAGCACCATCAAGCACATGGATTGGTTATGAGGCTCATTGCATGGAAAACACCAATCATACTCCCGAGCAATGTTGTTTTGTGTTGGCACCAATGCCTTAGAGGCGATATGGCATTTGGATTATAGGGCTGAAATGGTCTATCGGGCAGGAGGCCTTGTTTGATTCATATTTGCAAATCGATTAGGTGGCCTTTGTGGTTGGTATGGCTGCCTCTATTAGGCTGAGCTTGGGGTTGATAAGAAGGTCTAAAACCTTGGGCTCGCTTGCCTTTGAGAGTAACCAGCTCATTGCCTAGGTTTTGCAATTGCTTCATGACTTCTCAAGCTCATTTGGGGCACTTGGAGATGAAGTGGAAGCTTCATTTGAACTCTAATTTCTAGGAGTGGGAGAAGGAGCCAAATTAGGTGCTTGATTGGTGTTTGACTCTCTAAACTTGGAAACAATGGCATGGGAGGTCTAGGGGCAAGTTTGCCACTTGATCAAACAATTTTCAGCCCTAATGGCAATGCTATAAGCCATAGGGATAGTTATGCCTCCCATGGACTGAATCAACATAGAAATATCAGAATTTAGAGCTTTGAGATAGTAGAGAAAAGCACCTTCTCTATTTGGCCTCGACCGCCACCGGAATTCTCTCCCAAGTCTTTTGAAATCTGAAGTTGAAATCGGTCACCGCTCATCGGGAGCTCTCTCGATGGTTGTCACCGCTCCAAAAGAGACAAGTTGTCTCCTTTTCTCCAAATTGCTCATGAGTGCTATACACAAATGATTCCAATTTGTGATAGAACCAGCTCCAAGGCTCCTAAACCATCGCAATGCTTTACCCTTGAATGAAGATGCCAAGAACTTGATGCCACTTGCATCTCATTGATTTCATGGATTGCACAAAGGTTAGCAATATCTTTAACATGATCACCTGAGTAGTCTGATTTTCTCCAAAGAAGTAGGGAATGTTCTTCAAGGCTGCAATAGGAATTGATGTTGTGCATTGAGGGCAAGTGGGCTGCCTCCCGTGAAGTTGACATAGGGGTTGTTTTGTGCCATTCTAATTGGTCTTAAAACCCTTGTTGACTCGAATGAAAGGCCTACTGTGGAGGAGTTGAGAGAGTTCTGTTTGGTGGAGATGGAGACCTTTGAATCCTTCTTCCTCTTTGCCTTCTTCTTGGAGATAATTGCAGGTATTCAAACAACACTTCTTCTTCTCCAACTCTTGACCTTGTGGTGATTCTTCTCATGAGTTTTCAGTGCCCGCACCTCTAAACCAGCTTGATTCTTCCCTCGAGTCGCCAGATATGCAAATAATAGCTCTTTTCAAGCAAGAAAATTACAGCAGATGCACATCAACTTTGCTGCAATAAAAATGAGACCTCTAGTCCCACCGGGCATGCCAAAACTGTTAGTGCAAAATCACAACAGACCCCGATGATGCAATCAAGCTTTCTAGGTTGATCACTCTAGCATCCAAAGCAGATTGCACAACATGGAAACCTCTCTCCAAGTGTGGGACTTGTGAAACTGAGAGAGGAATCTCCAGATTAGAGGTTGGTTCCTCAAACTCCTCTGATTTAGATCTATATTTGCACAACTACAGAGGTTCAGATCCTAATCCTACTCTAAATTGCAAGGAGACAGGGATAGAAATGCAAAAATTGAAACTAACTAAAGATGGTGATGCACCAAAAGGAGTGGTGAATATTTTTGTCATGCAAATAGACACAAACCAAAGATTGCAACATAAAATATACACAAAGTGATGATAAGATATAATTTAGGATCTCAAATGAAGCAAATAATACAAACAAAGGATCAAACCCATTCACAAAGCTTTGCATTATCATTTCCAATGTCAAAACCACTCGCATTACAACCTCGTAGAGGTAAAAACTCATTACAATCTTTGAAGAGGTCTGATTCTTGCAACAATCACTTGCTGGAGGTGAAAGAAGAAGTCTCATATGCCAAAAAGTGTTCCACCTTTTAAAATGAGCCAAATCGCTTTTACATCAGCATGGGTCGAGCCTGTGAGAGAGAAAATGTACAAAACATGGGAGCCCATTCCTCATTGACTCAAATGCATTAAATCAGCATGGGGGACCTTACAAACCCATACCCTACCATTTTTGACCAAATTGGAGGAGAATGCGACCCATTCTCAGATTAAATTTGGTCACCGAAATGTCACTTCGCCACGAACACGCGTCGAGCCATTTCTTAACTTTCTCTCTAGACTAAACCAAAAATTCAAGATTGACCCTAGAATCATGTAGAGAATTTTATAAGCTTTCCAATGATATAAAGAACGTGCAAATCCGAGCTCTGGATCGAAAGATATGGCGATCTGAAGATTTAGGGCACAAAACAGGCAAAAATGGGTTTTGAAATTTTTCCCACGCTCCGCCACCTGGACGACACGTGTCGGCGCTGATTGGATGAGCAATTCTCTCTCCTTCCCTTACCCGTGGGTTTTCCTTGAAAGTTTTGACTTTTTTTAATTTTGGAAAATTTCCCATTTTTTCCCCGTGCCCCGCCACTTGGGACACGTGGCATGATCTGGTTGGAGGACAGGGGCGCGGGGTCATCCTTTACCTTTTAGTTTTTGGCCAAAACTTTTGCCAAATTCTCTAATTCCTCCCCGAGCTCCACACTCCCCTTCTCCTTAGGACACGTGTCCTCTTTTTATTGGCTCGGCCAACGCTTCAAACCTTGCCCTTTGAAATTTTGGACGTTTTCCTCACGTGACACGTGGCGCTTCCCTCGATTCATCCGCGCCTCGCCGGCTTTTCACGCCCTCGCGCCCTTTTGGCCTAGGTTGTCCCAAACTGTCTGGGACAAATTCCTCCGATCCACCCGATTCGGCTTCCCTGTCCCCTTTGAGGCGAAGACACGTGGCGTGATTTGATTGCCTCGCTCTCTTCGGCTCTTCTCTCCGCCCCACGCGTCCCCTTGTCCCAACCGTCCCAAAGGCGAAAGTTCTCTTTTCGCGGCCCGATCCGGTGGTTCACCTTCATGCCCTTTTCGCGCCCTCACGGCCTGATGTCCCAACTCTTATTCGCACAACAGCTTAGTCAATTTTGCTTTTACCTTCTGGCCGGTTCACCTTTCCGCCCCACGCGTCCCTGTCCCCCGATGTCCCAAAGCTCTGCAGGGACCGCCTCGGCGGCTTTTCGCCGCCGATTCGCGCCCCGACGTCCCAACTATCCCAAGGACCGCCTGGACTAGGACTTAGCCAATTTTCATGATTTTTTCTGGCCCAAGCTTGTTTTTGCAACTTTTCACCTTTTTTTTAGAACTTTTTCTCTTTCTCCTTGGACAGAGAGTTAGAAAAAACCGAGGGGACCCTAAACATGATTTTTTTCCTCTTTGTAATGGTGGGTATAAAGGTCAGTTCCATCCCAGAACCCTTTGATGAAATAGCTAAAATGATGGTTCATTTTATCTCTCTTGAAGGTAGGTACATCACTATCCCCATAAAACACCTGATTTTTCTTAACCACTTTAGGAGAAATCTCTTTGTTTGTTTCCCGCACTACCTTCTTAATTCAATGGAGTGTTCCATTCATGATTTCCAAAACCACACCAGAGTCATTCCCCTCCATCGAGTCTTATATTTCTCCTTCACAAACATTGTCTCACCCACTACCCTACCATACCTATGTTACCCCAGTCACCCCACCCATTCCCATTAAACCTATCCCTACTGTCACCCCGATCACCATTTCCAGTCAAAGGAAAGTCAAGACAAAAACCCTTCCTTCTCCAAATTGAACCCCTCTACCTTTGACAGAGTCCTTAAGAGCAGAAAGGATATTGAAATCTCCCAAAAAAAAATTCATATAAGTATTGCAAGGAAAGACACTCAGCATGAGAAGGAGAATCTTCTTCACATAATGGAAATTTTGGAAAAAGAGGTGGAAAACCTCAAAAAATAAATGTATCAGCTAACAAAGAAAAAGGGTAAAAGGAAATTAAATGAGGATATTGATATTGGGGCTGATCAGATAAATGAAATTTATAAGAAACTGAATTCCCTAGACAATAGACTTGGGAAATCTAAGGATCGGCATGACCATAACATTGCAATTTTTAGGGCTATAAGTGATTTTCTTGAACAACATGTCAGAAGCATCACTATGCTCAGTGGAATCTCAGCTAACATTTGGGGCACTGGAGATGAAAGGAAGTAGATCATCTCTCAGTTGGATGTAAATGACCCCACGCATATCACCACTCTAGTGTTATTTACCTCACTTTAGACTATTCAATCAAGAATAGACAGGGCTTTGAAGAAATAACTTCTTCAGTGTAGTCTAGTTGTGAGCAGGATGTTGTTTTGTTGTTGTTAGTTTGTTGTTTCTTAGTAGTTTTATTCCTAGTTTGCTTCTTCTTAGTAGTTCCTTTTTTGGCTATTATTTGGCTTAATGATTTATCGATATTTGATCCTTTTTGGATTACTACTTGTGTATATCTGTCTGTTGATCCTTTTTTAGATTACTACTCATGTATATCATGTATCGAGGTATAGTCACTTTAAAACTATTTTCCTTTAAAAAAATATTTTACAAGTATATAATCTTGATGAGGATATACCAATTCTCATGATTAACACCATTAATCTAAGACTCATTAAATTTATCAACAAGGAAAGTAAATCTACGGTCTCAACACTTGTCAATGGTTTGGACACTTACAACCATCTTGACATGATTAAATTTAAAGGCATAAAGAAAATAACAGGTTCTCATATAAGCTCTTGGAAAAATGGATTTTCTCTCATCTCTCTCTTTTCTTTGAACAATTCTCAGAAAATTTTAACCCCCAAAAATGTGGATATTTAAAAATGTATTCCTCTTTTACAAAATGCCAAGTGTATCAATGATACTTGTATGAAAATACTCTATTTGGCTTTGTTGGGTGTAAAGATTACATACCCTATTCATTTTTCTCTTGTCATATATGATTACGATATCATGTCATTGTTTATGATAAATGATTTCATAATTCATTCCACTTGGTGATTGGATGGTTTCTTCTGATATCTTTTGAGCACTCCCAGGTGACCTAAATTAACAAAAAAAAATTATCTTCTATTCAAAGATACATCTTGGGTGTTGTGATTTCCTTCTTATGTCTACTTGGTTTAACTATCCCACATGGCTCTTGTCAAATCTAGTGAATTCATCAATCATGCTTGTTCCAGATTCACTTCAAATTTTAAATTTTCCTCATTTGGGCTGAGCAAGTTCTTCCTCTATTTGGTGGAAGTGATATTTTTAATTCAATTAGACTTTGCCACTTCTACTATAAAACCTAGTTTTATCCCTTCACCAAGATGCATTTCTCTTCTTATCTTGTAAGTGAGGAAATTTTTCACAATTTTCTACCAATGACATGGTGAAAGTACTTATGGAAAATAGTTTGAAGGAAATTTTGTTAGAAGATTTGAATCAAATCTTCAACCTGTATGGTCTTGATGAGGCTTTCATTAGGGCCTTGTTTGACATAAAATGTGCAGGAGACATTAGGGTACCCTTGAATTATCAGGTAAGTTTGAATCACACTCCTCCTAAGGCTAATCGAAGCATTCCTATTTTCTCATCCTTTCAATCCATGTATTTTCATCTCTTTTTCTAATTTTTAGTGTCCCTTTTTATGTGATGAAGAATTTGTGTTGAAGGATATCCTTAAGGAATCTTATATGTTGTATGAAAATTCTTCCATTGATACGGTGCCCATCATTTCTCACAAAATAATTGGGTTAGAGCAGAGGATTATTTCTCTCTGGAAAAGGGGAAGCCCAAACAGTGTAATCGTAACCACTCACGAGCTAGTACCAAATTTAGGTAAGAGAGGGGGTGAGTCAAGATCCCAACCCCCAATTATAATTTCTAATGGAGAAGAAGATACGTCTTTGTCTACCCACCGCTCTAGAGCAGAAATTTCTTCCGCCAAGGAAAACATGGGTAGGTTTGTCATTCGCTCATCCACTCATTCGGTGCATCATGCTCCTCTATCGAGCATGATTTTTAGGACCTTGGCTAGTTCCTTCTCTAAGAGAATTCCCACCCCACACAAGGAGATGGGAAGTTGGATCTAGCTCAAGAATTTGTAACCTTCTCACCCGCTAGGTGAAATTCTTATTATTCTAATCACTCTAGATGTTCCCTATCAATCTACTACTAGTAAATATACCCTTCACAAGGGGAAAGGGAAAAAAATTATTCACAGGAGGTTTGGATATTTTAGACTGGGTATATTCCTATAAGAAGAAAATTGAGATAGAAAAGATTATGGACAGTACCAAAATGAATCTTGACTCTTTGATGGGCATGGAGATGTCCTAGGATCTATCAAGGTCCATTATATATTAATGAAACAGATAAGGGTAGAAGGCGAAGGAGGAATACATATTGTAATGTCAGTTGAAGGTCTAATGCATATGTAGATGACTTCTGGATCAGAACGGATGTGAGATCTCCATTTTGGCTAGGAGGAACTACTTGTAGATATAAAACAATACCACTAAATAGAGTTAAACAAAACAATGAGTGGACTACCTAGTGGAAGCTAGATCTAAGAAGCATGATACTTCTTGAATAGGGTGTCAATCCACTTCTATATAATAATATTAATGCTAGTTAAATCATACATGAAGTAAAGATCCTATTGGAATTGAAATGATTTAGGTATCTCGTACAAAACAATAAGAAAGGTCATGCAAAAGGTTGTTTAAGGTAAAAATGGGAGGGTTGATTGGGCTTGGTGTTGAGTTGCAGGTCTAGTACAGGCTCTGGGTAAGGTCTAGTAAGGATTAGAAATGGTTCTGGGCTATTGGGAAGTGGGTATTAGCTCACTGGTCTGAGCTATATTGACAGACATAGTAACCGGTGTCAATGATCGAACGATGCTAGTTAGGAAGAAGAGTGACCGATGATGGTTGGCTAACCATCGTCGGTAGGGGAAATTAGTAAAAAGTTCTTAGAATTGGTTTTCCAAGACTCCTGTGATTGCACAGAGGTTGGAAATGGTGAGAGTGGGGTCATAAAATGGTTCTAAAGACTCAAAGATGATTAGGAGAGGGTGAAAATGGGTGAAAATTCTGGTATGATCAGGTGATGGGTTGATGGAAGGAAGGAATTATATGGGTGTGGAGAGAAATAGACTACAAAGATGAATAAATAAATCTACACAAGGAAACTAGAGATTCAATGTAGAGATGTTAAATACTTACTGGAAAGTAGATTGGAGAACATAGGTGATGAAGACGGTGACAATAGAGATCCAGAGAGAAGATCCATTGTATTCATGTCACAGTAGTTCAAACCTTTGTGCCTCTCTGTTGTGAATCTATGATCATGAAGAGGATGATGAATGGTGATCAATGTTGTAGTGCTCCCGTGTGTCTTCTTTTTCCTTCAGTGCTAAAGAAATTTGAGTGCTCCAAGTCTATGGAAGAATGAGATCTTGAATCAAATGACCAACCCAAGCCAAGGATTTTGGAAATGTATTTAACCTAATCGACTATGGTTAGGTGACCGACGTCGAGATATAACCAGGAGGTCAAGGAAGAATATCTAGGTTGGCCAAAAATAGTCAATTATTGCTATTTTTGGCATGATCTCCAACCTTTTGTCGAGTCTTGAGTGATAGATCATGGAAAGATAAGTATGAGTCCTTTTAGGTTTGTTAATAGGAGTTAAGTCTAGGTTTAGACTAAGTCCTAGTTAGTTAGGATAGGTTTAGACTCAATCTTAGGTCATTAATGAGGTTTGAGTAGGTCATTGAGTGAGGTGGCTAGGTGAGGTGGTTAAGTGAGGATATTAATTAATTTAATTAAGATAATTAATTTAATTAACATGTGCACTAGGGATATGAATAGGTAGGATATGGTTAATTTAATTAACGGGGTTTAAGGGGAGTATGACCCAATTTTGGTGTCTACATTTTTCCCCTTTTTGTTGCGTAGCTTTTATTTGTAAGCGACACTGACAAAAATAGAAATTGGTGTTCCAGGTGTGAATGGAGGTTAGGTTTCCCCAAGTAGGGCTGAAGGTGATCCCCCTCAAACCACAAACTGATGAGGTGTTAGATGAAGTTGGTGAGTGGTTTGATAAATGTGTAAGTGATGAAAGTGAAGGTAGGTGGGTTGTAGGTAAGGGTATGGGAACTTTGGGTAATGGGTAATGGTCAAATTGGGTAATAGGTAATGGCAATCGAAACACGCACACACATAGACATGCGACTGTGACACGATACCAGGTAGAAGAGCATGTAAAATCTACATCGTCCAAGGTCGATAGGTTTATCCAAATGAGGTTGAAGTGATTCAAGGTATCTAGGGTACATGATATGGTCTAGAAACACAACTTAGGTTAGGTGTAGGACCATTTAGGTATGATCTAGTACACCAAAGGTTTGGTTGGGATAAACAACATGACAATAGGAAAGGTAAGGTCATTAGGCTAAACCACACGGGTAACAACATCATGCAAGGTATAATGAGTACACAAGTTCAAAGGTCACAAAAGGTAGTTCTGGTCAGGGTATGTAGGTCATGGCATAGGTAAGGCCTAGGTATAGGTAAATAACATGTCCCTAAATGTAGGTAAGGACATGTACAGGTAATTTAGGCTTGTGGGTAGGGTGTAATATGTGTTGGGAGGGTCAATAGGTATTTGGTCAGTAATGTTTTTAGGTCAAAATGGTCTAAATGTGGGTGAAATGGTAAAGGTAGGTGACCGATGCTAGTTATAAATAACCACATCGTTTGGTTAGATAGATCATGACAACATGGTCATGTTGATTTCGCTTTGGGTCTAAAAAAAAAATGTGTTTTTACGGATTCATTTTGACTTTTTCCATTTGTAGAAAATGACAGAGGAGAAAGTGAGGCTTGGAAAATGATAGTACAAGGAATTGAGTTGAGTTGAAGAGCCACGTAGTGGTAATGTGGGCATTCGATCGTGGGTCCATTAGAGATTGATTTGGGTGTTTCATTGTTTTGGAGGTGATCCATTGATTTGGTCATGAAGAGAGCGAGAGAGGGGTTGGGAGGTCCACTAGCACAGAGACCTAGAGGTGTCACTGAGTAG
Organism: Taxus wallichiana var. yunnanensis; assembly: GCA_018340775.1. Taxonomy (NCBI): domain Eukaryota; kingdom Viridiplantae; phylum Streptophyta; class Pinopsida; order Cupressales; family Taxaceae; genus Taxus; species Taxus wallichiana. The sequence continues at coordinate 109,286,516 of CM031243.1, forward strand.
ATGGAGTTACATAGAGGTAGGGGCATTCTCTAATTCATTATTTGATTAAATTTTTGTTTAAAATGAAGATAAAGGGGTTGGGGGTTCATAGGTTTTGACATGTAGGTGAAAAATGGTAAAATTGATATGGAAAAGGGGAAATGTAGGTTAAATAGGATGATAGATGCATATAAGGTAAATTGAGGTGGATTGGGGTAGGTTTTAGGTAGAATTTGGGTTAATTTTAGGAAAAATGGTAGATGGGGGATGGGTTTTGGTTTTGGTTTATTTATGCGATAGAGACCGACGTCGGTCAAGGTTGGGGATGTTAGTTGGCCTTAGCCATCATCGGTTAAGGATTAGGTGACCGATGTCGGTTAAGAATGACTGATGTCGGTCAACAATGACCATGTTGGTCAGCTTTTAGGGGAAAAGAGGTAAATAAAAGGGATATGGTGGGAGGGAAAGATAGGAAAGAAGATGTAAATGAAGGTTTATGGAGAGTGAGTAGGGTAATAGGTGATGTTGGAAATGTGGGGTGGGGAAGTAGGTGAACTAAACTAGGATAGGTAAGAATGGTAAGGGTTAATGGGTGTAAAATTGGGTTGGGGAAAAGGGGTAGTCGGTAGGGTTGGTGTGTGGGTATGGTGTAATAGGTAATAAGTGTGTTGGGTAGGTTCGTTATGGTAAGAGGTATGTTGGGTATGGGACAAGTCTTGATAATGTTGTGTTTGAATGATGTAGGCTAGGGATCAGCTCTGGATGTGGGAGAGATTACCACCATTATTGATATGGATGTGATCAATGTGACCGTAGAGGAGTGGGAGCATATGAACAAGGTCGAGATTATCGGGATCTAATATTATAGGCATAGTTCGTGATCATAGTATGATGGTTTCTCTCATCAACAGATGGGATTTAATGACCAATACCTTCCACCTTCCGATGGGTGAGATGACCATCACCTTAGAGGACGTGTACAGATCTTGAGATCCTATTTTGGGGAGCTAGTTTATTCATTTTCATCGTCGAGGCATCATGGAGATATAGTGGCTTTATTTGGGGAGGTGATGGGTGAGCCGAGGTACCATAACACAAGCCTTAGTTATGGAGACATGTATGTAGACCTACCCTTAGGAGACGAGGTTGGTTGTATTGATGATGGAGGTGGTATGTTGTTTTTCCTTACTAGATTCTAAGGGTGGGAGATTCCCATGAGCACTAATGGGAGTGCTCTAAGATATGATGGAGGAGTGGATTTGTTTTTCTTGGGCACCAACATTCCTAGTGCAGCTTGTATAGGGAGCTATGGGCCTATGGGAGATTGCGGAGGTTTAGTTTGTGTTGCACATTTTTACTACACTGTTGGGCATATGAGCACATCATGTGTGTTTATGTGCCAGTGGGTTTTTCCATGACATAGGATTGGTTTGGGGTGGCTTTTCTTCAAGTTGGATACAAAATTTGGGTACTTTTTGGTGGTCATTCATAGGGTGGTAGGGCCACATATGATGTTTTCTATATTACTACGGTGGTTACTGGAGGGATTTCGAGTTGATATTGTAAGGAGGCCATATATTAGCTATCCCTCATATAGGGGCATGATGGAGGAGTTAGAGGAGCTTTATCTACTGAGGTGGATACAGGGGATGTGTTCTAGAGCATGAGATGATACCCGTAGATAGGGTTAGATGATAGTTTGGGCTGCCACAGGACGTGCCTCCACCTTTCCCACAATACCAGAGAGATGATGTGGAGAGACCCATGTCTCCACCATGACCGAGTGTGCCGAAAGGAAAGGAATAACATGAGGTGGATAGGAATATTGATGATGCTGGATTCATTTGTGGTTATAGGCATTGGTAGGTGGTATAGCTATGGGCGGCACACCATCGAGATCAAGGTAGCTAGATCTAGCTACCATCATAGTGCAAAGAGATACCCTACATGGGGGTCAGTGGGCTACCCTTTTGTAGGTACATATCATAGGTTTATAGGGGGGTAGCTAATAGGGGCACATGCACAAGTGGCCACCTTGTAGTCTCAGTGATGACCTTACAGCCTAGTTGGCATAAGGATAGGTGCACAGGTAGGGGTGATGGTGGTGATAAAGTATAGGTGGTCAGTATTACGGGAACATGTGACTAGTTTACAGGTGAGCCAGCTGGCCTCTTTAGGCATAGGTAGTAGTCTTACAATCCTATCTTGAAGCATAGGTACCTCCACAGGCCCAGGGACAAGGTCCCATACTACATGGCAAGCACATAGGTCCCATGGTAGGGGAGGAGGAGGATCATAGGTACAAGGACCGAGGCCAGGTATTAGTATTAAGACAAAGCTCACAGTTGCATAGTGAGACCTATGACACCACCTCGAGATGGTTTTATGGTTGAGGCTTAGGGATGCCCTGAATGAGGCACGTTACATTATCGGATCACCTAATGACCGCCAGGATAGATGTCCTTTTTATGCTAAGTATAGAGCACAACATGCAATGAGTGAGAGGACTAGATCCACACTCATAGCTCAGAGAGCACTAGGGGCTGATGAGCCTTGAGATAGGGTCAGGGTGAGGCTATTAGTTCACGTAGGCTAGGCCCAGCTGAGGGCCAGTGGAGATTAGATTGAGACCCATGGAGGGTGGAGAGATGTTGAGGGTAGAAGACATGTCAAGAGGAGAGGAGGAGACAGTGAGACTGGCCCAGAGGATATGAGGTGGGGTGATGATTAGTCACTTGATGATTATTAATTTTGATTTTATATATATATCCTGCATGCTGAAGATAGTGAGGTTGTATATGAGAGTTTTGTGATTTTGAGTTTTATACCAGCCTACATGCCAAAGATAGTGAGGTTGTATCTAAGCGATTTGAGATACTTGTATTTATTTTTATCTGTGTATATGTGTATTGATACACAAACTTTTTACATTTATATAGATGATGATATTTATTACATGGATGATGTACTATGTTTTAATTTCCATTATTATTGTGTATTGATGGAAACTAGGTGAATTAGGCATGATTGAGTTAAGGTCATGTAGGCATGATGGAGTCTAGGTGAGTTAGGCATGGTGGAGTCTAGGTGAGTTAGGCATGGTGGAGTTTAGGTGAGTTAGGCATGGTGGAGTTAGGTGAGTTAGGCATGGTGGAGTCTAGGTGAGTTAGGCATGATGGAGTCTAGGTCATTTAGGCATGGTTTGGTCATGTTTTGATTTAATTTAAAGTTATTGGTACTATGGAAAATAAATGATGATGTATATGTATGTTTTAGTGTAAATTTCCAAATATTTGATGTTATGGAAATGATGATTGATTGGATGTTTGATGTGATAAAATGGTAGGTATGTATGTTTGTTGAGTGTTTAATTTCCTAATTTTGTTTTAAATGGAAGACTAAGGTGACCCTTGAATAAGAAAAAGGGAGAAAATAGGTTAGGGTAAAGAGTGGACAAGCTAACCTCCAAGGGCCCCATGCCCTCGAGTTTTTCCTACATAGCCCCAAAAAGGGGCCTCAGGCCAATGTAGTTCTCCCATAAGATAGGGAAGAATATGATGAGGTAGATGGATGGTTTGGTAGGTTTTAGGCATGATTGAGTCTAGGTCAGTTAGGCATGGTTGATTTTAGGTCAGTTAGGCATGGTTGAGTTTAGGTCGGCATGGTTAGGCATGGTGATGTGGTGAAAGAGGAATTATTAAAATGTAGGTGTCGATGGTCTAGTCTTATATAGGATAATTCAACAAGTAATGAAGAAGGTGAAGGGTAATAGGTGACCAAAAATATGCCTAATTGGGTAAGAACCATAACTATTCTACCATACCAAAGATGGGCTTATGAACGTAAGACCCTAAAGGTGTTGCATGATTGACTATTCAAAGGGTGAAGAAAGTCACATGATCACGAAATGTCACATTTGCAACACATCCCTTGAGCGGGAAAAAAATTAGGGTGAAAAAGGAAATGAGGTGAAAGTAGGTTTGGTTTTAGCGTAACCTAGTGTGAGACAACATGCCTATTTAGCAAGAGACCCAAGATCAAAATAGGCAAGTCCATGACAAAAAAGTTATCATTTTTTTTTTTTTTTATTTTTTTTTTTTTTGTTTTGATAGACTGATCGATGTGGGAAGTCTATGTGGGATGAGTAGATTTTCTCCTTGAGGTCTTCGTGAAGCTGATCAATGTAGAAGCTTCTAAATATTTTATTTTATTGTTTGCAAGAATAGTCTTCTTATTATGATAGACTATGTATAATATGGATAGCTTGGTATAGTTGTCCTTCGAGGGAGAAGTATATATATAGCAATGAGATAGAAAAGCGTAGATGTCCTTTTGAGGGAGTCATCTTTTTGCTGGAAGTTTGACTCAAGGAGTTGAATCCCATTTTACTTTTTTGTTTTTTTGGACTTTTAAGTCATGGACAAGACTATAGAGACCAATAGGCTCTTGTGTTGTAGACAAAACCATAACACACAAAGGCTAACTATGAAAGAGAGGGTTTAAGTGATGAATGACCATGGGATTCCATCTTGAAAAATATGAAAAGTATCCATGAGAATCATGCCATGAGTAGAGCCATGGTACTCATATTGAAGATAAGGCTTAAAAGGTGATGGGTAATCACATGATTCTTGTTTAGTCATTGATCCTTAAAATAGGTAAATGGAAGGTGAATGGTGCTCAAGGGACAAGCATTTAATTGACAGAAGGTGATATAGGACTTGATTCAACAATAGAATGGTCAAAGATGCAAAACATTGAGGGGCTCAGGTTCAAGTTTACCTTCGAGTGAAGACAAACGATAAGCACCTGATCCATAGGTATGAGTAATAATATAAGGTCCAAGCCAATTAGGAGAAAATTTTCCCATTTACTTTTCTCCTCTTTTGTTACATGTTGATTTTCCTTTAGGATGAGGTCACCGAACTTTGGAAGGTTTGTTTTGGACACATTTATCATAGGCACGTTTGATACATTTTTAGTAGATTTGGAGATGGTCAGAGTGAATTTAAGCGACGTTCATCTAATAACTCAAGTTATGCCAAAGGGTCTTGGAAAATGTCATCATCGTTGAGCATATCTTTAAGTGAGATACGAAGAGACATAATCTAGACTTCAAGAGGTAGAATAACCTCTATACCATAGACCAGAGAGAAAGGCATGTAGTAGTTGAAGTATGAATACTAGTGTGATAATCCCATAAGGCAAAAGGAATGTGTGTATGTCAATCCTTTCCAGTATCATCAACAACTTTCATAAGAATTTTTTTAAGGTTTTGTTGGTTGATTCTACTTGGCCATTTTTTTAGGGTAAGTAAGGTGAAGAAAAAATGAGTTGAATGTCAAGGTGTCACAGAGTTTTCGTAGGGGTTTTATTTTTGAACTATTTTTCCATTATTAGTGATGAGACAATGAGGAACACCAAAGTGAAAAATGATGTGATGGTTGATGAATTCACATATTTTGTAGAAATAAGAGGTATGGATTCTACCCATTTAGTGTAGTATTCAATAGCGGTAATAATCCATTGATGACATTGGGAAGAATGAGGATTGATCTCTCTGACAAGATCCAAACCCCATTGAGAGAAAGGCCAAAGGTCACATGTAACTTGTAAGGTGACTAGGGGTGTGATGAAGATTAGCATGTTGTTGGCACTTCACACAATGTTTGACATAATCACAACAATCATGGTTTAAGGTTGGCCAATAATAGCCCAGAGGAGAATGCATTTAGCGACAACTAAACCACTGAAGTGACCCAACCCATGAACTTCCTTGATGGTGTAGGGAATTTCAGAACTTGTTAGGCATCATAAGAGGATACCATCAAAGCCACATTTATAAAGAAGACCACCATGATGACATAGCAAGAGACACCTTTGAGAAAGGCACGTTGTCCATTGAGAGTAAGGTTTGAAGGTAGAATTGAAAGGGAAAGGTAGTCAATAAACTACTTATACCAAAGGTCATGTGGGTCGGTTCAATGGTTCCAACAAGGTTGATGTCTTGAAATAAATAAGAAGGTGATTGTAACCTTTGTACTGTGACAAAGATTTTCGAGTTGGAGGGAAAAGCGGGTATTTAGATTCAAGAAGGCCATGGTATATACAAATTTATTAGTGGAATGTGGGTGGTTTGAAGTTCATAATGGTCAAAGGTAGTCAAAATTATATCTACATGATGTTTATACTTTTGAAGTATTTCATTACGACACTGGTATATACCATTAACTTGATTTACAACTAGTTGAGAATTGCCAAAGATATTAATTGATTTAATGTCTAAGGTGATGGCAGTTTGAATACCTAATATGAGTGCTTCATATTCGGCGATATTGTTAGTACATTAAAAATCTAGTTTGAAAGATAATGGCATAGGTTCACCATCAAGAGGAATGAGGATAACTTTGGCACCACCCCCACATTGACATTTGGAACCATCAAGAATAAGGTCATATGGTAAATGGTATCATCCAAAGAGAGGGTAATGATGGATTCATTAGGGAAATCAAAGTTAGAGGATTGATTTCCGAGAGAGAGTGCATCTACAAGTTAGTCAATGATGGTTTGTCCTTTGACAAATTTTTGATGAGTGAATTCAAGGTCTAGGTCTACAAGAAGCATGAGCCAACATGCAACACGTTGATGTTGGTAGGGTTTAGCGTACATGTAATGTAAGGGGTCAGTATTGGTGATAACAAAGGTTTTTGGTTGAGTAGGTAATGGTGAAGTTTAGTGGTGACAAAAACTAAGACTAAGCATATTTTTTTAGCTTGGGTGTATCTAGTTTTGTATTCCAAAATGGTATGACTTATATAATAAACCACTTGCTCCCTGTGTTGCTCATTGCAATGAGCGAGCATGGCACCCAAGGAATGATCAGTAGTATAAATGTAAAGGTAAAATGGTTTCTCATCCTTATGAGGAATGAGCACAGGTGGTTGGAGGAGGTATTGTTTTAAGGCCTCAAAGGATTTATGGCATTCATCATCCCATTCGAAGGAGACATACTTTTGAGGAGATGGTGAAATGGGTGGTAGTGGTTGGAAAGATATGAAATAAAATGATGAATAGATTGTAACTTTCCTTGCAAACTACGTAGTTGATGAAGGTTAGTTAGTGGAGGCACTTCAAGAATATCCTTGATTTTAGTGGATCAAATTTATACCATGCAAATAAATGATAAAACCAAGGATTTTCTAGAGAGAACAGTGAAGACACACTTCTTAGGTTGAAGGAAAACATAATACTTGATGAGACGGTCAATATGACCTTAAGGACTGTAAGGTGTTCAAAGTAATTTTTGATTTGGCAAAGAAGGTCATCAACATAATCTTCCAATATGTGATGCATGATGTCATGAAAGATATAAGTCATAGCCCATTGATATGTAGCACCAACATTTTTAAGACCAAAGGGCATGACTTGATAGCAAAAGGTCCCCCAAGGAGTGATGAAGGAAGTTTTGTGTTGATCTTCCGGGCAAGTAATATTTGGTTATAACCTAAGAAACCATCCATGAGTGATAACATCTCATGGCTGGTGGTAAGATCAACTAGTTGGTTAATACTAGGTAGTGGAAAGTCATCTTTAGGGAAAGCTAAGTTAAGGTTGTGGAAATCCATGCAAATACAAAGTCCCCTATCACTTTTGTGACAAGAACGATGTTAGAGATCCATTAGGGATAATCAATGGGTAGGATGAAGGAAACCAAAAGAAGGCACTAGAGTTCTTCTTTGACAAGAAGGGAAATGTGAGGATGCATTTTCCATAGCTTTTGTTTTATAGGTTTGGCTTTAGGAATAGTTACGATATTGTGGACCACAATGTTTGGGTCAATATTGAGCATATTAGCATAGGACCAAGCAAAAGTGTTGTTATGATCCCGAGAGGAAAGAAGTAAAAGCTTCCTATTCAATAACATATAAATATTGGCCTATCTTTAGAATGTGTGGATTTTCCTAAGTGTTAATATTTATTTTGATGGTCGATTCATTTAACATGGTTTATGTCTCAAAAGGCAACAACCGATGAATATAAGAATCTTCCGCACTAAGGTAGGTGAGAATAGACTCATCATCTAGACATTGAACATCATTAATAAAAGGTGTATCATCATCAATCATGTCAGGATACAATAAGGGAAGGGAAGATGGAGCCTCTCCATCTCGTTGATAAGTTAGAGGTCCCAGGAAATGGTGTTCATGAATTTAGGAGGAATGGATTATAGATCTATAGACTCCGTGAGGTGAAGGTGGTGAAGTTGGTAAATGGGGTGAAGGAGAGGTTGGTTTCCTCAATGATTTCAACGTGGGCCTTCTTGAAAGATGGTTCGGAAAAGCCAATACCACTATGGTCTTTGTGTTTATGAAGGTGTACATGGGATGATGTCATGGTGGCCTGTTCATAGAAACCAAAGCTAAAGCCCTTCCATGCACAATGATGGAGGAAGGTGTGGGAAAAGTGACGATTGGTGAGAGATTGGAGGTCGAGATAAAAATGGTCGATTTGGGAAGGTGGCTCGGGTGAGTAGGGAAATATCAAGTCCCCATATGTTAAGTTGGTGTGAAGGTGGGGAGGACCATAAAGGAAAACCTCACCTATGTAGGTGATCATAGTGGGGATGTTGGCAAAGGTTACCATACTCTTCAGGAGTAAGGAATGTGTCGATGTTGTATAGGTGGTACTCCCCCAGAGTGATACATTGAAAAACACCTTCTAAGGGATCATTAGTTGGTATATGGGTAACAGGAATGCATGAATCATGGGAAGAAGAAGAATTGGTTGGTTGAGAAGTAGATGGGTTATGGGGTTAGCTAGATGCTACAATAGTAGTGTGAATAGAGGATTTAGGTGTGGGTGAGGTAGTGGTAACATTGGTGGAAGGGGATGTGGGTGAAGGAGAGGTGACAGCGGTGGAGGATGCCTTAACTATTATAAGGACATCATTAGGTCTAAACAACTTGTTGTATCTTTTGAATGGTGAAGGGTCAAATTTAAGTTGAATGGTATAGTTATGTCCTTCATGTTCAAATTTTACATAGTGGTGTAAGGTTGAAGGAACACAACCCATGACATGTATCCAAGGTTGGCCAAGTAACATGTTGTATTGGAATTCCCCCTCTAAGACATAGAATCATTTTGGAATGGTATGAGGGCCCATGCAAATGTGGAGAATGATGGTGCCAAGGGTTGTAGTTATGGCATCATTGAATGAATGCAACATAATTGGGTTATTATGCATGTAATTGGAAGGGATGTGCATTTTTTTAGACGCACAAGAATATATAATGTTGATGCTAGCACCGCCATCGATCACAACACATCAAATACGTATATTATCAATGTAGACAGAGATGAATAGGGAGAGATCAAGATCATTTGATTGGAGAGGTACAATATTATCGTTAGAGAAACTGAGAGTGGCTACTTGATGAGTGATAGATGGTGCAAAGTGTTGGTACCCAAATTTGTTCTCCTTTTCAATATGAGAAGCATCGAGATATGGAATGAATCTTGAAGACAGATAGATCATGATGTATGTCATTTTGTAGCCGGGGATGTGATCTAACTAGCACTCAAATTTGTGGAGAGATGGATAGCACTCAAATAGGACTTGATCTTGTCCTAACTGTTTTAGGTTGTGCCTTTCAACCAAGGTAAGAGGACCTATTTTGTAACCCTCAAATGGTGAAGGAGATGAAGATATCCCTCAATTTGTGAAAATAATACGAAGGGGCCTTGGAATAATATGATCAATGCTCCAAATATGACTTTCACAAGTTGTCACTTCCAAATTATGGAGATACTTTCAATGTAAGGCAAGGGTTACTGAAGACATTTTGAAATCTTGATCTATTCTACATACTTTAGCAAATGGATTTTGATCTTCTGTGGGTATACAGGTCAAAATAGGGGTAGTATGGGGTAGGATTAGTTGTTTAGAATGATTTTTGGTGGGATATTGACAAGACAAACTTGACTATGCTAGATCTTTGACAACCTCTACAACATTTGAACAACTATCAAATAAAATGCTTCAAAACAGTCAGGATGTTCTTTCAACCAGAAGAGATACACAAATGGAGGCCCAAGTTTTCACTCTTCACACAATATTTGAGACCTCAACACAAAATCTTGAGTTAAAGGACTCAATTAAACATCAAAATCTCTAATCAAATCACGCCTAAGGTACCCCTAAAGGCTTACAAGAAATCTCTATCAACAAATGAAGGTGAAGTGATTTTAAACTACTTATTTTCAATGCTAGATGAAAGCTCTTCTGACAAATGAAATTGTAAATGCCACTAAACTATCAATAAGGATGAGATATGTGTGATTCCTAAAGATTTCAATGCAAGATTACAACAAGAACAAGGAAAACTATTTGCAGACATTTAAACATGATAACAGACATCATATTTCCCAAAATAACATAGATTAATTCAAAAGCTTGTTAGATTCATCAATAGAGGGAGAGTTTCAGAACAATCTCAGAGTTGTGTGATGGTTATACACTTGTAACCAACTCAACATGAATGAAGATCTAACACAGAAGACATTAACCAGGTTTTTTGGAGGGTTTCTCAGAAGATGAGCTTCTCTCAAAAATTTCTTGTGATTTTCAATTTCTTGACCTTTTGCATGTCTCAAAACATGTATTATATATCTCTCTATTACATTTGATCCTTCTTTCCCAAGAAAATAATATCCTATGGCATCTTAGTTTGTTACAAATTCACTCATGACTTTCTAAAAGTGACACTTAACCAATTTTGTGAGGAGGAGATGTCAGGCATTCAAAAAAATAAAATTATTACAAATATTCATCATTCCTTTTCATGGGAGCATGTATTCTTCCTTTAGCGCCCACAACATCTTCCTCTTCCATCATTTCACCTTTACACTTTCCAAATTTACCTCTGCAACTTTTGGATCTAGTATTTCACGTTTCTGCTCGAGCTCAAACAAAATTTCATTTCAAAAGTACCTCAAATCTACAAATTTAATTTTCAAATTGATTCCATTGATCCTTGAAGGAAAAAAACGACATGAATTCACCAAAAATTGGTGAAAATTGATGTAAAAATTACATCTCCAAGCTTCCTGGAGCTCAAATGGCGGCCAAACTAAAAATGCACAGTTACCATTGATTTACCTTTCTCCCTTCAATTTGAGCCCTCCATGTGTCACAATGTGATTAGAAATGGGCTTGGGATCATTTTTTGACATTTTAACACTTTTGGAAAAATGTAAAAATTTGACATTTTTCCGCCCCTCCACCCTTGAGATTTGGCACTAACACGTGGCACAATATGATTGGATCCTGGGGTCATGGCTCAATTTTACACATTTCCACATTTTTTGGAAAAAGGAAAATTTTCACAATTATCCCCATGGACCCACACCTCCACTTCTATCCTTGACACGTGGCGATCATTGATTCATTGCGGGGCCATAACTCCCTTTTTGCTTCATACTTCACAAAATTTCAAAGTTTTCAAAACTCACTAACGGCCTACACTCCCCTCTACCATTTATTTTGACACGTGTCTCCCTTTGATTCGTTGTGGAGCCACACTTCAAATTACCACTTTAACTCATTTTTCCAAAAAGGCAACATTTCCCTTTTTCCTCCAATGGCCCGCCGACCCGCGTAAGCCTTTAATTTTCTTCTTTGTCGAGCCGCACCTTCTTTTAAGACTTTAATCCTTTTTTAGGAAAAAGGTTTAAAATATCAAAATCTGCCAAGACATATGTCACTCTTCCTTTCCTTTCAAAACAAAAATACTAAGGCATTAATTTACTCTAGTGGGCTTGCGGCCTTGTTTTGCATTTTAGTACTTTTCACCAAAAAAGGAAAAATTTCTCCAAGTCCACCACCGATCTGCATCCCCTCTGCCAATTAGAACAATCCACGTAGGAGAATATTTTGAGCTAAAATTTGATGGGCAAAGAATGCCCACATGATCGTCAAAAATGCAGAAATTGCTAGTGATGCCTTAGAATGCCGAAGATGAATTTGATGGGAAAATGATGCCCATCTGATTGTCAAAACACAGAAAATGCTAGGGATTCCCAAAATTGATTTTTCCTTTGTGGGTGAAGAAATTTTTGATCAAAGGACAAATGAAAAGTGATTCAAAGCAATTTACGACCATGGCAAGGGATTTTTGAGGGAAAATAAGTATAAAATGAATAATTTCAAGCTCCAAAGGCCGGGAAAACACAAGAAAAATGGTAGAGGTGTTTGAACAGGAAAAATTAGGGCAAGGTAATGAGTTTACAAACAATCCAATGCACAAGAATGGAGCTATAACTTCACATCATTGATTTCAAGAGGAAAAAATGTTTCAGAGCACAAAGAGCAAAGGGGAAACATGGAAAAATGGTAGAGGATCAAAATGGACACCAATACAAAGGAAGGTGATGAAGTGGTGAGAGATGCCACATGGTGAGGAGTGATCATGGATGCCATAGGAGTTAGGTCATTAGGTAAAACCTCAATAGATTTTATAACCTCCATGAGGGCCTGTCAGTGAGACTCAAAGGTTTAGATAAGGTCATACAAATACATTTTTAGAGGGGTTGGTACAATTGTTTTATCATTATATAATGGGAGACACCATCATAAATAGGATATGTGGGTCCTTGAATGGTGATTTTTGGTGTGGGTGCAGATGGTATATTAGGCACAAGATTGGTAGAGGGGTTGGTTGCCTTCTCCTTTCCTTTGTCTTTTTGGGTGCGAGTAATGACTTGGATCATGTTAATCTGAGGTAGATAGGCAGATGGAAAAGGTGTGTCATGAAAAGTATAACGACATGATGGACAAAAACCTAGTGTGGGATAAGAGCCTTATGAAATGAGTAGGGCACATTGACATTTTGGTGGGGTTTTAGCTAGCTCTCTTATATGGACCATATTGATCTCAAATTTTGGAGGTGCATAAAAGGGTTGTGTAAGTGGTGATTCAGTCACTAAATAGGTAGTGGGAGAGGATGTGTGGTGATAGGTGGAGGTGGAATAGGGTCCTTGTCTAGAAGATCATCGTCATCAAAATTTTCTTCAGGAGGACACAGTTGAAGGAGAATGGTTTTAAGATCCTTACAACTTTCTACATCATGCCCTAGCACATGATGGTAGGCACAAATTTTAGTATCGTCAAACCCTTTTGGTTTGGGTTTGAGTGGGTCGTAAGGTCTAAGTGGCAACAATGTGATGACGAAGGTCTCTAAAAGGTTAGCTAGAATGTTGGCATAAGACCCTACCAATGGATCACAATGTGAGGTGAGTGTGGGTCTGGATTGAAGTGTGGGTGATTTTTGTGGGAGAGGCATCATGAGAGGTGGAATTGGATGTGAAATGGGTTTGACCACTAGGTTTCATAGGTGGTACTATTTTAGATTTGGGTTTTACCTTTTTGGGTAAAGGTGTAGTAGATGAACTAGCAATAGAAGGTGTTATAGGCTTAACTACCACTTTGGAGGGTAGTGGGTTTTTCAATTTTGTTGCACCTTCCTGGGTAAAGGTGAGGAAGGAGTACATGATGTGGAAGGGAAGGTAGATGGTGGAAGAGGATGCATTAGCTAAGGTGATAAAGGAGGTGCAAAGAAGGTTACTTGGAAAAGGCAAGGTGGAAGGTATGGGTTGAAGAGAAGGAAATTTCATAGGTACTTGATGAGGTTACTATAGGTGGTGGGGGTATAGGTGGTAAGAAAGATGTGGGTAATGGTGAAGGTGTGCACTGTGCAGGTAAATTGGGTGTAATAAAAGATCATGATGAAGAGGTGGGCTGTCATGATTTTAGTTTACCTTTGGTAAGAGGTTGTTTGGCTAAGGTTGATGGGTGAGGTCCTAGGATAGATGGAAGGGGTGAAGGTGAAAGAGGGGTAGTAGGAAAAACTGATGTATACGTCCTAGAATATTAGGTCTTCCTCTTAGGTGGGGGAATCATTTTTACGTGGGTTTTTGAAGATGTGGCTAAGTCCAGCGTGACGGGAGGATGAACTAGACTTGATGTCGAAATGACTCCCAATGTGGTGATGGTTTTGGACATGGGGGAAGGTGTAGGTGTAGGTAGGTTTTTAGGCATAGGAACTAGTTTGGCTACTGCTAAAGGTTTAGGTGTAGGCAAGGGTGATGAAGAAGAGGTTGTTATGACTGGTATGGGCATGGTTGGTTTGATTGTCTAAAATACCTTTGGATAAATCATAGAGGTATCAAAAAATGACATTTTCATTTGGGTTGAAAAGGGTAGCCAAGATGCCCCTAGAGCATGGAATTATCTACATAATCCAAGTGGTCTGCCAAGAGTGAAAATGGTACTATTGTAAGAGGAGATAACATTGATTTAGTAGTAATCCTGTAAAGTATGTTTGTGAGATAGGGAACTAGTTGGCTTCAAACTCTGTGGGTAAGAGAGCTGAGAGAAAATCAACTAGATCCTAGAAGGCTAATGGGGAATTGTCACCAATAGGTAGTGGCACTTCTAAAGGATCCTCTATTGGTAGGGGAGATGATAGGTGGGATGAGGTAGGTTCCTATTTCGGTGGAGAGGGAGGTGAGCATGAATCTCCCATGGGTAGGAGAGTTAACACTACAAGTTGTTTGTTGTGTTGCGAGGTGGGTGGTGAAACAACATCAACAAAAATTGTGGAATCCTTAGTGGGTGAAGGGGGAGATGAAGGGGAATCCTCTATGGGTGAAGGAGTAAATGAAATAGGATCCTCCATGGGTAAAAGATCTCGTGTTAGAATCTCCTTGATGGAGAGGATAGGAGGAAATTGTAGAAGGGTTAGTATGATGTCGAAAAAAACATGGACTTCACAGACATTACTTTCATTAGTTGAAGGCTCGCTAGTTTTGTTAGATGACGAGGTATGGTTAGGGAAAAATTATTGAATATATGCATGTTCCCTTAGATGCGTTTGGGTTGTCCAAAACAAAATCTCCATTATATAACATTTCCTAGACAATGTTTTTGAAGGTTATACAATTACCATTGCTATGGATTTTGTAACACCTTAGACAAACCATTATATTTCTCTTTTGCATTACAAGCATTGGCATGTGATTTCCTTGAATGAAGTGTGTTCCCTTGATTGTTGAAAATCATGCTTGTTATGGATAAATCATTTCTTCTCTTGGATTCATTAGACTAAAATGATATGGCTTGCAAGAATCCATTTTTCACTTCTTGTAGGTGAGTTACAATCAGGTTTTGAGAGTTGCAAACTTATCTCTTTTACTAACTCATCCTTGGATCAATTTCAGTGATCCAAGGAATGTTTTAAATCTCCTTACCGAGGATTGAATGGTAAATTGACATTCATAATCCTGAGAGACATAGTGGACTTAACTTTTGTATTTTACAAATTATTTGGTCTTGTGTGAACGTGTCTTCATTCAGTTGTATGTTTGTGCTTGGGTCTTTAGGATTGATCTCTTCAGGACATTAATGGTGTAAATGAAATGCAGTCTACTTCATGACTAAGAAGGGAATCAGAATCCTAAAACTAAAGGATTATCCTAACGGTATCCTAAACTAGGTAAAAGCACCTACTTCCTAGCTATGTCTACTTAATTGGATTATAATCTAACCTAAGATTCTTATTCTATTTCGTTTGGATGACGTCCTAACCTAAGCTCTTGTGCTAAATGAATAAGGGAGAAAATTACTAAAGTAATGCTAGGCTATTTAACCTAATACCTAATACTATATGGTTGTGAATTTGATCTAACCTAAGGTGGAAATTACCTATGGCAATGTTTTAAGACCTAAGGTAATTATTGTTAGACTAACCTAAGTTTTGGGAAATCTATCCTAAACTATTAAAAGGGAACCTAAGGGTCACATGGCACTATGGTGATGGTTCCAATGGAATTTAATTGATTTGATTGGGTTAAATGAATGGAGGTACAACCAGTTTTGGCAAAGGCTAGTAAACTTTAGTGGAGACATATGTGGAGGCTTCACTAAAGATGGAAATGCATGTTAAATTAGAAATGGCATTCACCAGTTTTGGGAGGTGGTGGCAAGGAGAGATAAGTGGGAGATTTGGGAGTAATTACATTAATGGACCTTAGTTTTTGCATGCAAACCGTCTTGGAAACAAGGGAGGTAGATTTTGAGAGGTTGTTTGGTCTTGCATGTCTCGTAAATTTTTCTCTGCATGGAGCTATCTGGTTCTTCAAACTACCAGTTTGAATTCTACTTTGTGGCTATTTTTAGTTTCTCTGGCCTATTTTTGATTGAAGGAAAATATATGAGGCATTGGAAGAAAATATGTTTGGTCGTTGATCTTTCATGGATGAGAAAAAAAGTTGGAAGCCCAGCTATAAGTCTCCTTCGAATTGGCGAAAAAGCACTATCAGGCTTGATAGGCTCTATCCATTAAGATTTCTTGCTTTCTTCTAAATGATTCATTAAAATAGTTTTGCTCTCATGAGATAAATGTTTGCATGATTTTTCTAGTTATTTAATTTCATGTTTTTATGAATCTCTATGGTTTTGGGATGTAAATCCATTGCAAAGTAATGTTATCTTTTGGAAACTTTCTCTGTGTAAGTTTAGTGGTGACATGCATGTGAAACTTGTATTCGAAGCTTTGTATTTCATTCTGAACTTGTGTTTGAGGCTGGTGTTGTTTTGAACTAGCATTCGTTTCCTTGTGTTTCATTCTAAAATTTTATTGAGCCTTGTGTTTCATTTGAACTTGTATTGGAGCTTCATGTTTTGTTCTGAGCTTGTATTGAAGCTTTGTGTTGTTCTGAACTTGTGTTCGAAGCTTTGTGTTTAGCACTAAACTCATATTCAATACTTGTGTGTTTTGAACTTGTATTCAAGGCATTGTGTTTGGTTCTATACTTGTATTATGAGCTTGAGTTTTACTCGTATTCAAGGATTAAAATGCTTAGAACTCATTTGGGGACTGTCTGCTCGAAAGAGACTTGAGAGATTAGTTTTGGTTTGAGTTGATTTGGATAATCTCTTTTGAGATCTTCTCCTTATAGCTTCTTGAGTTGGAATGGTTATGGTAATTTTGTTTTTGAGACTGTATTGTCTTCTTTGAACTTGTAAGGGCATGTAAATATGAAGGATATTCTTCTCTCCTCTACTCTGAGAAAACCCACATCTTGTTGAAGGCTTGATTGTTATGTTTGAAGGATTAATGGACTGGAACTTGTATCTTGTTGTGGGTTTGGTTTGATATAGAGTTCATTTGGAACAGTTATTAACAGTTTTTGAGGCTTATGGAAATACAGTATGCATACTCCTTCTTGTGATCAATGTTTAAAATGAATACCTTCTCTGTCACAATCTTTTTAGATGGAGTTGTGTAAGTCTTTTTGTTGTGAATTTTGTTTCGATCAAGTTTGAGGTAACATTGGGACCTTGCTTGACTTTTTGTGTTTTGGATCTTCTTACTCTCTTTAGATCCTTTAATTGATTTTTGGGTTTTAAGGAAAGAAGAATTGAACAATCTCGAGTACATAATCTTGTATGGAAGGTTATATTACCTCTGGTTTGGGGTTGGTTCTTTAATTTTTTCTTATTTGGATCACAAACTACTTGCTCTTTTGTATTGAGCTGATTGAAGCCCTTGTAATTGGGATTTCAGTTCTTTTGAGTTCGTGAGTACTTCTGAACTTGTTTAGCTTATACTGATTTGGGATTTTCTATTCCTTCATGGAAAAAAATGGATTTCTCCTAGATAGTATTTTGTTTATCTTCAGCCTTGGGACTGTATTGTGTATTCCTTTCTGAGAATTGAATTTGAACTTGTGTTTAATGAATTGGAATATATAAACCAGGTTGTATTGATTAGTAAGGGAAACTAGAAGTGTTCTTTCTTTAAACTATTGGTTTGGTTTTGTGTTCTCTCTTGGGAACTAGCTAAAGAACTTCTAAGTTTGAAATAGAAATGGGAATTCATTTGATAGTATAAATGAAATGAATTATAGATTGGACCCTTTCTATTTGAGATCCTTTTACTTTTGTAAAGATAAGTTCATTTGATTGAACTTCTCTATATTTTGATTCTCTTCTTGGTTGTAGAGTGGTTGTTCTCTTAGGTCTGCTCAACTTCTTGGGTTTGGCTTTCTGTCCTTTTGTCTTGTAGGAAATAGTGGGAAACCACTCTTCTGAGATGGAAATTTCTTTGTGGATTGTTTAGTCTACTTGTACTTATCATTTTTGTAATGATGTGGAAAGATAATAGCTAAGTCGATCTATTGAAAAGAAAATAATAACATGCTTAGACCTGAATGCTTTTTTTTTGACTAAGTCATACTTCATTTGGATTTGATATTGGAAGTTTTTATCTTTTTGCACTTTGTCTTATTGTGAACCCTTCTTGGATGGACTTGAGAAGAGATTAACCCTATGTGAGTCTAGCTTTGATTTGTGGAACATTTGGTTTAGATCTTTGAATGATATCTTCTAACATGTAGTAGTTAGTTAAGACTTGTAGGTAGACTATTTGGATTTTCTATCCCTTCATGGATTGATTTGGGATTCTTGTTAGATGTTGTCTCTTTAATGTTGAATCCTTATATTGTTATCCTTGAACTGAAGCAGTTAGGTGTGTTCTAAACCTATTTCTATCTTTCAGATGATTAGTGTATGGGGAACAATATGTATTGATTCTTCTTCTTTGCTTAATTTGAAGGATGAATCATCCTAATATGAGCTATGTTGTAAATAACTTCTCTTACTACATAGTAAAGATAAATGTTGTATTCTAATCTGATAGAATTATGAAACAATTGGATGACAAGATCTGTTGTTTGTTTAAAAGTAATTGATAGGATCAATTAAACTATATGTTATAATGCAGATGTTGCGGATTATATTATGCTCTTTTCTTAAAAGTGAATTCAGACTCATTATTGTACTTCTTATTTGGTTGTTATTACTTATGTTTATTTGTATGATATATTAATTGTTTCATTAAAGCAGAGTTGTTTTAATGGAACAATTAGTGGAATGCACTTCGTTTTAATGCTTAGTGTGTAGCATGCTCAGGTTCATCAACCCACCCATGCTAGCAATTTTTGTAGATGGACATTGTAAGTGATAAAAGAAGGAAAAAATTTTTATGATGCATTGGCTTATTTAATTTTGGATCTTATGTAAATAATTTTGATTCATTCTTGAGTTGTATTGGAAAAGAGAAGTGATATTATTTTATGATCTTAATGATGATTGACATGCAGTATGTCTGAAATGCATAGTCTTGTAAATGTATATTTTATCATGATGAATTGAAAGGTTTGGAGACTGACTCCAATTTGTTGTGTAAATTCTCTTATACTTTATATGACAGAAATAGTAGTGATATCTTATTGATATTCCTTATATCTGTTTGTATACTATTGCTATTATCAATTAATAAGTTGGATTAAGGGGATAGTATAATCTCCCTTATTATAATGAAACTTGTTAAATTGCAAAAGATGTCGTTCTCTAACTACACAACTATAGTTTAATAATAAAATATGCTTTGGACATATAATTAAACTATATGAGTAAAGAATGGTAAAAAGGTTATGTTAACCTTAACATCTAACCATGTAGAGGAAGACTCTTCCTCTCCCAAAAGAATGAAAGATAAAAAGGAATAGTGGTTATGATCTTTAATCTTTATACTTCATTTATAAAGTAAACACTAGCTGAATCTAGGTGGATGACACACCATCTTTAGATAGCTAGGTTACATTCTCAATTAAACGTTTGATGGTTGCTATCCTATTTTTGGCATAACTACTGTTATGCCATGTTAATGAAAATTAATGCAAACATGAGTTAATGTGGTTATCAATATCAAATCAGATTAATTATCGATAAAGAACTTAATGAATGTTGGAACCAGGGGTTAGGCATGGTTGTTGTAATCTGAATCTTAATCCAATTAAATTATGAGTTAATAACCTCTAAGCGGTATGTACATTGTGATGAATCAATTATAATGGATGTTGGCACATGCCAATACAGGATGTACCTTCAAGAAGTCCTGGGACTTCTCGAGGATATAATGTTGCAGTTGACATGTGGCAACACCCTTCTTATTTGATCATCTAGATCTACACACATCTGGACTTGAACTTAGTTTCCCCATAGATCAAGTTAGTAGCATGTTTTGGATAGGTAGTAGCTTTCAATGACTCAAGGTACCTTGGCACATTCGGTTGACTTAGGTCAGCCGAGTATGCCCACATACCCTAAGTCATCGTGAGTGTCTTCCTATAACAAATCATGTTGCTAATCTAGGCTAGGGTCAAACCTTGGGCAAGTGGACTGACGGTAGTCAGTAAAGACCATTATAGATAATAGTAGAGTGAGGTGAAGGACGTATTACAAAATGACAACTATGTCATCTAGGAATAGTAACATGAATAATATGTTGAAAATCTTTGGCCAAAGTATCAAGCTACTAGTTGTGTTGTCATATGTCACCTAGTTTAAAGCAACGTGATGTTAGATGAATATTGGTAACAAATATTCAGATAGGTTCTTTAAACAGATCACTCAGTACTTGAAATAGGGTAGAGAACCAAGTATATGTAGTATACATAAAGTATTCTATACTTTAAGTCAACATGAGAGATCGGTTGGTAACCGAGTCATGGAATGAGAGATCGGTAGCATACTGAGTCATTACAGCTGCATATGGTTATCTATTATGAGATTGATAGGCATGGAATGTGTGTTCTAAATGATGTTTTATTTAGAACAAAGAACATTATGTTTCAAAAAAAAAATTCCATTGTTTCTAAAGTCTTAAAATGGGAATGTTATAGATTTTAACGTGATGATAGTTGCAATAGTCATGTTCCTTTTACCATGAAGGCATAGGAGGATTGGGGTCAAAACCAGTATGTGGTTTGATAGGTGGAAGAGTAATTTCTCTGAATTTAAGAAGCTTTTCTAATACTAAAGAATAAGTCTCCCGATTGGAGTGTATTTTCGTTGCTCCCGCTTGAACTGAAAATCTTGAACGGGAGAAAGGTTGGAGGAAGTTTTTGATTGATTAGATGGGTGAGATGGGCCAAATTTTAAAACTACTATGTTGGCAGATCCTTTGGATTTGGAATAATTGTTTTGGGGTTTGGAAGAGGAAGAGGCATCATTTGACTTGAATGTAATGTTTTTGTTACACAATTGAATTTTCTTCTCTTCTATGGCACAAATTTCAAGTTTTCTAGCCATGGTGAATGCTTCATCAAACATACAAAAGGTTTGGACTTGGAGAGTTGGTGAGATGTGTCTGGCACAAGCCTTAGAGAAAAAATATATAAGATTAGATTGAGGTATTTGGAATGTAATCTAGTTGATGAGGCTTTGCCAACGAGTGAAAAAATCTATGATAGATTCGTCTTCATATTGTCGTGTTGAGTATAAGTCGGTCATGGTGACCTTCTTGATGATATTGATTGAAAAATGGTCCAAGAAGGCTTGAGCCACTTGGTTAAATGATTAAATGGAATGTTGAGGTAAACCACTATAACAATACAACGCAGTCTTGTTAAGGACAATGGGAAGGTCTGCAAGAGTAGAGTGTCGTCATGAGCGATTAAATGACACCCATTTTTAAAAGACAACAATTGTTGCTATGGGTCCTCTTTATTGTTGAACCGGTTGAATTTGGGTATTTCCCAATGTGTAGGGTATGGATGAATGGGCTCATTGTATATTTCATCGTATGTCAAAGAGTTGTGAGAGCCAAAAACTGATGCTTCTAATGTTTACATCTTTTCCATCATCATTTTAATAAGGTCGTTGGTAGGTTATGATGACTGGGCACCCCATGTAGTATAAGGGGGTTGATGATGAGTGTATGATGTGAACCACATCCCAATATATGGTGGTTTTGAGTATGAGAATTGTGAGGGGGAATAGATGCATGCGGTAAATATCTCGAATAGGTGATAGATGAGATAGGTGGTTGTTGGTGATATGTGTAAGTAGGTAAGGTGGATATAGCAATTATTGTAGTGATTGGAGGTGAAGACTGTGGGATGGATATGATGATGTTTTGGAATGGATTATGAGTTAATGATATCATGGGTGATTGCGATGCAATAGGTATATATGAGGTGGTGAGTATAGAAGGGCTATGCTTAAGAAGGTTGATGAAGGAATGGTTGACACCATGGGAGAAATTAATTTCAAGGGCATGACGAGATACCATATGTGTTATAGATATAGATGATGTGGGGTTTATTTGAGAGACCACAGGTGGTAAGGTGGATGAAGGTAATGCTAAGCTAGTGGTAGTTGATGTAGAAGTGGGGAGAGGGTATGAGGAATGGACATAGGCATGTCGTATACCAACTATCATGATGAATCATGAGTGGAGGAGTGGGAAAGATAATATTATAAGGCAACATGGTTTTCATCAAGGAGTCTTGTGAGCTACTTGTCACCAATACCAATGATAATGGGTTGAGTGGGATCCATAGGTGATAGGATGGAAGGTGGTGATGGGCTAGGTGGGAGTGGATAAAGGCTAGCATGAAACACAAGGGAATTGGCTTGGCTACGAGTCAAAACCATGTGAGTTAGCATATACCTGGTAATCTACTCTCTATAAATGACACAGATAAATAAAAGGAAATGAAGAAAATGAGTTCTCGACAGCTTAAAAATAGGTCACTTTTTAAATAAAAATTAAAAGAGAGGAACCGAAACGGTTGGTTTAACCGATGACGGTGATAGGGTGACTGATGCCGGTTAGCTTAACCGATCTTTAGTTACTCGTAGGAAATCAAAATTTTTGCAAATGGGGCAATAACTAATGAAAATGAGACAAAACTAGATTTTATAGTGATTTTAAAGATCCAAGGGTATGATGATATGTCCGAGGAACTTCGAAAGAAAAAAAAAAATGTGTTAAGTTTTTTTTTGGTGAAATGACCAAAAATAGATAACTCGACAATGCTTAGGTAAACCAATAATGGTCGAGATAAGTAAACTAATGTCACCAAGAGACCGACGCCGGTCACTATGAAATTTGAAAATATGGAGAAAGTTGATTTTTGTGACTTAGATTAGGTAAAATATCAACCCGAAACTGAGGATGATAGTAATGGACCTTAACACTTAAAAAATTTAGAATACACCAACTATAATTACGGAGTGTGAAAGGAAAAAAATTTGAGAACACCACCTCACAACTCAAGAAAAATTTAAGAAACACGAAATCCTATGGGTGAATTTTATGTTTTATCTTATTCTATTTAAGACTCACTCATGAATATAATAGAGTTTTTTGTTTGATATAAGGTGTCCTATGAAAATACAAGATCTAAGGATGGTTTTAGGTAAAGTTTTGGTGGGGGCAGTCCTTTCTCTGAGATAATGACTAGACAGAGAAACCATTGGGCACCCACTATCAATCCTCTGATCATGTGATCATTGAAAACTTCTTCCAGGTAGGATGATGTTTAAGAAGATGTGTAAATTATGTAAGTGGTTTGGTATAGAGAGAGAGTGTGCAAGTGAACTATGATTAAATTAGTCAACCATCAGTTGGGCATGACTTCTAGTGTATAGGTTTCCCTCAAATTAATGTGAGCTATAATGCAACAAACTAGAATGAAATGCAAGTGTTTTAAGCCCAAATCCATAATTACATTCAATGTAACAAATGGAGAACAGGAAGAGGGATGCTCTTTCACTAATGTAATGTAGTAAAAGGAAGATGTGTTCTTTTTAAAGCACTAAAAGTATGATTTATTTTAGACAATAGCAAGAAGGAGAATATTCTAGAGAAGAAAATTAATGTGAATACTTTTCGAAGGGAAATAAACACACAATTTTTTCCTAGGAATGAACAAATGCAAAGGAACCCCTGATGGGTCCCACCAGGCATGCCAAAATGTTTCACCGGATTCTTAGCAAATTAATGAAATAGATAAGGGTAGAAGGCCAAGGAGGAATACATGCTATAATGTCGATTGAAGGTCGAATGTATGTGTAGATGACTTCTAGATCATAATGGATGTGAGAGATCCTTTTTGGCTAGGAGGAACTCCTTGTAGATACATAACAATACCACCAAATAGAGTTAAAAAAATGACTAGACTACCTAGTGGAATCTAGATCCAAGAAGCATGATACTTCCTAAATAGGGTGTTAATACACTTCTATATAACAATATTAATTCTAGTTAAATCATACATGAAGTAAATATCATATTAGAATTGAAATGATTTAGGTATCTTGTACAAAGAAATAATAAAGGTCATGCACAAGGTTTTTAAGGTCAAAATGGGAGGGTTGATTGGGCTGGTGTTGAGTTGCAAGTTTTGTACATGCTCTGGGTAAGGTCTAGTAAGGATTATAAATGGTTCTAGGTTATTGGGAAGTGGGTATTAGCTCATTGGTCTGAGCTATATTGACAAAAATAGTAACCAAAGTGCACGGCCGACCGAACGATGCCGGTTAAGAAGAGTGACCGATGATGATGATTGGCTAATCAAGGCGTCGGTAGGAGAAATTAGCATAAATTTCTTAGAATTGATTTTCTAAACTCCCTATGATTGCACAGAGAGGTTAGAAATGGTAAGAGTGGGGTTGTAATTTTTTTGAAGACTCGAGATGATTAGGAGAGGGTTAAAATGGGTGAAAAATATGGGTATGATCGGGTGATGGATTAATATAAGGAAGGAAGTATATGAGTATGGATAGAAATAGACTACAAATATGAATAAATAAATCTACACAAGGAAACTAGAGATTCAGTGTAGAGATGTTAAATACTTACTGGAAAGTAGATTGGAGAATGTAGGTGATGAATATGGTGATAGTAGAGATCTAGAGAAGATCTATTGTATTTGTACCATGGAAGTTCAGACCTCTGTGCCTCTCTGTTGTGAATTTGTGATTTTGAAGAGAATGATGAATGGTGATTGATGTTGGTAGAACTCCCGTGTGTCTTCTTTTTCCGATAAATAAATTTGAGTGATCTAAGTCTCTGGAAGAATGAGATCTTGAATCAAATGAACAACTTGGGCAAAGGCTTTTGGAAACATATTTAACCTAACTGACCATGGTTAGGTGACCAAGTGTCGGTTGAGATAAAATGGCGTCGATCAAGGTGAGAATATCTAAGTTGGCAAAAAATATCCAGATTGTTGCTTTTTTGGCATGATCTCCAACCTTCTTCCGAGTCTTGAGTGATAGATCATGGCAAGATAAGTATGAGTCCTTTTAGGTTTTTTAATATGAGTTAAGTCTAGGTTTAGACTAAATCCTAGTTAGTTAGGAAAGGTTTAGACTTCATCCTCTTAGTGTATTACATTATTTCAAACCTATTATAGCTCATCCGAAGAGACGACCTATTTCATGGTGATTCACAACCCTCCTCACACTGTCTTCTTAGTTCGCAACACTATCCTTGAGTTACGTGGCTCTGAACATCAATTCATGGGGATTTCCTTCCTTTCCTTCCTTTCGCCTTTCCCTTTCCTTTTTCTAAATTGTGCCTGGGTGACACATGGAAACATCCATGCATCCCCCCTTTCTTTGAATTTTCAGCTTACTGGGACCTTTGCCACATAAGCCACGTGGTGGATGCTCACAACTTGGGGGCGACTGACTTGCTATACCTTTTCAAAAGTGCATTAAGGAAACACATGGACACCCTTCCTTTCTCCATGGGGATTGTCCTTTTAGCAGTTTCTAAATTTTTCTTTGACCATCCACCAAGTTTATAGAAATATTTTGTATCCTATAATTCATACTTGGGACAAGTGAGGTAACATTTGAAAAGGAAAAAAGTTAGAGGGATTTTCCAATGATGGCATACCTTTATGATCCTCAACCATAAAAGAGGATTTTCACAACACAGAGACCAGATTCCACATGATCTAGTCATGAATTTTCCCCTCGACATATACACATTTTAAAATAGATCAATTGGACATGAGGACTTTGAAGGCAATACTCAGAAAAGGGGTGAGATTATTTGAGCTCCAACAATGGCTCTAACTCAGGGATGGGTACCCCTTGTGGGTGCCACAAGAACTATTCAATGCAGACCAAGTGCCAAAAATCCATTGGGTTAGGGAGTTAAGCAAGCACACACTATGGCCACAAACAAAAAAAAACCAGGAATGAGGCAACTGTCACACAGAAGACCAGGAAAGAAAAAGGAAAAAAAAAAAAAAAAAACATGAAAAAAAAGTAAGGAAAACTATACATTGTACATTGGTTCATACCTTGCTCTAAAAAGCTAATCAAGAAAATGCTTCAGGTGCCTACCATTGATAGGAAACTCAAGAACTCTCCATCCAGGTCTTTCAAGAAGAAAGTATGTTCACCAATCCTGATATCAATGGAATAAGGGCCCATCCATAATGCATCAAAATTTCCATGTTTTCCCTTATCCTCATGTCTATTGTCCCATAACAATACAAGATCCCCAATGTTGAAAATTTTGGAGTCACCTTTTTTTATTTTTTGAGCTTTTCCTAAACTTCAAATGCCTCAAATAATTTTTTGAGATTTTCCCTAAACTTCAAATGCCTTTGGTGGGATTCTCATCTTTCCTCATCCAACTTAATGATTTGGTTTATTCTCACATTATAAGGGCTAACTTCCTCATCTTCAAGTTGTTGGATGAACTGATAAGAAGATAATTACAAGTGTAAAGGAAGGAGATCCTGGACTCCATAAACTAGCTCTGGAATTTTTCCCAATGGCTCTCTTAGCAGTAATTCTATCTTCCCAAACAACAAACTTCAACTTCTCCCCCACTTTCTTTTGTTGATTTCTAATGTCCTTCTAATTATCTTCAAGAATTTTTGTTTCTTGATTCAGCCTGTCCATTTCCTTGTGGGTTATAATTAGATGCATATGTTAATTTTATACCATATTCTTCACACATAGAAACTAATGGTTTGGCTTAGAAAACTCATGGCATTGTTCAGCAACTATATCTTTGTGGGTACACCAAACCTACAAATTATATGATTCAAGATGAAATCAATAACAACTGATGAGTCACCTTCTTGGTGGGGATAACTTCAACCCATTTGGTGAAATAATCAATAGCCACCAATATCCATCTATGGCCTACACTAGAAGGTTATGATAGTTCTCCTACAAAATCCATGCCCCACTACTTGAAAGGAGCCTCAATTGATACTGGTTGTAGAGGGAGAGCACCAAAAGCCTTCATTTTCCCTAAAAATCTCTAACAACTTTCACATTTTCTTACCAATAAGGTTGTATCCTTGAAAAGTGTGGGCCACCAATATCCCACCCTCAGTATCTTATGTAGTTACTCTTCCGAAAAATTCCCCCACACACTCCCCCATGAAAGTATGAAATTAACCTGGGGCTTCATCCTCCATAACACATCTGAGAAGAACCCCTTCAGGATTTTTCCAGGCCAACCCATAATCAGTGATGATATATTTTTGGGAGGCTAACTTGAGTGTCCTTCTTTGATTTTTATCTAAATGCCCTAGACATTCCAAATTTCTGAGGTAAAATATGATGTTTTTGTACCATATAGAATTGATCAACTTCTCATGTACCTCCACATCTCCTCCTTCTACCTCATTTACTTCCATCACTTGTAAGTTTCTTTCTACCATTAGCTTTTCCAAGCCCAGACCTCTAACCAGTTTAGTGGTCTGAACATCCATATCATATTCCTACAATTTGTTCACCCATCGACATATTTTGCTAGAAACTTCCATCTCTGATAAAATGTCTTTGACCATTGTATGAGGAACATAAGCTATGATCTTTGAGCTTAGAATATATGGCCTGAAATATTTTGTTTCTCTAACTAAGGAAAAATCATGTTTTTCCATAATGGTGTATTTCAACTCAGCTCCTATAATGCTTTACTTGAAAAAAGCAATTGGCCTTTCATTTCCCTCCTCATTTTTTTGCAATAACACAGATGCAATGGTATTTTTAGATGCAAAAGAGAAAATTTGAAAAATCTTCTTATAATCAAGGGCCACTAAGACAGGGGAATTTTTTAATGCCTCTTTGATCCTAGTGAAAGCTTGGATAACTTCATCCTCCCATTTAATAATTTGATCCTTCCTCAACATCTTCGTGATAGGGATAGTCATTTCCACAAAATTGGAAATGAATCTTCTTATGAAATTGATTTGGCCAAAAAAATACTGAATACCTTTCTTGTTCTTAGGGATAGGAACTTTCCCAATAGCTTCCACTCTCTCGGGTCAATCATGACCCCTTCCTTTGATACGATATGCCCCAAAAATTTGGCCTTCTAAACCCCAAAATGACATTTTTAGGATTCAACGAGATACCGTATTCCCTACACCTCTGTAACATCTTTTCCAAATGTTGCAAATGATCATCCCTTTTTCTTGAAAATATTATCACATCATCCTGTATACAACTATAAAATCACTTATATATCTAGTGAAATGCCACATCCATAGCTCTTTGAAAAGTGGCACCAACATTCATCAAACCAAATGGCATTCTCACATACACATAGGTACCCCAAGGAGTGGTGAAAGTAATTTTTGATTCATTTTGATTGCTTCACAACCACTTGGTTATATCCCGAGAATCCATCTAATGTAGACAATAGTTCTAACCTAGTGATTAATTACAACATATTATCCATGTTAGGAAATGGATAATTATCTTTCATTGAGGCCTTATTCAGATTTCTAAAATCTACACAAAGTCTTATATCCCCATTCTTTTTTCTAACTTGGTACTAAATTTTCCACCCAAGAAGAATATCTCATAGGTTGTATAATACCTCCATCCCTGAGTTTCTTGAGTTCTTCTTGCATTTTCAGGGATAAGAGAGGATTAATTGGCCTCTTTTTTTTTTAAATGGCTTGGCATTGGGTTCTAAAGGTATTTCATGTTGGAAAAGATCCTCCCTATATGCCTTCAATTCTGAATATGACCATGCCAAGCAATCCTGGTACTTTTTTAACAACTAGACATATGACTGCTTTTCTTCTTTACTCAAGTTACTACCCAGCCATATTTTTCTAGGTTTACCATCAGTCCCCAAGTTATGTTCCTCCACATCTCTTGAGGCTGACATATGCCTATTAACAATGTGGTCAACATTATCAAAGTTTGACTCTAATGCAACCAAACCTCTTGGAATAGTATTGGTTTTTAATTGAATAATGTCTTTTCCAAATAGAGTCTCTTTACCCTCATAAACACAAACCATCGGTTCCCAGTCCATATTCTATTTGTAAATTCTCCTTCATTTTGTAGAAACCTCTGAACCTAGGCATCATCTTTAAAAACTTGCCAATGTTTGACATTTTCAGGGACAGATGGTCTTGTCAATACTTCTATATCATACTCACAGTAAGGAGACATTGTACAATTTTCAAATCTAGATCCCAATACTACCAACCTATCTGCAATAGTATTCTACTTTTTGTCATGGTATATTATATTGAAAGAATCAAACATTTCAATAAAATCCCAAACTACATGCTTATACTTGTTTCATTCTTTGATTTTTGGTTGCATACAATTTCCTAACTTGCTTGACTACCAATTTTGAATCTCCTTTGACAACCACATATTTGATACCATACCTCCAAGAAATCCTTAAGCCTAAAATAGTGCTTCATATTCTACAATATTTTTAGTGCATTCAAACTTAAGTTTAAAGGAAAACTTGAAAGTCTCATGATTTGGGGACACAAGGACAACTCCAACACCATTCCCTAAATTAGAACAAGCTCCATCAAACATTAAAGTCCAAGGGATGCCCAATTTCTCTGGATACTTACATTTATCTATGCCATTCTCATCAAAATCAGCATAACCCACAAAATTATCAACATCCACATCAATATACAACACCTCATAGGATGCGTTCTTAGGATCCTCAATCAGATGCAACATTATTTTTCTCCACATAGTTTAACAAGGCTTCCTTCTATTGGTATAGTCACATATGAAAAATCCATCTACACACTCCCTCCAACACTAGCAGCCCATTTCCTTGACAACAACATTCCCCATTTAGCAGGACAATCCATAATGACTACATTCATGGTTAAACACTTTCCCGGATAAGTTGCCAATTACACTACCAATCCTTTGACATACCCAATCACCGGTACTTCTCTTGAATCCATAGTAGTGCACTTTCCAAAAAAATTGTTACTTTGATATATTCAATTCATTCATCACTTCAAGGGGCATCACATTACAAGAGGCCCCTGAATCAAACATGCAGTTGTGCACTAACCTATCTTTTATGATCAAAGTAGTATAAAAAGGGTCAACATCAAGTTGGGATTCAACAAGAGAAGTGCCCAAATATACCTCAGGTGGTTCTCCCAAATCTTCTAATACTTGAGGTACTTCCAATTCTGCAATGATAGGGGAGTATCCACATTATTCACATTTTTACATGAGGGTAGTGCATCCTCTTTGAACCCCAAGTACTCAAATGCTCTTTTTCTATGTTCAGGATCCAAAGTAATTCAACAATAGGAACTATGAATTTTATCTAACTCAAAATATGGGCAATATCACATGGGACATATTTGGGTAAGATCATGTTAGGAGGAAGAGTAATGGTTCCTTCTAGTGGTACAAGACTTTTTACATTTTGGGCATGAACTGGGGTACAAGTTCTATTTGGGACAATCAGACCCTTAGTTGGTGTATCCTTCTTAGGAGACTCATTTGGGACATTGGTAAAGAAGAGTCTTGGGTTTGGGTTGTAGTCCTCCTCCTTTAACAACTCAACTTCTGAGATTGTATTCCTTTTCTTGAGCAAATAACTGCATTCATGAGTAATTTCCTATCCTCCTCAGAAGGGACTCCTCCATCATACTTTTTTATCATCAAGGCCCTTAAGTACTCAAATTCATGATTGGGTAATTCAAAATCCTACACCATATCAATCTCAACATCATTATTAGGAGAAAGGGGGCACACCCAGTGAATGCACCTCTAGAAACTCTCTGTAGTTCTTGCACTTATCAGTTTAGTAGAAGTAGCTCCTTGTTGTGGATTATCATAGCACTCCATCATACATACATCATCCATAAGTCTCATCATTACCAACCTCTTCACTTTCTTCAATAGGTTCACAAGGGGAATGTGGAAAAAAACCTATCACACCATTCAATAACATGATTTTCTTCCACCATGGAAACTCTAGCAGTCAAAGGATCAGGGATCTATTTATTTTCTCTAAGTTTTTTTTTTATTTCCTGACCCCATGGGTCCCTTTCCTCTTTCATCTATTTTTGATCACTCCTAAGATGATTTCCAAATCTATCTTGGCCCTATGGTTTGTGCTTGACCTTGAGAACTTTTTCCTATTCCCTTTTCTTCTCTGGAAAGCTTATAAGATATTTCTTTAACTACTCCAGCCAAAGTCTTCACAACCTCCTCCAGATCCACTACCTTGTTTGACTGAGGTCTATCAGATTAATCAATTTGACACCCTCCCTCTTAGGGGGTTTTCCAACTTCCTTAATATTGTTTTTAATTTGCAAGGCCATTGTGAAATCCTACCTTAAAGTTCCAGGGTTCTTATCTCTCAAATAATAAGCAAATTTCTTGTCAAAAGCATCAAAATATTTAATTAGGCAAGACTCATCACTAGGCCTCAAAATTATGGGTAGTCTATTTAAAGTCTTATTGAATCTGGTATTGAAGTCCTAGAAAGACTCATTGGGATTCTTCTTTATATTCTCAAACTCAAAAAGAGAGAACCTTGGGTCTGTCTTATCCCCATATTGTAATCTGAAAGCATTCTTCATCTCATTCCATGAATCTATTGAGTTATCTAGAAAATATTTGTACCAATCACACATGCATCTTCTTCAAGAGTATGAATGAATAGATTTATATATACATCTTCATATTCTATTTCAAAATCCTCCATCATATTAACAAAAATTCTCAAATGTTGATCACCAGTGATGGCATTATTTCCCTAAAATTTAGGCAACCTATTTCTTACATCTTGGTACAACATTAGGATGCCCAACCATGCCTCTAAAATTTATTGGTCCAAATGTGTTGACAAAAAAAGAGGTCTAGGTGGAGGATGAGCCATGTTATTTTGAGGAGGTGATCCTACAGGAGGATTAAGATAGTGTGGGACTAGGGGTCTTTGGGATACAATGTATGATCTTCAAAGTAAATATCCTCTAGTGACTCATTTTCACAAAAAACCCTATCAGTCTTGAGTGATAAAGGAAAGAAATGAGGGACACCTATTCCAGATACAAATGATGGCCCTTCACCAGTTGGAGTATTTAAATTCACCCAGGACTATTTGATTCTGAACTATTTGAAGATGTAGGATAATCCTCAACTATAGGTTGATCACTTTCCATGACTGGTACTACCTTCTCTTTACTCTTGATCCCCCAATGCTTTCCAAGACTTGTCTCTTTTTTTGGATTTGTTTTCCCAAGCTCTAGAAACAATCTTCTAGTAGGATCCTTGTTAAAGAAATACCTTCTTCCTTCCATATTTTTAAAAATATTAACAAAAAATCTTAATTGAAAAAGCTTAAGACACTGGCATTTACCAAAAATTTCAAACCAAAATGGAGTCACCACCAAGGATTTTCACCTTAGATGTGCTAAAGCACTATAAGTAACTTGTCAAGTTCCTATCAATACTCAATTTCTACAAAGCGTGATAGATCTGATCATCCTTTGTCAATATTTATCACTAGAAATACAAATCTAGTGCAACATTCACTTAAACCAGGAAATATTACGTAATGAACTTTTGATCTTGCTCAATATTTACAAAACTTAACAAAGGATGACGTTTAAACAACATATTTGCATCTAAACATGTAAGAATCATTACCAGAGGTCAATATGCATATGTATTTACACCAATAGTTCCCAAAATGTGATGTCGATATCGGTGTTGGTACCCAAATCAGTCCTCCCTTTATAGCCAGGTAACATCAACCAGATGTTTAGAAGATGATAGATCTAGATCAATGTCATTTTTAGCCGGGGAAGGATCTCATCATCTCTTTATCACTCAAGCTCGGAAGGATTCAAGGTAACACCATGCTGAGGGTATGACCTACCCTCCTACTTTAGGCTCTTCCTTTAGCTAGGGTGAGAGGACCCATTATGTAGTCTATAATTGTGAGAGGAATGGATGTATCAACAATATTTGGCACTCTTTTGTGAAATACTTGAGAAACAACTTTGGGAAGACATGGTCAATTCAACAAAGGATAACTCTCATGAGTTGTCACTTCTAGACAATGTAGATGTCTTCTAACCAAAGCTTAGACTACTAAAGACAATAAGGAACCAACTTGCTTTGGCATTTGTTGGCTTTAATGAGACAAGCATGGGAAATTCTGGTAGGATTAGTTAGTTTTGGGCATATCTGATTTGGGGAATTAAACATGATAAAGTTGATTATACCAGATTCCATAGAAACTTCAACAAATGTTAGGATATCTACCAAATACAAGACAAAGAAACCTCAAAATAGCTCACAATGATCCTTCAACTAGAAGATGTATGCTTATGGAAGCCCAAGAACACATGGTTTCACACAATATTTAAAGGTTCAAACACAAAATCTCATGTTGAAGATTTAATAAAACATCGAGATTTCACAATTTTCACACCTAAGATACACTCAAGGCTTACAAGAAACATTTAATAGATTGGTGACATAGTGATTTTAAAATTGTTTATTGCACAAATGAAATGAAATCTCTTCTCAATAGTGCAATTTCAATTTCCAAAATGCTACCAAAATGATAAAGTTATGTGTGACTTACAGGATCCCTAAAATAAGATTGCAATGGGAGCATGGATAACTATTTTACAGTATATCATCTTGATGGAGATACAACAATGCTCATGATTAACACCATTAATTCAAGACTCATCAAATTTATCAACAAGGGAAAGTAAATCTACAGTCTCAATGCTTTTCAATGGCTGGACACTTGCAACCATCTTGACATGATTAAATTTGAAGGCACAAAAGAAAATAACAGGTTTCTCAGATAAGCTCTTGGAAAAATGGTTTTTCTCTCATCTCTCTCTTTTCTTCAACAGTTCTCAAAAAAATTTAACCCCCCTTTTTGTGAGAGTATTCTCATCACTTTTATACAATTCCATCCCTATTTTATTTTCAATTTCCCCCAAAAATGTGGATATTTCAAAAGTATATTCTTCTTTTACAAAATGCCAAGTGTATCAATGATACTTTTATGAAAATACTTTATTTGGCCTTGCCAAGTGTAAAGAGTATGGGCCCTCTTCATTTTTCTTGTCATATATGATTAGGATATCATGTCATTTTGTGACAAATGATTTCATAATTCCTTCCACTTGGTGATTGGATGGTTTCTTCTTGATATCTTTTGAGCACTCCTAGGTGACTAAATTGATAGACACTTTTCATCTACTATCCAAGATACATCTTGGGTGTTGTGCATTCCTTCTTATGTCTACTTGGTTTAATTATCCCACATGGCTCTTGTCAAATCCAGTGAATTCATCAATCATGCTTGTTCTGATTCACTTCAACTTTTAAATTTTCCTCATGCGGGATGAGAAAGATCTTCCTTTATCTAGGTGGAAATGATTTCTTTCAATTCAATCAATTTGTGCCACTTCTACTATAAAAACCTAGTTTTATCCCTTCACCAGATGCATTTCTCTTCTTATCCTATAAGTGAGGAAATTTTTTCATAGTTTTCTACCAGTGACATGGAAAAGTACTTGTGGAAAATAGTTTGAAGGAAATCTCATCAGAATATTTGAATCAAATCTTTGACCTACATGGTCCTGATGAGGCTTTCATTAGGGCCTTGTTTGACATAAAATGTGCAGGAGACACCAGAGGACCCTTGACTTATCAGAGGTCTATCACACTCCTCCTAAGGCTGATCAAATCAGTCATATTTTCTCATCCTTTCAATCCATGTATTTTCATCTCTTTTGGTGGGAACACCAGAAAAACTCCTAAAGACCTAAAGAAATTATGGATTGAAAGGAGGCCTCAAGTGTCTGGGAAAACTGATTTTCAGTGTCCCTTTTTATGTGATGAAGAATTTTGTGAAGGAGATCCCTAAGGAATCCTATGTGTTGTATGAAAAGTCTTCCATTGATACGGTGCCCATCATTTCTCACAAAATAATTGAATTAGAGAAGAGGATTATTTCTCTTGGAAAAGGGGCAGCTAGAATAGGTGCAATCAGAACCACTCACAGAGCCAATACCAACTTTAGGGAAGAGAAGGGGTGAGTCAAGCTCCCAACCCCCAATTATAATTTCTGATGGAGAAGAAGAGATGTCCTTTCTTCTCTCCACTCTAGAGTGGAATTTCTTCTACCAAGACAACAGGGGTAGGTTTTCCATTCATCATCCACTCATTCAGTGCATCATGCTCCTCTGTCAGAGCATGAATTTTTGGGACCTTATCTAGTTCCTTCTCCAAGAGAATTCCCACCCCACACAAGGAGATGGGAAGATGGATCTAGCTCAAGACTTCATAACCCACCCCAACCCACTAGGTGTAGTTCTTTCTCTTCCAATCACTCTAGATGTTCCCTCTCAATCTTCTCCTAGTAAATCTACCCTTCACAAGGGGAAAGGGAAAACAACATTCTTCACAGGTGGTTTGGATCTTTTAGACTGGGTATCTTCCTATCAGAAGAAAATTGAGCTAGAAAATATTATGGATAGTCCCAAAATGACTCTTGATTCTTTGATGGGCATGGGGATGTCCTGGATCTAGCAGGGTCCATTATATTTTCCAGACATGACACATGGCTCAAATGAATTCATGTTGAGGAAGAATAAGTTGTTGAACAAACTTCCCCAATTGGGAGGAAATTACGAAGGAGTGAAGGGTCTTTGAGCATTATGTTTTTCTTTTATGCCTTTGTTTTCAATTATGTAAATGGACCCTTTTACCATGGGTTGGGGCCCTATAGAATCCCCATTTTGAATTATATCTGAGACTACTTTCAAGTGATGTTACATCTAAATTTTCATTTTTGACATGTAATTCTTTTTTGTTCCTACATTAAGGACTCTCTAGCTTAGTATTAGCACCGGTAATGAAAAGAAACCACCATTGTGCATTCAATGGTTCTCAATCATGTGCTTTTCCTCATCCTCTTAGTGTATTGCATTATTTCAAACTTGTTGCAGCTCATCCGGAAGAGACACCTATTTCATGGTGATTCGCAACCCTCCTCACACTATCTTCTTAGTTCACAACACTATCCTTGAGTTGTGTGGCTCTGAACATCAATTCATGGGGATTTCCTTCCTTCCTCGGGCCTTTCCTTTTTCTAAATTTTCTACATGGGTGACACATGTGGAAACATCCACACCTCCCCTTTCTTTGAATTTTCAGCTTATTAGGGACTTCCTTTCCATGCATAAGCCACATGGTGGATGCTCACAACTTGGGGGGGGCTGACTTTCTATACCTTTTTCAAAGTGTGTCGGGGAAACACATGGACACCCTTCCTTTCTTCCATGGGGACTATCCTTTTAGCGGTTTCTAAATTTCATCTTTGACCATCCACCAAGTTTATAGAAATATTTTGTAGCTATAATTCATACTTGGGACAAGTGAGGTAACATTTGAAAAGGAAAAAAATTAGAGGGATTTTCCAATGATGGCATACCTTTATGATCCTCAACCATAAACCTTGATTTTCTCATGCTCCTTGTAGACCTAGACCTGGAATTCATTCATCAAAATTATTGTCTAACAAAACCTTGATTTTCATTCCTCAGTAGATCAACTTGTTGATGCTCCTCTTCATGGACATCAATCTTCTAACTTTGATTTTCCTGATGAATATATTTCCACCCTCTCCCTTAATGACACTATGTATCAGATGACCATATTATTTGATGGTTATAGATTTCAACATGGGGGTGGTGCAGGGGTCATCCTCATTCCTATTGATGGTGAGCCTATGCTTTTATCCTTCAAACTTGATTTTGACTGCACCAACAACATCTCCGAGTATGAAGCACTTGTCTTGGGTCTTCAAACTACCATAGCCTTAGATGTTAAAACCATTAATATTTTTGGTGATTCTCAATTGGTTGTGAACCAAGTCAATGGTTTGTACCAATTTCGTAATGAGGTCCTTCAAAAGTATAAACATCATGTCGACATAATTTTGACCATGTTTGACACCTACCTCATTCAAA
The DNA here is from genome assembly GCA_018340775.1 of Taxus wallichiana var. yunnanensis. NCBI lineage: Eukaryota > Viridiplantae > Streptophyta > Pinopsida > Cupressales > Taxaceae > Taxus > Taxus wallichiana. The sequence goes on from CM031243.1 coordinate 109,323,701, forward strand.
CCACTCTGATCCACTAACAAATTTGTAGATACCATGGCCTACCTCACCTTCAAAATCTAAAATATTTGTCACAATAAAATGGTTGCAGTCACCCTCTTATCTTATTCGTGGTATGAATTTTATGGGAAGAATAGAACCGACCCATGCGACATTAAGTATAAGTAATTTTCCAACTATCTTTTCCTTTCAATTTTGCCTCCAGATCTCACTCACAATGCATGATGAGCCTTTCTAAAAGTTCTCTTACATTAAATTTCCACGGGGGGTATTCTCTACAAATGTGACTTTGATGGTATCCTCCTACGATGCCTCACTAGTTCTGAAATTCCATACACCATTAAATAAATCCATGATGGGATTTGTGGTGGACATTTCAGTGGCCTCACCATTACTAAATGTATCCTTCACCTTGAATATTAATAACTAACCTTAAACCAATAATTCTATGAATATGTCAAGCATTGTGTAAAGTGTTAGTAATATGCTAACCTTCACCACACCCCAAGTCATGCCTTACAAGTCACTAGAGACTTTTTGCCTTTCTCTCAATGGGGTTTGGATCTCATCGGAGAGATTAACCCTCATTCTTCTCAATGTCATCAATGGATCATCACAATGACCAATACTACAAAAATGGGTGGAGGCCATTCCTCTCATTTCTACCAAAGCCAAAAGATCGTGGAATTCATCAATCATCATATCATTTTTCATTTTGGTGTTCCTCATCGCCTTATCACTAAAAATGGAAAATAGTTAAAAAAAACCCTAGGTAAAATGTGTGACAACTTTGGAATTTAACTCAGTTTATCTTCACCCTATTACCCACATAGACAAATGGCCAAGCCAAATCTTCCAACAAAACCCTCAACAAAATTCTTATGAAATTCATCGACAACACTAGTAAATATTGGCACACACACATTCCTTTCACATTGTGGGCTTATTGCACCAGTGTTAATACCTCTACCAATGCCACACCTTTCTCTTTGGTCTACGGTATAGAGTCATCCCGCCTCTCAAAGTCCAAATTTCATATCTTCGTATATCACTCAAAGATACACTCTATGATGATGATTTTCACCAAGAACATTTGGTACAACTTGAGATATTGGATGAGTGTCATTTAAATGCTCTCAACCACCTTAAAATATATGAAAATGCATCAAACATGCCTATGAATTTTTTTTCATGAACGGACCTTCAAAATTGATGACCTTGTCCTCAAGGAAAACCAACATGTAACCAAAGCTGAGAAAAGTAAATGAGGAAAGTTTTCCCCTAATTGGCTTGGACCCTATATTGTTACCCCCTATGTGGATCAAGCGCTTATCATTTATCCTCTCTTGAGGGTAAACCCAAACTTAAGCCCCTTAATGCTTTGCATCTTCGACTATTCTATTGTTGAATAAATTACTACATCACTTTATGTCACTTATATGCTTGTCCCTTGAGTGAACCTTTCCTTTCACCTACCTATTTTAAGGACCAATGACTCAAATAGAATTGTGTGATTATCCATCACCCTTTCATCCTTGTCTTAAATATGAGTACCATGGCTCTACTCATGGCATAATTCTCATGGATACATTTTTTTCCTTTTCAGGATGGAATCCCATGGTTATTCATCACTTAAAACCCCTCTTTCATAGCTAACATTTTTGTGCTATGGTTTTTTCCTTCATAAAAGAGGCCTATACTCCTTTATAGTCTTGTCCATGACTTCAAGTCCAAAAATAAAAATATATGGGATAAAAAAACTCTACTCCTTGAGTCAAACTTCTTGCAAATAGATGATTCTCAAAAAAATGGACATCTATCTTTCTCTCTCATGTTGTTATAAGTAGACTACTCCCTCGAAGGAAAACTATAAAAGTTAGCCACCTACTGTATTTAGTCTATCTAACAAAAATAATACTAGCTTGTATCTCTCAAATAAAAATAATTCTAGAGCTTCCCGCATCGATCAACTTCATGAAGACCTCAAGGAGAACCTATTTATCCCAATATAGAATTCCTACATTGATCAGTCTATACATGTAAAAAGAAAATAGTCAAGAAAAATACAAACTTTTGGTCATGGACTTGCCTATTTTGGTTTTGGGTATCTTGCAGAAGGGGCATGTTATCCCACAACAAGGTTACGCTTAACAAACCCCTTCACCCTACCTTATTATTTATTTTCTCCTATCCACTCAAGGGACATGGCATGTATTCTACACATTGTGATCACATAAATTCTTTCACCTATGGACCTATCGCTCATGTAGTGTATCTAGGGACTTATGTTTAATAAGTCTAAGGGTATGACACCTATGGTCCTTGCCAAATATGGGCATGCCGCCTCTTTTCTTTTCTTATTTGTTTACTTATTGTTTCTTCAAACAGGAAAAGACCATCAAAATGGACTCAATCATAACACTGTCATCTATGCCTACGCTTAATTCACCTTGCCTATTACCTATTCAACATTCAACCTTTCCTATTTTCAAACATACCTTACCCAACCAAATTATTCTAACCTACTTTCCCAACCTACCTACCCAACTTACCTACCCCACTTACCTACTCAACTTACCTAATCCAATCTCATTCTTCCCTAGTTTAAGGGAGAACTACATCAGCCTAAGGCCCCTTTCGCAAGGGCTATGTAGGCAGCACTTCGAGGGCATGGGGCCCTCAAAGGTTAGCTTGACCACTCTTTTCCCCACCTTTCTTCCCCATAACCAAAAACCTAGTTAGTTAGTTTCCATAAAATCAATAACTTGGAAATTAAACCAAACCATGCCTACATCTAATTTCCATAACATCAATAACTTGGAAATTACATCAAACCATGCCTAAACATCTAGTTTCCATAATATCAATAACTTGGAAATTAAACCAAACCATGCCTATACATCTAAGTTTCCATCATATTAATACATTGGAAATTAAACAAACCATAACACAACTATACCATGCCTACATATAATTTCCATAACATCAATACATTGGAGATCCAAATCAAACTCAACCATGCCTACATAGCTAGTTTCCATAAAAACAATAACTTGGAAATCAAAACAACATCATCTCATATCACAATAACATCAACCCAACCATGCCTAATCATCTAGTTTCCATAATACCAATACAATGGAAATTAAACCAATTCATAATCACACACCACTAAACCATGCCTAATCATCTAGTTTCCATAATACCAATACATGGAAATTAAACCAAGTCATAACCATACATCATAACAAAACCATGCCTAATCATCCAGTTTCCATAATATCAATAAAATGGAAATTAAACCAAGTCATAATCATACATCACCAAACCATGCCTAATCATCTAGTTTCCATGACATCAATATAATGGAAATGAAATAAAATTATACAACCATAACATCAACCATGCCTATATCTAGTTTCCATGATAACAATACAATGGAAATAAAACCAAACACAACATATATAAATACCATCATCCATATATATCTCAAAAATGTCTATATATCAATACATTGTATATATATATATAAATAAAAGTATCTCAAAATCTCTCATATACATCTCACCTCTTCACACCCAGTCGGTATAGTCAAAAATAAAAAATAACCAACATCTCCATCTCCATATCATCTCTAAGAGGGCCGACACCTCTACTACTATCCCTATCTAATTTTCTAACCTTGATCTCTCACCATGAAATGGTCACCTCTCGATGGCCTTACCTATCGACCAGTGGCTCTCTCGAATGAGCTAGTACTACTTTGGGTCCGTAAACTAGACCTATCACTGGATACCTGTTATGCTCTATACTCAGCATATGAAACAAAAGGGACACCACTCTCTGTAAGAAGATCCTCATAGTACCTAGCCTCAGTCACCATTGCCATATACCTATCCATATAATTCACATGTGGTGATTTCATAGCTCTCACACCTACTACAGTATAGACCATGTCATTTTGCTTATATAATGGGACCTGTCTCTATCGGTGCCTGTGCTTATACAACGAGACCTTATCCCAATGCCACTACTTGTGAACTTGTACTAGCTAGCTATGCTTGTGAGGTCACCTATTCTTGTAAAAGTCCATCACCTATGCATGTAGTCTTGCGACCTAACCCCCCATCCCTATGTTGGGGGCTGTGCCATGCTTTGTGCCTATGCTTGTGTTGCTTGCTGCAAGTTGTCCTTGTAAGGTGGCCACATGTGCTTGAGTTTCTTTTAGCTTCTATAATAATGTTTTCACCTACCCTGTAGCCTATCCATCCTCCACTATAATAAATAATAGCCAAATTAGGTTTTCTTGGCCTCAATGGTGCTTCCTGTAGCTAGGATATATGCCGGTTCTTGTACCGTCATCATGCTTGTGTAATCATCAATTCCCCTATTAGAAAACTTCTCCTCCTTCCCATGGGATCTTTGCATGATGTGGTGGAGATAAAGGTCTCTCCACATCATCCTTGTGGTAATATGGAAAGGGTGGAGGCACATCCTTCTAAATCCCAAACTTGTGTCTACTTGGTTTATTGATATCATATCTTTGCTCCTCAAGTCACCATCCTGTATCCATCATTGAACTAGTTGTAATCTTTACTAGATCCTCCTCCATGCCTCCATATGAAGGGAAATCTACATAGGGTTGCCAAAAAATATCAACTACTAATATGCCATCTAATCAGTTTCCTATAATATGTCACATCTCGTGATGCCTCGTCCACCTTAGGATGTGCTCCTATCAATACCCACATCTCCTGAACCCTCTATAGATCCCTCTAAACCAATCTTGTCATGGAAGGCCTGGTGGATGCATAGACACACTATGTGCTCATAGGCCCAAAATGAAGAAGATAGGTGCAACACACACCAAATTGTCAATCCTCCTATAGGCCCATAACTCCCTGTAAATTTGTACCAGGAATGTTGGTACCCATGCAAAACAAACTCTCTCCTCAATCATGTCCTCTAAAACCCCCATCAATGCCCATGGAAATATCCCACCATTTAAGTTGGGGAGTTCAAAATAGAACCAATCCCCACCATCATCAATACACCACTAATCTCATCTCTTATGGGTGTGTGACATACATATCTCCATAGATAATGCTAGCACTATGATAAGACAAAGCTCCCATGGCCTCTCCAAAAACTATAACCATAGGATCAAATGCCTCATCTGAAGAAATATGATACAATGGCTCCCCAACAATAGGTAGCCTCAAGATCTTGTAGACGTCCTCTAGAGTGATTGCATCTCTCTTATCGATAGGTGGAATGTGTTGGTCATTGGATCCCATCTGTCGATGAGAGTAACCATCATGATGTGATCTCGACTATCCTCCTATACCATCTAATGGTGCTGAGCCCAACCTCCCTCATATGCACCCACTCATCCTTTGTAACACTAGGTCACATCTGCACCAAAATGGGTGGCATCTATCTCTCATCATCAACTGTTGACATGCCTACATCATCACCATTTAAAATTGTTAATCAATTGATCCTTTCAATCATTTATTTGACCCTACCCAACCCATAATACCTACCTACTGCCTTTCCTAGCCTACCCACCTTTACCCAACCTACTTTCTTGATGTACATCCTATCTACCCTAACCCATCCCTTCCTATCTAATTTAAACCTCACCCACTCATTCCTACCTAACTTGACCCTAACCCATCCCTTCTTATCTAACTTAACCCACACCACCATTTCTACCTAACTTCCCTAATTCATCCCTTCATATCTAAATTAACCCTCACCATTCATTCCTACCTAACTTGACCCTCACCCATTCATTCCTATCTAACTTAACCCTCACCCACCCCTTCCTACTTAAATTAACCTTAACCCATTCATTCCTACCTAAATTAAACCTAACCTACCCCTCCCTTACTTTTCCAGCTTTCCCAATTTCATTATTTTAAACTTGGTCACTTTTAACGGTGGCCAGACATCATCATCACCCCGATCAACACCGGTTCCCCTTTAACCCTTCCAACGCCATTCAACCCATTGACAATGTTGGTCAATACCTAACTTGTGTCGGTCACTGGTTCGGACCTAGAGTCGAAACCCCATGTCCCCATTTTTAAAAAAATTAACTAAAACCCCCAACTAACCCACCCAAATCACCCTCATTTTCCTTTTGATTCAATTTACCACCTAATTAGACTAAATTTCACCCTCCCCATACCCATTTCACCCAATTTTCACCAAAATTTCAATTCCATTTCAAAATTCAAATTATTCATTTTTCTACCTTAGTTTTAACAAAAAACCACTAATGGAGCTCAATCCTACCTCTACTCGGCTCCATCTCTATGGTGGGATGTCGGATCTCTAAAGTGGAGGTCCTTCAAACACCCTCTCCTTCCTCTACCATGTTTGAATCACTCTCTCAACTCTCAAATAATCAAATCACTCGGGTAGATCTCATGGGCCCATAAACTACACTCCTTCCACCACAAAACCTCTCGCCAACTCAACCTCCTGACCCTCCTTGTCATTTTTCTCATTAAAAATTCTCCACAGTCATTTTCTAAATTAGGAAATGCACAAATGAATCATTTTCATGTAGCTTTTCCATTTTAACCCAAATTTGGCATGACCGACATCGTCATTCAGTCATGCCCCATAGGAGGTGGATGGCATCGGTCACCCTTACCAGGCATTGGTTACCCTCAACCGGTATTAGTCACCCTGTCTAAACCAAATATGCCTCCTTTTCCCAAAATGTTACCATAGGATGCCATTTTCTTACTTCCCAACCTTACCACCACCTTTCAAGTTCACCTAATGGCCTTATCACCTTACCCTCTCCCTAAATGTACTTAGGGGCACCTTTTTTCCTACACCTGACCTTACCTCGACCTTACCTATACACCCACCCACACGATCTCACTCGTTAGAAACTCAAATTCACTTACTTTCTTTACCTTGTGATAACTCTACTCATGTTGTTTAGCCTACCTACAACCTTTCCTTTCTTTATGTTATGATGTTTATCTTGACTAGACCAAACCTTTTGGTTCTTTAGAACCCACCTAATGCCCATTCCTACACCTAGCCTCATTGTGTTTCTAGGATTGTATCCTATACCTTGGATACCTGGACCACATCAACCTTGTTTGGATAAACTATCAACCTTTGACGATGTAGAGTTTGTGAGCTCTTCAACCTAGTGCCTTATCACATTCTACATGTGTGTGTGCATTTGAATGCCCCCACCTATTACCCACATTGATATCACCATTACCTACACCCACACCTTACCACCTTTTTCATCACCTACCACTTTATCAAACCCATCACCGATTCTTCTTGCTACTTCATCAGTTCTTAGTTTGAGGGGATCACCTCCACCCATACCTAGGGCAACCTAACCTTCACCCATACATGGGAAACCACCTCCTATTTTTGTCATCATCACTTATCAATACAAGCTACGTGAAAAAATGGGAAAATGTAGACACCCAAATTAGGTCACACCCTACCAAGTCCCCTTCGATTAACATACATCTAACCATGACCCCTCCTCACATCATTATTAATTTCCACCTCACCTAAATAAATTTCCACTTAATCCTAGACCTATTCTAAGCATATTAATTAACCTAGAATAAGTTCCCACTCACTTTAACTTACTAGGACTCATTATAACCCTAACCTTAATTACCTAATATTCCTCCAACCAACTTCTCGCTCCATTTAGCATCATTCCACACTCTTGACCCATAATTTATTCTGAATCACTCAAAAGGATTTTTTGAAGAAATAGGTTATTTTGATGACCTTGCAACACACTAGAGACCATTACAACATCCAGACACCACACTATTCATCAACAAATTAATTTAGAACTCCTATGCACTCATAGGGAATCATCGTGCATTCTTGTTCTCTCCAGGGAAACATTATGCATTCATTCGAGACCACTTCCTCCAGACCAACTTATCACCACCCACCATCTAGCTATCATCTCCATTTCACAAGTAAGTATATTTCTTATGTGTCATTAATTTTAATAGACTATTTATTTATTAATTATCTATTTCCTTTCACCCCTATCATACCCAGGATCTCTCCCACAACACCTCCATCTAACCATCTGCTAAAAGAACCTTCATACCTTTCCCAAACACCCATCTTATCACCTTTGAGTCTTCTTGAAAATACCACAACCTCACCTAAACATTCCTCACTCTTTGTGCAATCAGAAAGAGTGTCAAACCTCTCATTTTTAACATTTCTACCAATTGCCCATATCGACACCGATCACCCAACTATGTCGGTCCACTTACTTAGCCAAAGCCGGTCTCCACCTAACGATACTAGTCTCTAAGATTGGTAAGATCTTCCAAAATAGCAAGCCAATAACTCCTTCCCAATAACCCATAATCTCACCAAATCTTTCCCATACCTCATTTATAGCCTCTATTAGACTTGCAATCCTAGACCAACCTACTAGCCCTCCAAATTTAATCATAACTTGCCTATTAGACTAGATTTTCTTATTGTGTTTTATATGAGATGCCTAAATCATATTAACTATAGTAGGATTCACTTGTTTATACTCTTTCCTTACATTAAATTGTTAAAAAAACAGTGGATTGACAACCTTCTAGGAAGCACCCTACTTCCGGAACTAGCATACGCTAGGTAGTCCATTTCTATATGTTGTTTAATATTATTTGGTGGTATTGTGTTAATTATAGAGTTCATTCCTCCTAGACAAAGGGAAGCTATTCACAATCATCTTGGTCAACATTTGATGGTGCACAACCTTCTTCGAATATCTACATGTATTCCTCCTCACCTTTACCTCTTATCTATTTTATCTCTACTTTGCGATGAAACACTTAAACCCAATGTAGTTCTTTGTGTGTGTGCGAGAATCATGCCCTATATGGATCTTGTGCATGTCACACTTGATAGCGATTAAGTAAACTAAATGTAAAGAAATTTAATAAATGTGTGCATGGAATAGAATGAACTTCCCTCTTATGAAGTGTATGTAGAATAAAAAACCCTTGTGTCCATTGAATGGTGCTAGATAGATGTAATGGAGCTCTTAGATGCTTGATGGATGTAACCTTAGGTGGTGATAGCTAATGCTTAGTGCTTGGTCCTTTATTATGATCACATAACTTTATATTTATATGATTCCTTTGCTTTAATTTCATAATTAACCCCAAAAATTATGACTACCAAAAATATAAGATAATCAAACGGCTAGAAAGGACCCAAAAAGTGTGAGTAAAGTACAAAGGGGTCAATGGAACCCAAAGGGATGAGGTCACCTAGATTTGACATCTTGGCTGGGTGTTGGTGTCTAGGATGATAAAATCCACAGTATAAAAAGACAAAATGAGCAAGTAAGGGTGCACAAATTTGAAAGAAACAATAGAAATTACAGAAATGTGGCCAAAGACATAGGATTAATTAGAGATTTTTTTACCTAGGGATCATATGAATATCAATATATAACAAGGACTAGATAATTACCCAAAGTGCTTGATTTTATGTCTAAACTAACCTTCATACAAATTACTTATATTAATAGGTAAAGACATGAAGTTGTGTATGTGTTATCCTTCTGATAAATATTTTGTGCTTACATAAGCTAATCATTTTGTTCCTTAACTATTAGTGCATCACCACTTTCCTTTATTTTAGTTATCCTTCTTATTTTTCCTTATAAAATATTTGAATAAATGTAGTTTATTCCTAGTATCATAGGTTTGCAACCTGGTCTTTTATCGATGCACATAGTTTATCAAGAAGCTATCCTTTTTTGGAGGTTCATCCCAAAGAGCCAAGGTCCCACACCTTAGTGATGTTCCCATGTTGCACTAGATCATATAACGATGTAGCGGGTGCATGATCCAAGTGAAACATTTTTACATTCCTAATGGGACAAGAGATAAGAGTCAATAATTCTCTTAGCATTTGCATTAACCAAAGCACTTGGTGACTCCATACCTTTGGATTTTAGGGAAAATGCATTTATGCATAGGATTCAAAATAGGGATTCTTCACAAAAATGAAATCAACGTACCAATGATCTCTCTTTATCACCTACTAGAATAATAAAAGAGGGAGCTATATCATATTCATTTAGAGCACAATCAACACCTCCATTTGGAATATTCCCACCACCAAAAGGATATCGACCTCATCTTTTCGTGATGGTAGTAAGGAAACAAATATTCCAAACCTTCAATTGTGGTAGTCCTCTTGTTCTTTCTCAAAGAGATGCTATTCTTGTATTATCCTGAAGATCCTATCATTCTTCACTAGTAAAAGTAGTGTTACTCCTATAGACCACATATAATATGTTGCTAATATTTGTTTGGTCCATAATATCACAGAAAATAATGTCGAAATTAGGCTTCTCACCACTTCTCTACAGGAAAAGTGCTTGAATGGTACCGAGGCTTAACCCAACTCCATACTTAACTGGGATGAGTTTGGGGAACAACTCTATAAAAAATTTGAATATAAAATTGATCATATATCCCTTATGGAATAATTGACTAATATTAAAATATATCCTCAAGAATTCATGGGATATTTCAACTTCTATTTTCAGAAGACATGGGATAGGATTCCACCACTAATTAAGCCCTCTTTAAATAATGTGTTTTTGTATTACTTGTGGGTTTTGAATAGTGACATGGAAATCATGATCCAATCGATGGGAAAAACAAATCTCCTAGACTCTTATGAGATTTCCATACAAGTTGAAAATTTCTTGATCCAGCGGGGAAGATATCTCTAAGGACACCAATGCCTTTGTTTCCTGATTTTTCCACTAATCCTCATCCTTCATTTTTAAATCAATCACCTCAACCAAGACCTCCTTCAAATTATCTCTATGAGGTCAAATCCTTGCTTCAAATCTTTGGTAATGAGTTAATTACTCTCAAAATACAACAATCTCAATATAACTAACCATACCAACCTCTAAATCAATCATATTAGCCCAATCGGTAACCTTTCTAGAGTAACGCCCATATCTAAAATAAAATTACCAATGTAAAACCTTTAAACACGATAAATCCCTTTATTGCTAGCTCTTCTAGAGCTATTGTTCTAGTCTAAAATAATTTTGTTCAATATTATGAATGGCATTACCCTTATTCTCAACTGCACAACCAAAATATTCTCCCTAATGGGGTGCTCATTGAGTGTTCATGGTTCAAAGTATATATACACCCATGGAACAACAAGTGAGATCTTATCCACATGAAGATGCATGCACATCAAAAACAAAATGGGAGTCAACCTTATTAAATTGGAAAGAAGAGTATTTTTGTGGTTTTAATGTGGAATCTACACCGGGATTGACATCTAATACATGATCAAAGAAGAGAGTGATAGAAGGAGAAGTATCCAAAGTTGATTAGGATTCTACTTCCTAGCTTGATCCTTAAGCATTTGTGTGTAAATATGTTGTAATCAGACCTCCAGGAACCAATGCTAATCAAGATGTAAGAAAGGTAAATCAACCTAGCACAACAACATCAAACACCAAAATTTAGAAGGAGGATGTAGCAGCAATGAAGGCCCAATCAAAGGTAGGGATTATTCCCTTCAACATAATAGAGAAGATGAAAAATAAAAACCTTAATGTCACTATATGGGAGGAAATTGATACTACTTCATAAAGGATCTTGTTGCGAAGAAGCTTTGAAGAGTTTCGATACACCAAGAGTAGTAACACAACGTGGGCCATCTACTTCTACTAGCTTTTCCCAATACGAGGGAGGAATTCTACTACAACCAATAAGCTACCTCATTTCTACATCTCTCTAATCATTGGTAAGGACCTAGAGCATAACTATATGATTGAATCTGGTGCTAATAGATATGTAATTCCTAAAAATATTGTTGATGTATTAGATATTCAATATACATCGATAACTATGGTATTTTTCAATCGAGATGGGACTACTATTCACACTATTAGGTTGTTGATAAAAGATTTAAATATTACCATTCATGCATGCCCAAGTCTATCAAGTACCTAAGACATCTATGTAATCTATCTCCCTCCATTATTTTCCATATGCCTCTTTAGAGATTTTATGACTAAGTTGGGTGGATATTTTTGTTGATTGGTCACACGTGCCCCTCGAAACTAGGTATAGAACTATGGTAACCATAATATTTGATCCAATATATAATGACCATGTCAAACCCTATAACCCAAGTGCCATCAATATGAATTACACCTTTCATGACTATGAGGAAGCCATTGAATATCATGAAGCCACTACCATTGTCAAAGAAATTCCAAATATCTTATTTGATGACCTGGGGAGATAAGCTTTAATCTGATCTATACATCTAAGAGGTGGAACAAACTGGAATGGGGACTTATTGTATTCTTGAAGAATGGGATATTATACCTAATCTTCTCAAATCCCAAGATGATCTTGAGGAATTGTGGTAACTTTTATTTAATGGATCACAAAGCAAAAATGGTGTGGATGTTGGCATCATGATGATTTACCTATAAGGTAATAAATAATTTTCATCTTTCTAACTCCAATTCAATTTCACAAATAACATAACTGAATATGAAACACTCATATATATAATTTACATGGCTCAAAATAGATGAATCAAGGCATTGGAAGTTTTTTGAGATAGTGATCTTATAGTGCATCAAGTCAAAGGTTGGAGTGTGGAAAATAACAATCCATTGAATTCTTATAAGAATAGGGTATGGGACTTGATCAAAATTTTTGAATATTTTGGCATTCATGTGATTCCAAAGGATAAAAACCAATATGTGGACTTGTTTGTAACCATAGGATCTCAATATAATGTCCTTGTTGACATTATGAATGAAAAAAGTGAGTCGGACAAGCTAGTTGTAAGGCCAATAGTACCGGATAAATAAAATAATTGGAAAATGTTTTACAATGATCAACATATCATTATTTTTCTTCAAGAATAAGTTGATTTCTCATTGAGAAATCATTCTAGGTTAAAAGAAACTTATGATGAAAAAATCATCCAATTTAAGGGTAATAATTTACCAAAGGGTTTGGTCACTTTATAATCTATCTTCAACTTAGTTGATTAGTTTAAAAGGAAAAAAAAATAACATGACCATCAAGGAAGATGATTTTGAATAGGTCCAAGTTTTAAAAGGTAATTGTACTTAAAGATTAGAAAGGTATGTACCCCAATTGAAAGGAAATATTTTTGGCCTCTGCAGTACAATGATATATTTTCTTGGAGCTATGAGGATCTTAGGGGATTTTATTTAGGCCTAACCCAAAATAACATTGAAATTTACCCTAATGCTAAGCCGATTAGGTAGAAGCAAAGATAATTCAACCCCAAAATTGAACCATTGATGAGAAAATGACTCTCTAAACTCATCGAGGCTAGCATTATTTTCCCAATCAAGCATTCCTCTAGGTGGTGAATCTATTTCTAGTAAGAAAGAAAAATGGAGAAATCAAATTATGCATGGACTTTATAGATCTCAATGAGATATTTTCTTAAGGACCACTACCCTCTCCCATCCATAGAACAGATTATCCAAACCATGATAGGAGCATAAATATTTTCATTACTTGATGGATATTCTAGTTATAATCAAACACTTATCACATAATCAGATCAATTTAGAATGGATTTCATCACCAAATGGGGCACATTTTCTTTTGAAAAGATTTCATTTGAGTCAAATCTTGGCGTAACATTTCAAATAGACATGGACATAGCCTTTAAAGGAATCATCAATGATATGATCCTGGTGTACCTTGATGACATAATTATGTGTTCTAAGAATGCACATGAGCATATGGATCATATGAAGAAATTATTTTATGGGTGCATGGAATTCGGTGTTTCCTTGAACCCAAAAAAATGCATTTTTCTATCAACAAAGGAAAATTGTTGGGACATATCGTTTCAGCAAAGGGATTTTCAATTTATCTAGAGATAATTCCTACTATCTTAGCCCTTTCTCTTCCAATCCATTTAAAGGTCTCCAAAATTTCTTGGGGACCATAAAATTTGTGAGGAGGTCTATGCCTCGGTTTGCTTTACCTTGGAAAAACCACTCACCACTATGTTAAAGAAGAATATACCATTTAGTTAGACCAAATAAGTTAAGAATATCTTCAAGGATATGAAACATTCCATTTCCCAAGATCCCACATTATTTAATCGTGATTATGAAAAATACTTCATCATATACGCCTTTGTGGGATTAGAGAGCATCTTCGGGATTCGACCAAGGAAAATAGTGACCAAATGTAACAGATCAATTTCCTTCTTTAGTCAAGATCTCAAGGATTATGAAATAAGGTAATATTTCATTTAGAAATAGGTTTGTGTAGTTGTAATGGTGCTAAATAAATTTTGGAATATGCTATCTAACAACAAATCCAGATTGATAGTATCACATCCAAACGTGAAGGAATTTCTATTGAATAAGGATATAAATTAGAATATATCTAGGTGGATTACCAAGTTCATGGAGTATGAAATTCATATTAAAGTCACCAATTTAGTGAAAGGAAATGGGTTATGTTAGCAACTTGCTTCATATTTGGAAGAAAAATAATAATATAACCAAGTGTTACACTACCATCACATAGATGATATTCACGCTCCTACTAATTGGATGTGCCATATGAGAAACTTTTTGTAATTAAGTGAATACCCACTACATCTAGATAGATCCCAAAGAATGAGCTTGAGGATTCAAGTAATTCCTTTTGTTCTTATTGATGATGTGCTCTTCTAGAAGGACTTAAATGGACTTCTTATAAGATGTATCCACCCATTCCAAGTTAAAAATGAATTTAATTATTTCATAACGGGTTATCGGGAGGCCATTACTCGGTGAGAATAAATACCTCTAATATCATGAGAGATATTTATTACTCGTCTGAATTATTTAAGGATTCCCATAAGTGGGTAAGGAAATGTAAGGAATGCGCATTATTCACAAGAAAAAAAAGTTAATCATTATTCCTCTTCATCCAATTCGAGACATAGTAGCTTTTTGTGCAATGGGGCCTAGATTTTATTGGCATGATAAATCCTCTATTTATCACTTTGGCAATAGGTGGGTACTAACTTCTATTGAATATTTTAATTGATGGATAGAAGTGGTAGCATTAAAGTAGGTTAATGTGAATTCCATTTTGGAATTCCTTGAAGGAATCATGATAATGTTTTGTGTACCTTTCACTATCATTTAAAATAACCCCAAAGCATTCATGGGCACAATGATTAGTGAATGGATCGTGAAGCATGATGTTTATCTAAATAATTTTTCAACTTATTACCCTCAAGGTAATGGATTGGCCGAGTCTAGTAAAAATAATCTAATAAGGATCATCAAGAGGAAAATGGTGAGTAACCAAAGAACGACACAATCAACTCAAAATTTATCTTTGGGTAGATCGGATTACTCCAAAAAGAGCCATTAGAAATTCCCCATTTATGATAGTATATGGGAGAGAAGGAAATATTCCTTTACATTTAGAGTTACCAACTCTGTAACTAGCACAACAACTAGATGTTATGGAAAACAATCCTATGATAGTGAGATTTTTACTAATGAATTTGGAAGAACACAGAACAAGTATTGAATACCCTTGAGTTGCATCAAGCTCAAAAAAACCAAACTTTTGACAAGAGAACAGGTTACATATATTTCTAGAAAGGAGATATAGTTCTTAAATGGGGTGTAGATAGGGATAAATAGGGATGCATACAAAATTTGATGCCCTTTGGAGTGGTTCGTACTTGATCACTAACTACAAAGAAAAAAATATTTTTGCATATCTAGACTCAATGGAGAAGCATTGCCTATCCCAGTTAATGGGATACACCTCAAATCTTGTTATTGAGGTATTTTCACCTTGTATAGTAGTAGTCTAGTTTCCCTTCCTCTAATTTCTTTTGCACATTGTTTGTTTTCTTGTTTTGTTTCCTTGTCTTGTTTTGTTTCATTTTCTTCTAGAAGGGATTTCAGTTTTGTTTGATCTAAGGTTTTGATGAATCTTTTTACCAATGGATTTATTAAGGCTACTTGAATTTTATTACCAGGTAAGCATTACCTAGAGGTCTCCAAAAATATTGACTTTTCAGTCACCTTGCCAATTTAACTTCTATTTGATTTCTTCCTTGCAAAATTTTAATTTTTACCTAAAATCATTTTTTTAGAGAAATCTCGGTATTGTATAAATGTCAAAAATATTTCAAGTGAATATCAGGTGCTAGGTTTGGGAAATAACCAGCAATTTACATGTAAATTGTTCCTCGACTTCTGAAACCCAAAATACAAAGAGTCAAGTGTATTTTGGGTTTCGAAATTTACAAATTACATGTAAATTGTAAAGTGAAAACCAACCCCTCAAGTGTATTTTGGGCCTTCAAGTTCCTATTTGTGTTTTACATTTAAATTATAAATCAACTTCTAAAACCTGAAATACAAAGAAAAGACTACATTTCAAGTTTCATGTTTATAAATGTAAATTACATTTAAAGTTTTAATTGACCTCACAAAACCTGAAACACGGTAGAGTTGTAAATGGGATGTTGAATTCCAATGTATAGTCAATTTATTTAATGCCACCAACCCACACATTTCATCTATGTGTAATTAATGTTCCCTTTTTCTATTTAAGGTTGGAATTTACACATCATTTTCATTTTAAAATTTGTGCGCCGAATTTGCTGACGACCCCCAAACTTCCAATTGTGCTTTTTCATGACTTCATGGGAGTTTTTAACAATTTTCCCTTTGACCCACCAAATTTTTGGGTGATATCTAGAGTTTAAATGATTTTTGCAAGTTTTTGTCATCATTTGAGGCATTGCTTCCTTTTTCTTAAGAATTTTCAGATGTTCTTGTTTAAAGTCTAGTTTTAGCTTAGTTTTTTTTCATTATTTTATCCTTATCCTTTGGTATAATGTACTTGTAGGTCTTTTTATTTACTTTCTTTGGATTTTGTACGTTTAAGTTTCAGATCTTGGTTTACTTGAAGAAATCGAGGATTTTTATCACAAGTTATAGCTCAAAGATTCTCGGGTGAAAGATAATATTTAACTTCTTCTCGGTATTTTCAGAATTTCGAGGGTGTAAAATAGGTATTAACCTCTTCCCATATAAAATTGGGAAACCGTATGCATACAATAAGACTCATACTTTACCAAGTGTAAACTAGAAGTTCGGTGTTGTAAAACAAATAATGACTTTTGCTCGGTTTATTTTAGAGGTTGGCTATTAAATTGTAAGGATCAAGTTTCAACCTTGATCAAATGGGAAGTTCAAGGGTGTAAACTAAGATCAAATTCCACCCAAGAATAAATTGAAATCTAGGTATTGTTTTGCAACACTCTACTTCCTCCTTGTGCATATCGAGGTTTATAGTTCTTTTTAGGGCTCTACTTCCACCATCGATGTCAGAGACTTCCTTAGATATTTCAAGGAATTTTCAAAATTAAATGTTAGAGTATTAATTGAAGGGTAAATAAAAGATGAAGTATATTTTCTAAGGGGTGGATCCCCCTTCAGTATCACATCGAACTCAACAATATTGGAGATACCGATCTTTACCACACTAACTTATCATAATTTTGGGAGGGATTACATGATCCATTTAAATCTTCTTAGATCAAGATAATATATGAAAATGGGATTTCCATGGCTGCTTCCTTTTCAACTTCGATGCAATGTATAGAATTTTTAATCACGGAAGCAACACTATGATTCAAAGTCCTACACTATACAATATCAAGATGGAAGAGTAATGATCAAGTTATACATAGACTACTTTGAGGAATTTCTCAAAACTCCCGACGTCAAGGGTTATGCATCATTCTCACCCAAAATGGATCTTGAGCATTGGAAAGGAAATCCCGATGTTTACGTTAAGGTCCTTAATAAAAGTTACCTCGTAAAGCCTAAAACAAGAGTAATCGATTTCTAAAAATTGTTCCTCACCCGTACTTGATCAAGGAAGTAAATGATCTAATCACATTGTTGAGCGAGTAGTATGAATCCCTTCTTTAAAATATTTTCAAGAATGGATGTATCAATATATTTCCACTATTCACAAGAATGTTGATCTCATCCGAGATGGGTAGTATAGTCTCTAAGGAGCACATAATGAACATTCTCAAACAGACCCAAAAAAGAGTGGTGGGCCACCCTATCACTATAAAAATAGAAAATCCCACTCCTAAGCCACATAAAATCAAGTTTGTAAGCAAAGGTGTTGGAGCTTCTTCCTTTGTTCCTTCTATAGAATTTAGATAGCGAGTATGTCTCCATCTTCCACTACCAAAGTGTTATAGTCTTGATACAATAACATCAACTATAGAGTGTATATAGGATGAAAACATCCAATTTTGGTTTTTCAGGTATGGTCATGAGTCTTAGAGGTCAATAGGAGTCTAAATGTGTTACTAGTTTTGTTCTTGGCCTTTCTAAATTTAAATTGTACACTTTCCCTCCAAAAGTGTAAATTGAGTCTTGAAGGCCATTTTTGGCTTGTCATAGGTGTTTAAAGGGATTCTTGTAGCTTATAAACCTTGCAAAAAGGATGAAATGGGGGTACAATGGGTTGTATTAGGTCCTTCCATGAGTTAGAAGTCTTAATTCAATGATAAGGAGTTGTGTCTTGAGGTCTCAAACTAAAAGTTCCATTGTATTTAGAATTAATCATGTAATTAAGAACGTAAGAGGATTTCATTCGAGTGGAAACTAAAAATAAAAAGTGTATAAGTCTTATGTAATTTTTTTCCCTCTTACTCCATCTAAATGAGAATCAAAGTTTGTAATGTTTCAAGAAGAATGTTGAAGGAAATTCGGGATATGACTATTTTTGGCATATTTATTGATTGTGTTGAGTATATATGAAATGGTTCTTGCTATCAGAGTTGGTAAGAAGGTAATCTAGAGCATAGAAAATTCATTTGAGTGCATTTACATGGATTTTGGAAAGATATACCTGTGTGTGTGTGTGCGCGTGCGCACGTGCGCATGTGCATGCTGCGCAGCGTGTGTGTGTGCATTTGTGTGTTCCTCTTTGTTTTGCATGACTTTGTACAATCCTTGAATGGTATGACAAGAAAGTATGCACGTGTTTCAGTCCTAAATCATAGTAGAGATAGAGGATTTATAAATTTTAAGGTAACTATAGACTTATATTCCAAGTATCCCTAGTAAGGGTTTGATATGTGATACCCTAGTGAAAATTTATGAAAGAAATTGTGTAATCATTTCTCACTTCACAACTTGAATGATATAAGGGAAGAGGAATTGTGTGAGTTAAGAGTAGTTTGAGTTATTTAGATATGTTATTTAATCTTGATAAATAAACATTGGAAAGGAACATGTAAGTAGATTGGTTATGGCCTTGAAATATTGTGATCATTGTTCAAAGAAAGAAGGGTAAGTGTGTCATAGGATAGATTCTACAATGGAATGAATAAAACCCTCCTCACTGTCAAAACTAAAGGATGTCACATGATAATATGAATAATATCTAGTGATTAGGGTCATCAAACTGCATAAATGTCATCATTTCTTTCGAACTCCTTGTTATAGTCATGGAAACCCCTGTATGTACGGGTTAAGAGAGTGAGAAACATCAAGAAAAGTGAGAATAAGTTCCCTTCATGATTTACTAGTAAAAAAATCCTCTTTTTAATATTAGTATAGACCTCCATAGTGAGTTTGAAGATCTAAAGTGAGTTGTGGTGGAAGTTAGAAAAAAAGAAACTTCTCAGGCTTTGCATAGTCACAGTTAGGGTTTAGACACAAAAAGAGTGCTAAAAATCCTCAAACAAAGAGTTAGGCCCCAAAAATTGGTAGAAATCATATAAGGTGTATCCTCGAGGTGTTAGAGGAATAATATTGAAATTTAATTAGTTGAAGAGTGAGAATTCCTTGACAGCCTAGAGAGAGGGTTAACTCAGTCATCAAGGCTAATTATAAAGGTATATCTACAAGGGAAGTTACTCTTATCTTTTGAGTGGAAGCCTGAAACTTTAAGGGGAAGAAAAAATACTTAATGGGTTCTCATAAATCCCTAGTTTGTGACTTGAATCCTAGGGAAGTAGAAGATATGACTGAAATAATATTGTCTCGAGACCTAATCAAGGGTTTAGAAGACAAATTACAAAAATGAAGGTAATATGAGTTTATCAAGGATTTGAGGTTTGAAACTTTAGGAGAATGTTAGTATAGTCAATGTTGAATGAATGAAGCCTTCAAAAATTTTGGATTCCCATGAAAGTATAGATGCATAGTGGTTCTAAGTGACAGGTCTTAAGAGACCTATAAGGCGATCCAAGAGCAAGTTAGGGAAATGATGATGTATTAATGCTTTGAAATAAAATTAATGGTTTTTCTAACACTTATTGGAGTGGTATAACTAGAAATATGAAATGAGAGCATTGGGGAAAGCTAATTAATCCTAAATTCCATGGGTTTGAATCAATAATATTGTGAAGAGATGATTGGGAAAAGGTAATTTAATGCGAGTTTTTTCTTGAAGAATAACATGTCGATGATTGAATGAACATTGTGTAGGGTGTCAGAGAGTGTTATACATGGGTGGATTTTTGGATAAAATCCTTAGGGTAAATAAGTTAGAAAATTACAAGTTTATCCATTTTTAGGCATGAGAAAGATCCTCATATTATAGAGTTTGAAAAGGTTGTCAATTAGTCTTCTTGAATAACTTGAAATAATGATGAAGTGTATGTTCTCACTACATCATTTTTGATAAAAGATCTTGATTTTTGTTATTACTTGGGTTTGAGATTGATTATTTTTGGAACTAACATTATTTTATGAGCGTGTGAAGTGAAGAGTGACAATGAAGATGAGTGAAGAGAGGAGTGTAAAACCATTTATGGACCATGGTTGTAGAATGCCGCACTATATAGAGATGTCGGTAGTAGAGAGAGAAAGAGACTAGGATAAATTAAGTGTAAGAGAGGATACAATAATAAGAGAAGATGAGAAGAATAAAAAGGATGATAGACAAAAGGAAATTTTTGGGCTAGAAAAGACGGCCTAAATTTTATAAAAGCACATAAGGGGTGGGCGCATGAATATAGGGCACGTGGAGTGCATGTGGAATTATAGTAAGGTATGGAGCACCCAGGATCATAACTTAGCCATTTTTTTATTAAGGTTATTTTTGGACATAGAGTGTAGAGCATGCCATGATGTGGAGACTTGTAGTTTATGAAGGCTATTTTGGGTTTTGCATCAGTTCAAGCACCATGCAGAGTCTTAGTCTAATAATAGGATCTATTCTTAGAGTTAACTAATAGAAGATCTATTATTAGCAGTTGCATGCTTTTGTACATTGATGTAAGGGTGCATGGTTATTATTAGCATGTAGCCTATTTTTGGAAGGTGCATAGGCGGTGAAGGGAAAGTCCCCATCCCTATATATATGTATTGTTTTGCATAGTTTGAACAATCCTATTTATTATAGAGTTATGTTACGGATTTGTTAGCATGCATGACTATGGAGACTAAATCTTGATGTATGAAGCTTCTATGTTTTGTAGTATTAATACAATGGATCTTATTGGCTGGATATTGGTGTTAGATGTGATTGAATATGGTTCTTGCATGGTAAATCTCATTATAGTTATTTATTACTCACTCTTTCATATGGTTAAGCTTAGATATGGTTTATGCATTTTGGTTTAGTTGATTATCTTTTATAATTCTGGACATATACACACTAAATCATGCTAACATTCTAGAAAATCAACTCTAAAGAGGAACCTAGTACCCTTGCACACTTCGTGTGAGCACTCAATTTAGGTTGAGTAATGTGCCAACGTGCCTTGGGATATTTGCAGTGAATTCTAGGCTACATCATTGGTTCCATTGTCGGGACCTCTTTCTCAGCTATTTTTAGGATGTTGTATGATGAAGACATACCAATTGACCTTGGATAGTATTGAGGAGTGGTTAGTAGATCTGGAAGAAGATTATGCTCACAGATTCAACACTTTGGACCTAATTGTAATGCACACGCATGGGTTGAGTAGAATCTATATGACACATTGTATGAGATGTTCTTTGCTATATTTCCCATAGAGTTGTACAAATGGTTAATTGCTTATGCATCTAATAGGAATTAGAGGTTTTGCACAATTGTTTAGACACAAGAAGAATTCCGGGCCTTGTATGATATAGATCTGATTTGGATGCACTCTATGGTTTGAAAATCTATATTATTAAGTATATAGTTTTGAACTAGTCTTTCTGGAGGTTTTGAGTTTCATTTTTGAGAAAAACCCATAGGATCGTATTTACATGATATTCCACTAGCGATCAAGATCTTGATTATAACCCTATATTTGGAAGAGAATCCAATGGATAACTAAACCCCACCATGTGTGGGGGTAGGAGTAGGTTTAATAATGATGATGGAACTAGCGAGAGAAATAAAAAGGGAGGAGAGGTTGCTTAAATTCAATGAGGTACGTAAAAGGGGTTTAGAGAAGAAACATGAAGTTACAAAACAAATGGTGTTGTGGAGAGAGATGGATCGTGAAGGATTCAAAGGTCACGTGGAAGATGTGGAGCGAGAACATATGGATCTCCTCCATTTTTAAAGCATGGTAGGGAAACCTCTTTATCCTCAAATGAGAGCACGCCGAAAGAGAAAACATGGGCCATGGAGTACGCATCGAATCTACCTAGCAACCTAGCCCTTGTGCTTGGTTTTCTAGTTTCTATGACAGTGAGTAATCAACAAGCTAGTGTGAGAAATAGAGTTACATTAGATAGAGTTAATTTGAAATCAAGTTTAGGAGTTAATTAAGGACCTTATTCATCTATGGTGTGATCTTCATCTACTTTATTTGGATGACTAGCTAGAAATATCTTTTCTAGCATATTGTTGGTACGAACGTAGGCACGTAGAGCCTTGGCATCATATCTAGAAGTAGTCAAACTTTGCAAACTATGAACTTTCGGTTCAGCAAAATCATCGAACACAAGGAAATACACCCTTTAGTCCATTTCTTGCTACGGGAGGTGGATTAGGATGATCAAGTGGCTTAGGTGCTTTGGAAGATCTGGTTGATCTCGGGAGGTGGTGGAAATACGGGGAGGAAATAGAGGCTTTGGATCTGGTGGGCAAGGGCTACACCAACCTCGAAAAAATTTACATGGGTATGTCTCTCCGTATGTTAGAGTATAGAGGTATTAAAGACGTAGCCGAGAACATTCATATGTGTCAGATAATATGTCACACAAAGGGGATTACAGCTCCAAAGTGTAAGGATAGTAAGTTTGCAACTACATCGTAGGGACTTACACACAACCGGTATATAAATTTTGATTACGATCGAATTTGGTGGACTATACTGATCTATAAGATGTAATTTTGAAGGAATTTTATATCCCTAAGTTCAAGAAAATGAGAATAAGCATGCTCAAAGACATTAAGCAGGGAACTACTAAAATTGTTTAGTAATATGATTCTCAGTTCAAGAATTTTTGTCTAAATTATCTTATGACATCCATGTAAGCCAACATGCATAATGGTTTTTGGAGGACTAATCACACCTTTTAGGAGGGTGCTTTCACATAAAACTTATATAGACCCATGCGAGGCACTTGAAGCATATCTGCATGCTTTGAGGTGGTAGGAAGTGTGGACACAAGAGTGAGCTTGTTCTTGGAAGCTCAGATAGTAGCAATGGTGAAATAGTTGGAGAAACTATTTGCAAATTCAACACATGAGACCCGCAGAGAGAATTTGGTGTATAGATCATGAAGTAGAGAGGCATACTAAGGATAGTTTCCCTCAAAAATTGGTGCTCTCATTTTTTTGGATTGTGAGATATGTCATTTGGACCACGGTTTAAGTCGGTGATCATTATTGCGATTGCACGATAAGAAAGAATATGTCTAGTTCTTTTGTAATATTTGTAGGTCTTCAACTCATGATATTGAAGATTACATATTGATCAATCGGATATATGATGTCATTGATATTGTTGTATGACAAGATGTTTGGTGTTGTAAATAGTTCTAAGGAAAAGGGTGAGTATCATGACTATGATCACGGTGACGAGCATTCGATGATGGCCATGCTATAGGTCGAGGTTACATAGGTGGATTCATAGGTTGATGTCACGGGGGTAGAAGGAGTGATTTCCATTGTGAGACTTGTTATACATGTGGATATCTTGATCGGTACATGTGTGAATGTCCACATAATATCGTGTGTTCTTTTTGAAAGAATCATAGTTATAAAGAATCTCTACAATTGTATGAACACTTAAGAAAGAAACATAAATAGGAAAATAAGGGCACATGAATGGTTAGATTACATTGTTCCATGGAAGATGAATGGATTTCAAAGTTAGTGTCAAATCCTGAGTTAACGTCTATGAAGATTACTACACCCACCGAGGCTTTGCGCACACTAGGGAAACACTACAACATAAGCCTACCATTACTAAGGAGAAGGTCATGCATACATGTGGATATCCCGATCACTACAAGTGTGAATGTCCACAAAATATTGTGTGTTCTTTTTTCAGAAAGAATCATAGTTATAAATAATGTTTAAACTTGTATGAATACTTAAGCAAGAAACATAAATAGGAAAATAAGGGCGTGGGAATGGTTAGAGTATGTTACGCCGTGGAAGATGAATGGATTCCAAAGTTAGTGCCAGATCCTGAGTTAATGCCTATGAATATTACTACACCCATTGAGGCTACGCACACCGGGGAAACACTACAATATAAGCCTACCATTACTAAGGAGGAAGTATTGCATGCTTTGAGCATCCATACCCTATGCATCGAAATAGGTTTATCAAGAAACCATGGAGATAATTCATAATTTATAGGGTGAGATACAATTTTTGAAGTAATGATCATGGAAGTTAGAAAAAAATAAAGTGGTTGATCTCCATTAGATAGTTGTTGAGTATTTGAAAAGGTTTGTAAGATACTCCGACAAGATAATAATATTCTACTATTAGGAAATTGACTAAAGGAAACACTCTGCATAATGGGACCGAGCATGAGAGACAACTTTTGCATGCTAATATTCCTCTAGAAAGTTTGGATTATGACGAGGAGATTACTCTAAAAAAAAATTATGCTTGGATTTTGAGTAACATCTTGATTGACATAGGCATGGAAGTAAATTTACTCACTTTGGACTTTTAAGTCTTAGCGCTGCAGTAGATAATTTTCCAAGATTATTTGGGCACCCTTGGTGCTATGCAAAAACAATTACCTACATTTCAATAAGGGGTACATTAGTTTTTAGAATAAGGAAGAACGTGTCATTATCCATTTAACTAATGGGAAATCTACACCTTATGTAGAGTCTTTAATTGAATAAGACTTTAATAGATTTTATGTGCACACCATTTGAGATATGGAAGTTCTTGAGCCATCAAAAGGATTTCTCCGTGGGATGATGCACAATGCATGATTTATACTACAAGTGTTGCACGTGACAATTAGGCACATGAAACTTATGAAATGGTTGGGCCCAAAGTATGAAGTGCGGTTATGCGCATCAATAAGCTACATAGTATCAAGTGTTTGAGTAGCGATCAGTACTAAAGTACACGAGGTGAAAAGAATCCATAAGTAGTCCTTCTTACTATGGAAGTTACATGGGAATGTTAGGTGAAAATAAGGAAAATGTTATTATATACTCTACGCGGGATGACGGTGCACTAGTGGATTGTTCACGGGGATAATATTTTGGAGTGGAGAGAAGAAAGGATTTCTTTATCTACTCAATTTATAAGAAGAAATGTATCTACTTAGATCTATGCATTTCATGGTAATGATCCTATTTAGCACCACGTTCAATAGTGTGAGAGACTCTAGATAGTAGGGCATGAATGTTTACCACCTTTATTGAATAGGAAACTAGAAATTGGTAAGAAATTATTGAAGGTATGACTTAGACCTTTGATTAATTTTCTTCTAAACCTTTGGTGAATGAGGCATTGTAGGTTATGAAGTACTTAACTATGGGAGATAGTGCAAAGGCTGAAGAGTTACTTCAGGAGTTGTTAGGAGAATTAGACTTGGTGGTGCACTTTGAAGAAGAAGAAACATATGTTGAGAAGCTTGGGTGCACCTTCCTAGAAAGAGAAAAGGGTAAGATGATCTACATGGTTGATGATGAAGAGGTAGAGAACCTAGACATTGAGCACATAAAGGGTACATGTGAAGTCTGGATAGTGTAGATCGAAAGATGCACACCTACCATAAGCCTATGAAGACCAAAAAAGTGAACATTGGAATTAATGTTGAGCCTAAGGAAGCCATTATCGAGATTATTGGTCGATTCTAAAGTTGCAAAAATCAGTAATGTGCTTTGCGTAAATTTTAGGATTTTTTCCCTAGAGGCTATCATGAATTGAAAGGTGTGCATGAAAAATTGGGAGGGATGAAGATAAACCTAAAATAAGGTGCACACCCAATCTGGAAGAGGCATTACAAGATAAATCGAACTTTTAAGTCAAGGTAAAAGAAGAAATCAACAAAATGTTAATTTATGGAATTATTATGCCAATCGAGGAGTCGAGTGGGTGAGCCCTATGGTGACCAACATCAAGAAAGATTACGAGAATCAAGATTTGTGTGGATTACGGGGAGTTAAATCGCATGTGTGATCAAGATCCCTTTCCCACATCATTTACCGAGGAAATATAAGAGGGTGTTGCAGGAGTGAAATATACTCCTTCATTGATGGATTTTTGGGATATCATCGGGTAAGGAGAGTTGAAGAGGATCAAGAGAAGACAACTTTCACCAATGAATGGGGAATTTTTTCATACGCTATGACCTTTGGATTAAAGAATGCTCCTGCAGTATTTTTGCGCATGGTGGTACAAGCATTCTAGGATTTTATTCACAAGTTCTTGTAGGTGTATCTAGATGATTAGATAGTTTATGGGCTCATGAAAGATCAACTGTGATAATTTAAGGTTGATGTTTGAGAGATGCAAAAAATTGAGCATCTCCTTGAACATTAAGAAGTGTATATTTTCCACACCCTTTGGAATTTTGTTGGGGCACATCATCTCTAAAGAAGGCTTACTAGTGGATCCTACTAAGGTGGCTATGATTTTAGGCTTGGAAGAACCTACTAGCCAAAGCAAGGTGTGCGGATTCTTGGGGTACATGGGTTATTACATAAATTTTATAAAGGGATATACCAAGATTTATGTACCCTTAGATGAATTACTCGGGGAAAGGAAAGTTCTATTGAGATGGGACATAATAATGCGCATTGAAAAAATCAAGGAAAGGCTTACTACAACGCCTATTTTACACTTTATTTCATGTTCAAATAATTTTCATGTTGATGTCGATGCCTCTAGCATGGCCATTGTTGTCGTATTAGCTTAGCACGGAGAAGGGATTTTCGATCATCCTATTTTCTTTGCTAGCATAAAGTTGACTCCATCATAATAAAATTATACAATGATAGAGTGTGAGGCATTGTCTATGATCTATGTGCTCCATAAGTTTCAAAAATATTTTTAGCTACACCTTTCATATTTTTATAGATCACATGGAATTGAATTACTTGGTAAACAAACCCATTTTATAGGGGTTCATATTCCATTATGTAAACAAGCCCCTCCTTTATGTGAGATTTGCAAGAGAGTTCTACCATTAATGTAACAACCACTTTTTCACTTCAATCTTAGAAAAAAAAATTTATCTTACCTCATGTAGCTGATTTAAATACCCATATATTTAAATCCAACATAAGTCTTAATGCAATCCATTTCCAATAACTATCATGAACCATGTGTAGCTATATGAGAGAATACTAAACTTTACTCATTCTCCCTCAATGCTCTTTACAAGCCATACATAAAATGTATCCCTTTGGTTCTCCTTTAATAGGATATGATATATAAGTGATAACCCCTAAGTGTGTACCTAGGTTCCACCTATGAAATCCACAGGCATCTCACAACTTAGATAATGGTGAAATCTCGACAATGTAATCAGTAGTTACACTACCTTGCACAAGGTTTCTGAGTCATGTATGCCATGCTCGATTCCATGATGACACACTCGCCATTGGAATCTTGTCATCTCACCTTATTCACTTGTTCAATTATATGGATTTATAGTCAATGATGTTGTAAACAGCTACAAGTCTTGTACAAGGTACAAGTCCAGATTAACCTACATGAAGTTGTACCTCGATGTCATCCTATGATGCCTATGGGAAAGCAAATGTCTTTGTAATGATTCACATCATTACTAGACTACTTCCCTTCCCATAGCCATCATATGTTGGCATTGGGGTACCAACCCATGGGGTTCCATCTGCCCTTGTAACTTTAACAAGCTTATACTTAAGCAATACCAAACCACATTTTAAGATCTTGATAAGGAAACTCAATATAGTTGTTATGTGGCAGTATTCAAATAACAACAATTGTCATTAAAAGGATACAACCACGTAATGGTGGTAGTGAGTTTCCTGTCAAGAGTCCAAAAATGAAACATGGTATCTTAATAAATTAAACAAGAAAAATTTCTCTAGTTCCCATGTCTTCATTACTTAGTGAAGCGTAACTAGAGTCTTGTTCCATAATATCATGATAGGTTAAATGCAGTTCCGTTAGTACTCATTTCTACCTATCTGTTCCAGACATAAGATAGATCATTCTTTAGATCTAAATTTCCAATCTTGTTGTTACTAATGATTCAAATTCAACTGAATAAAATAATGCCAAACATTATCAAGGAGTAATAACCATTAATGTTATTCTTACTCCTATAAGCAATCATGCAAGCCACATAATCACTCATCATTAGGGACATACGGAGTCATTCCCATTATCCTCCTTTCAATAACACTTATACCATTTATTAGAATCATGTTATTTAGTTTTACTTTAGCATTTATATATTTGCCAGGTCTAATTTATCCATAAATGAGTCTTATCCATTTTAGGTATCTTGTTTCAGTAGTAATCCCAATTCTCTTGAGGACTTTACTACAATGTCCAAACCTGACTTAGGTTTATTAGCATGGTGGTTGTTATGATCCTCATGTGTGGATTTCACTAACACCTCGAGGTTTTGGTGTAACAGATTCGTTACATTTGGTATCGAAACAACCACCCGTGTTCAAATCCCACTCGGTTGGTTACGTCGTGTAGCCGGGGCGTGGGGTGCCTAAACGTTAGTGAAGTGGGGCTCGTGACGTATGGGAGGGTGGGCGTAAACCTAGCTTTGAGTCAGGATCTATAGAAGCATGGTGGGATGTTATGATCCTCATGTGTGGATTTTACTAATGCCTTGAGGTTTTGGTGTAATGGTTCGTTCTGATGGTTAACACCTTGGCAATATATTCATTTCTTGAATCTTATACCAATTTCCTTGGCATCCAAAATACATTCTATGCATTCCAGCAATCGAATGTCATTAACCTTTTATGACTACACCATCATATCTTAATTATGGTTGATTTCAACTCACTAATTTTAGGAACATAGATACCAAACTTTCACCATGGATCTATTATCAAGTACTCAAGGTGAGCACAATCTGCATGCTCCTAACAACAATTTCATCATTTGCATTAGGCATCATACCCAAGGTTTCATATAAGTTTGGTGTTCAGGAGTTTAGTCTCCTATAAAGTTCTTCACCAACTCTATCCCATACCCTATGGGTCCTTTTAGTATTTCAAGTTTAACCTGGTTAATAATGAATTATCTTCATTACATCTTGTTAGTTGGAGTAAACTTTATCATTAATGTTCATCACATCATATATTTTGAATGATGATAATCTGATAGATCTTATACTTCATTTCCCCATTTTATGGAAAGACAGTCGCTTAAGCATCAAAGAACATCCGTGTTCTAATATCCATTAGTATTTCACCTTGCAGCATTATGTTGAGTTTCCCTTCATGTTACGAGGGTTGGAATAATTTTACATAGTAATTCAACTTAATTTCCTTAAATACTCGAGTGCTGCCCAAAAGGAACATCACTTAAGTTTCCAAGACTTAACCCTTATATGTTGAACTTTATCTTATCATCTAGAAGTTTCATCATATTATTTTACCTCTAGTATAGTTACTCAAACTTTACTAGAAGAAACACCCAAAAGGTGTATATATACGCATATACATCAAGATTCATAACTAGATGATTTCTCATCTACCAAGCCATATTTCTTTAACTTGACTTATGAGGAATCACAACCTCTTACTAACAGTACTATTAATATCCCATAAGATAATCGGTTTAGATAAAAAGAATACTTCAACTCAGGTCCATAGTGTATTCCATAAACCTATCAATTCTATTATTGATTCATAACCTCCCATTTCAATTATTGAAATTACTAGGTTCAACTAGTCCATAAGATAGTTAATATATTACTTGAATCAAATAATTATAACAACCCTTAATTATAATCCTTTAATGATTCAATTTTCATAGAATATCACAAGCATATAGCCATATCCTTACCGATATTACTACAACATAGTAGAAAATGTTACAAAGATTGCAGAAAGGCATCAACAGTCTTTCACTGATATAAAGAAAGTATTTATTGATCATTGCATGGAATCTTTACCATGTTACAATATATCATAAGAGTACTCAGTAGATTTTCACAAGAAAACCCTTACTTTGATGACAACAAATAACTTCCTTAACATAAACAAGAATATATCAATTCACAATTTGAACGCATCTTTATCCTTTAAAAGTAAGCATATGGTTCAATTAGATAACCAATGCATTTCTTTACTTTACGCCTGTTATCTTCGCTCATTTTCTGCAATGGTTAGGCAAGGTCAGTTCGACTGAACTGAGAAAGAAAAGTCCATTATCCCATTTATCAATTTATGTCATTAACTGTTAGAATGAATATATACTGCAATAACAATCTCATTCTTGAAATTTAGTAATGTAATGCAACAACATCATACTCTAATAATTTGAATTGCATACATTAAATACAACTCTTATTACTTCTTAAGTATTCCTCATTGACAGAGTCTCATCAGCACTTCACATAATTAAATTGAAGCAATGCCAGATAAATATATTAATACCCAATAATGACCATCAACTAATCAATACCATATGTTTTTATAATAAATACAATCGAAGTCCACAACGAATAAATAGAAGTATCAAAATACTATCTATCACAATATGAATTTATATCATCCTATTCATAGCTAGAAGTTGCTGCAACTATTGTTGTTTCTCTAGCAATTCCACGAGTGATAACTTTGGACACACACAAGGTAATCCATGCTACGCACATGAAACCAACCAGTTCCATCAATACCAAAATATCATCAATAAGTCTGTTCTACACACAACACTCTTATTGCTTTCATTCCAAGAATTTTTTATGTCATAGCTTCATAAAACAGTATATTCTGTATCAACCATTAATATCCTAATAAGGAAAGAGAATTATATATCTCAAAGTTATATGTCATAATAACTTATAGGAACTAAATATAAACCTCATTTCTCAATTGAATAGTCTTGTGTGTTCTTTATTACAACACAAAACCTCGAATTATATCTTACTATATTTCACTATAATAAGAATCGACAAAACAAGGAAATATAGACTTCATTTCACAACTATATAGACTTGTGTATTCCTTAATACAACACTTTACCTCCCATTATATCCTACAACATCCTGCTGTAATAAGAGTTTGAAAACAAAACCATTACCGAAGCTTGATTGAACTTATGAATAGAAGTCTAAACTTCCCGAGTTTGTCTCAATGACTAATGCATACTACCCCTCAATAATGGGGATATGTTATACTTGTTTTTATCAATCTACAGAGATTCAATCAGTTACATAAACTCCACATAGTATAAATATCATAATCTATAGTAAAGATTTGATTTAAGGAATGGGAACAAACTAAGTTTTAGTTCCACCATTGCACCATATAAATGGAGCCACAATACTTAAGACACATATCCGAGATGTCAACCAATCAAGGTCCCTTGACTTCAAATAAGACTTTTCAGTCTTTCTTATAAACATAAAGAAGTCAATCATTTTTTTCAATCATTATCCTTTAGGACCCAAGCTCCAACCAAGATTTTCTCAAGTTTATAATTGGTTTCAGAATTATATAAAAGATCTGAACTGAATAACTTCCTGAAGGAAGAAGGAATGGTTTTCCATACCTGGTGTAAGATAAGTTAGGCTTATTCCTTCGAAACCTAAACCCCGAACTCATTTTTTGTTCAAACAGTATCAATTCAAACTGGTCTAGACAACCATTTAAGAAGATAACAAAAAATTAAATTCCTTAAAGTTAGATTGAGTTGAAAGCTCGACATAATCAGCATTCTACTACATCAACTAGTGGTAGTTTCCATAACCTATGAAAAGGAACATTCATGTTGAGATTATAACCTACACGAGGCTAAATGGTGACAACAAAAGATACATTCTGCAACTCACCACTTATCACTACCCATTTAACAAAACCAAGAGTAATTCCCAACTATTTCCCAATAACCTCTCTAAGAGCTACAAGGGTCAATAAATCAACCAAGGTTATCATGAAGTGTTACCAATTCAAAAATACATAAAATAGACTAAGTAATAACATAAAGATTTACACCTGAATTACCTATGAAGAGGGAGTGTTAAGGAAATTCTTTCTTGCAGACCTCATAAAGGTAAATGATTAAGTTGGGTAAATCAAGTAAATCTTAAACCATAATGGAAAAACCTAATTCTCTTAGATTTTAATCGATTGTAAAGGAAGTCTATAAAATATCCTATGCTTAAATTAGATATACCAACTTGATATCACCAGTCGACCTTGGCACATGCCCAAATACACCTCCTTTTTCTACAAATGTCATGCACATACCAAAAGTGAAAGAAATAAACACCAGTAGCTAGAATCATTTTATTTCCAGATCCATATATCAAAATTTTGGTCGGGTAAAGGAAAACTCATTCACACAAAATCAATTTTACACAATATTAAAATATTTGCACGAAACCCATTATTATCTAGGTCAAACTCTTCGACAAAATGAAAACAAATTTGTTCATTTCAAGTCTTAATAAGTAAACACAATTTGAGTAGTATTAAAGATAAAATATTAAATACCCAGGTTCAACAATCATACCATTTTACCAATTCTTTTCACAGAACAACAAAGTATAAAAACAACAACTTCCAACCATCACATACCCACTTATTCTTAGCTTAGTAAAATTGCAAATATGTATGCGCTCTAACATCTAATGAAATAAAAAGATAAAGGGGATAAGGAATAAGGAAAACCCTTGAAGTCTATCTATTTTTGAGAATTTGATTCTTAAACCCTTCGAAGTCTATCTCTAGCAAGTGTTTCAATGACAAAGAGTTATGGATTCAAAACTATCCAACTCGAACCAGCCAACAATTCGATCCCTCCTTCCAAGCCAAACAATGACATTTTGATTAAACAATAAATGAGAAAGCGCCTTGGGCCCGGAAATATAAAACTTCCTTTGAAGGTGGTGAGTTCCCTGCTTAATATGAATTAACACAAAAAGCGTAAAGTATCAATTAAATTGTTTCGTTGAAGCTAGGTAGGGAAAGGTTGGTTTTAGTTTTGATCGGAGGAACCGATGGCGATTCTTGATAGCCGATGCGGTTATGATAGCCGATGCGATTCTTGATAACCGATCTGGTGGGTTCTAGGATCTTCTTAGTAGCTATGGTGTTTGTAAAGGCTGGTTTATGGATGATATTAGGAAATGAGATGATGAGGGTAAAAGAATGTCGAGTTAGATGCTGATGCACGTTGGGTAGTGGATTGAAAGCGGATTTAGGAGGAGCTTTGTGATTCAAAGAGCATAAGAAATGTTATAACGAGAGGACATGCAAGATATGACTTACTTGGTTTTGACGAAGATGCAAGTTGATCTCCTCTCTGCAAAGCACTTACGGTTTCTTTACTCGTCTCTCTTGATTAAATGAAGATCGGGACTCTGTTCCTCGCTCATGATGCTCTCTGTTGATCCGAAAATCCTTTGGTGATCTCCAAAAATGAAATCCCGATCCGTTGTTTTGGTTTGGGAGCCCATTTACGAGGAGCGATGGCGGTTGCGTAACCAACGGCGGTCGAGTAGGAACCGGCATCGGTAAGGAAAAAAAAGTAGGCTATTTTTAGTAAAATAGCCCACCTTCCTAACTTTTCTCTCAGAGATCGATTGCGGGCTTGGTCAAGTGGCTAGAAGGTCGGCTTTGGGTGCGAGTAAGGAGGCATTAGTTATGGATGTGAGTGTAGACCAAGTCATGGGTCTTAATTAGGTTAGTTTAGGGTTAGGGCTAGGTCATGATGAGGTGGCAAAGTGAGGTGGCGGGTAAGGTGATGTGGATTTATCAATTATAAGGTAATTAATAAATAATTGTGTAAGGTTTAGGTGATGAGGTTATATTGCGAGATGAGATGCGGGTCACGAGGGTCGTAAGACACAAATTTGGTGTCTACATTAGCCCCTTATTGTCGTGTAGCTTGTTTTGTAAAGCTGCGCAGACACAATATATAAGTGGTTTCTCATGTTAAGGATATAGGTAATCCCCCTCAAATCTATCATAGATTGAGTGAGCGGGAAATCGGGGATAGGGTTGATAAAGGGTAATGTTGTAGAGAGGATGGTAAGGTGGTGGGGTAGGTCCAAGGAAGCGAGACGCATGTTGAAATGCAATAAATACGACTAGGGTACATGATTTGTGCGAGCAAACCAGCGAATGTATAGGCAAAGGTCGATAGTTTATCCAAACAAGGGTGATATAATCCTGGTATCAAGGCATAGGAAGTAGCTCGGGGTATATAACGGGTAAGGTACGAGAGCGTTTAGGCATGTTCGGCGTGCGAAAAGGTTGGTTTGGTTGAGATAAACATCACGGTCTGGTCTAGGCAAAGTTGGTCGACGAGATCAAGTCGAGGACCCTAATCATGCTAAAACATGAACAAGTGAGCTCGATTGAACAAAAGGTACATGATGGATGGATAAAATAAAACGTTGATTGTGGGTATGGTATTGAAGTGATACGGCCTTGGGTCGGGCCAAGTTGTTGGGTTGTGGCCTTGCGTCAGGCCATAAGGGTAGAGTGAGGCCGTGGGTCGGGCCAAATTGTTAGGGCGAGGCCTTGGGTCGGGCCAAATAGGTAGGTTGAGGCCTTGGGTCGGGCCAAATGGTTAGGGTGAGGCCTTGGGTCGGGCCGAATAGGTAGGTTGAGGCCTTGGGTCGGGCCAAATAGGTAGGTTGAGGCCTTGGGTCGGGCCAAATGGGTAGGGCGAGGCCTTGGGTCGGGCCGAATAGGTAGGTTGAGGCCTTGGGTCGGGCCAATAGGTAGGTTGAGGCCTTGGGTCGGGCCAAATAGGTAGGTTGAGGCCTTGGGTCGGGCCAAATGGTAGGTTGAGGCCTTGGGTCGGGCCGAATGGGTAGGTTGAGGCCTTGGGTCGGGCCAAATGGGTAGGTTGAGGCCTTGGGTCGGGCCAAATAGGTAGGTTGAGGCCTTGAGGCCTTGGGTCGAGGCCTTGGGTCGGGCCAATAGGTAGGTTGAGGCCTTGGGTCGGGCCTAATGGGTAGGTTGAGGCCTTAGGTCGGGCCGATGGTAGGTTGAGGCCTTGGGTCGGGCCGAATGGGTAGGTTGAGGCCTTGGGTCGGGCCAATAGGTAGGTTGAGGCCTTGGGTCGGGCCAAATAGATAGGTTGAGGCCTTGGGTCGGGCCAAATGGGTAAACAAATGGTGTTCAGCAAAGGTGGATATAGGCGATATGTGGTTAAAAAGGGGCAAATGGTAAATAAGGGCAAAGAATGGGGTGAAAGTTGGGTAGAGAACCGATGTCGATTACTGAATGACCGATATCGGTTAAGGGCCGATCTGGGTTCCTTAGGGCAAAAATGAAACCGATATCGGTGAAAGGCGAAAAACCTATAAAAAGAAAAATACGGCTTGTCATTGTCACTTTTGTTATTTGCAAACCAAATCGACTTGTCTGACGTGGAGAGTTGAGATTAGAGGCTTGATTGAGTGAGGTGGAGCTATTGTATTGGCGGAGAGAGTTGATAGTGGGCCCGATTAAGGAGGAGCGGCGATTGATTGGCGGGGACCCAGCAGATCAGGATTGGAGCCATGGCACAGGCAGGAGGAGCTGGAGGGGCTGGACCAGCTGGACCGCTACCACCCATCCCACCACGACGACGTGTCATCGTTCGGGTAGATTCGAAACTCTTTAATTTGGTGATTTGGTTGTATTATGCTAAATTGGGGGTTTGGGTAGGAATTAACCTTTTTTAGGAAATAATGAGAAAATGGGAATGATTTGAAAAAGGGAGAGGGTAGATAGGCTAGATAGGCTAAGGTGGGTAGGTGGGTAAGTTTTTAGGGTATTTGGGTGGGTAGATGGGTAGAAATAGGTAAAAAATGGGTTTTGGGGGCCGCGCGGGGGTTCGGCTCGGGAGAAACGATGGCCGATGTCGGTCACTAAGCGGCCGGCATCGTCGCACAATTTTAGGAAAGGAGTGTTGTTGGTGACCGGCGTCGGTCATGTATCGGCCGCGTCGGTGGCTTGTGGGTTGTGGGGTGGGTTGGTTTTTTGGGTTTTGGTTTTGGGTTGGGTTGTGGGTGGGTGTGGGTTTGTTGTGGAGTGGTTTGGTTTGTGTGGGGGGTTGGGTTAGGGGTGGAGAAGGGTTTGTGTGGGGGTTGGGTTGGGGTGGAGGGGGTGGAGAAAGGGTTTGGTGTAGGGTTGGGTTGGGTTTGAGTTGGAGGTGGGAGAAGGGTTTGGTGTAGGGTTGGGTTTTTTTTTTTGGAAGTTGGGTTGGGTTTGGTGTTTGGGTTGGGTTTGGGGGTTTGATGTAGGGTTGGGTTTTGGGTAGGGTTGGGTTTTGGGTTTTTGGGTTGGGTTTGGGTTTTTGTGGGTTGGGTTTTGGGTCTTTTGGGTTGGTTTTGTTGGTTTTGTGTTGGGGTTGGGTTGCATGTGTTTTGTTTGGGTTTTGTTTTTGTTGGTTTTGGGTGGGATGGTTTTGGGTTTTTAGGGTGGTAGGTTCTTTAGGGGGTGGTAGAGTCGGGGTATGGTCGGGGGATAAAAAAGGGTGTTTAGATGATAAAGTAGATGTTGTAATAAAGAGTAGGTCTAAGGATGTGGGTTGGTTTTGCGAGCACGTCGGCGATTGGCGATGCGGGATAGGATGCCCCAGCTGTTGGTGCGTGCGGATGAGACCACACGTATCTGCGGCTCATTGGGCCATCATGCGCGAGTGGGACTCGGTGGAGTCCAGAGAGTACGAGCGATAGAGAGATCACGGCTGATGGTCGCCCTCATCGAGAGATGGGATCCGGCGACCAATGTGTTCCATCTCCCGGCCCAGGGAGATGACCGTCACATTGGAGGATGTATCGCATCCTTGATTACCTATCGAGGAGAGAGCGATCTTCGAGTAGATTCGAGAGGCTGCCATGGATAGCATCTGCGAGTTTTGGGGATGCGGCCGCTGCTGACCTACCATAGCGCGAGTATCGGATGCAGTGACATGTACGTGCGCATCGACACGAGACACGGCCATTTGTGTTGATGATGGTTGGGATCACTGCTTCCGCCCTCCCGGACTCGAGAGGAGGCCGCTTCCCACGAGCATTGATGGAGTGCTGCTTGAGATGGTGGAGGAGCACACATTACGCACAGGCACCGGTATATATACAGTGCGGTGTACGAGGAGCTATGGGGCTATCAGGGAGGAGCGATTCGGTATTTGCTCTACATTTTGTTGCATTGTTGGGCATAAGAGCACATCGTATGCATCGAGGCCGATAGGGTTACCCCAGGCGCCGGGGCCACGGGTCATATACCGATATATGGCTTTGAGAGGTGGTTGGGGGTCGTGGGCCACCACGGCGATTGTTGCGAGTCGGGATGTGGCATCTATAGACACTTGCTAGAGGGCCTTACAGCGGTGGGACATTGTATGGAGACCCTACGAGAGGTCACCACCACAGCGAGAGGCCCGCTTACGGTTGCGCCTAATCCGTACACATTACGGATAGCGGGACGGAGGCCGAGGAGAAATGCGGCGGATACCCACAGAGAGTGCAGCGAGCGAGATGGGGCGGCAGGGCAGATGAGCCACCTCCCTTCCCTCGGTACGGGAGGGATGATGTAGAGGCCCCACTTGCTGCACCACGGCCTTTGGATCCAGTTGGGTAGCGGAGAGGTCGGCGGTGAGGTGTAGATGATCTTTGGGTGCAGGGGCATACGGGTGTGGTGGGCTGGGCGAGAGAGCGGCGGCCGAGATAGTACACTTTGCTGCACGGCCAGAGACTTGGCTGCGATTATAGGAGAGAGAGATCAGCTCGGGGTCGAGTGCGCTCTTACGGGGGCTAGCTATGCGGCAGAGCACACGAATAGGTGTCTTACGAGCGTAGCTTGAGCTCGAGCTCGAGCACGAATAGAGTGTCTTACGAGGCGTGCTAGCCGAGCTCGAGCACGAGCACGGCGGCACCACCACCGGCACCACGGCCACGGAGTGCAGTGCGAGCGGCGGCGAGTGCAGTACGCACCACAGCGGCCCCGAGCACCACCCAGCGCACCGCCACGAGCTCGAGGGCATTGGTTGTAGGTGCGAGGGGACCAGCCCAGCTCCGTCGGTGGCTCGAGAGCTATATATGGAGAGTTAGAGCGAGAGGCCCGATATTATCGGGATATTCTTGATGAGTACCGGAGTCGAGTATCGAGCTTATGCGGCGCATAGGGCGAGACCTCTCACGGCCCGAGAGATCTCGGGGAGGTGCGCCACGGTGGCGTGTCCGTGACGGGCGGAGGCGAGAGGCACCACGAGGACCCGGCGGGGAGAGGTGCGAGGCGGTGGGGAGAGCCGAGAGATCCCAGGACATGGTTGTTGTATTTTAGAGATGGGCACCGTCTGCTGCGAACCGGTGTATTGATAGAGGCTGCGTGCTGTATTATTCATGTATTCATTCATTCATTTATTGTATCTGCGGCTGCGAGCGAGCCGAGTAGGGTTGTATAGTGAATCTGGGTCTGCGAGCCAGTATATATAGCTATTTTGATACGAGGACCGGCTGCGAGCCGAGTCGAGATTTTTGGCGATTATTGCGGCTGCGTGCGGCTTTGTTGTATGATGAGATCACGAGAGGCCCGATGTATTTTGGGCACATTGTATTTTTGAAAACTTGTATATATATATATATAGAGACGATGTTTTGATCCACATGCGATGTTCAAAATGTGTTTAAATATTTAGTTAATGGTTGGTAATATATAGAATGTGTGATGAGTTTAATTGACATGTTGATAGATGGATGATCTTTGATGTTTTTTTTTTTTTTTTTTTTTTTGTACGTATATATGAATGTCATGTTATGTGATGAATTGGTGGTTTTGTGACATTGTGATATATGTAGCGATGAGTTGGATCGAATGATGTATAGATTGATAGTTTCTTGATATCCGTAGTTGATGGTTTGTGTATTTGTATAAAATAAATGATGTTAATGAAATTGTGATGCTATGTGTGGTGGATGAATAAATGTAGTAAATTGTGTTGTGTATGCGGGAAAAGAGGCGGGCGCGACAAAAATTTAGGTGAGAAATGAAGAAAAGAACGTTGTTGAGAAAAGATAGGTGTGTAACCGATATCGGTTAGGAACCGATATCGGTAGGTGATAGACCGATATCGGTTAAGTAACGATCTGGTTATTTAGGTATGAGCTTTTCTAAAAATAGAAAAGCTAGGGTGGCGACTTAAGTTTTAATTTTAGAGCCATGCGAGAGGTTAAATACGTGAGCGGCGCTTTTTGGCAGTGAGACGAGTTTTTGCATGAGAGATTTGAGTGATAAGGAGAAAAGAGACAAGGAAAGTGAATGTGATCCGAGATTGAAGGCGAGAAAGACAAAGTTGAAAAGGTGATCATGGCGAGACGAGGAGAAGCATCCGGCGAGGCGGGACAAGAGGGAAGACAAGGGCCACCTCAGCTGCTGCTGACCCAAGAGGTAACGTTTTTGTTTGTGATTTGACTCTTTGCATGTTTTGTGAATAAGATGGGGAGAGTAGGTGGGTAGATATGAGAAAGA
Source organism: Taxus wallichiana var. yunnanensis (assembly GCA_018340775.1). Classification (NCBI taxonomy): domain Eukaryota; kingdom Viridiplantae; phylum Streptophyta; class Pinopsida; order Cupressales; family Taxaceae; genus Taxus; species Taxus wallichiana. Next base: position 109,363,872 of record CM031243.1, read on the forward strand.
AAACATGATAACAAGGGTTGCAGGTGAGGTAAGTGTTACGGGGTAGGCAATCAGGGGTTTCAGGTATGTTTGTATGTATAAAAAGGAATAAACGAGCAAATTATTGTCGTAGGTGGTTGTTTTTAGGGAAGGTGTATGTAATTGTGATGGTGGCCGGTGCGGTTAGGAGGAACCGGTATCGATTCTTGAACCGATCTGATTATGTATAACCGATACCGGTTACTGGAGGAATTTCCAGAATGTTTGAAAAACCCTGACGGATTGAATGGTTGTTTGTTGTTTTGGTGTATGCAGGCAGAGGCAGGGTTGAGGATGAATGATAGTGTGCCAGCGCTGTTGTCACGAATCCGAGCGGATGTAACACCAGCGGAATGGACATTGATAAATCGTTTGGGGTTAAGTGGAATCCGTTATTATTCACGAATCACACGTAACCATGGTATGTTACAGGCGTTGATTGAGAGATGGAATCCCGAGACAAATACCTTCTATCTGCCAACAGGTGAAATGACAGTAACATTGGAAGATGTGTTCCGTATTTTGAGACTCCCTATTACAGGAGAACCAGTATATCAGGCACTACCTAGCGCGGCACGGGGAGCGATAACCGCAGTATTTGGTCCATACGCACGAGATTTGACACAGCGAGGTTTATCATTTACGTATGGGGTAATGTATACGGCACACCACGAGGAGACAAGGTTAGCATGATTAATGATAATGCGGTAGGGTATTATGCATTACAGAGGCGGAAGGAGGAAGATTTCCAAAGGCATTGATGTGTGTTATTTGGGAGATGATAGAAAGGAACGTGACTTTTGCATGGGCACTGCATATTTAGCGGAGCTATACGAGGGGTTTATGGGCTTGTAGGCGAAATCACGGGGCGACACTTTGGATTGCTCATACTTATTACTTTGTTGGGCTATGAGCACATTGTTTGTGTGCGACGACAGGTAGGCCAATCCCTCGGGGGAGAGAGCCCAGGAGTCGAGAGGTTGGGATTGAGACGATGGGTCGAGAGCGAGAACAAGAGGCAAGATCTCGGGCCGTGACGGGTGACATTGAGTATTACGAGCGGTATGGGAGAGAGTGACGGTTGCGGATATCTGTTGGAGGCCTTACGGGAACTATATGGTAAGAGAGCATAGGCGAGGAGTTAAGGGTGTAGAGCGAATGAGGTGGATCGCGGGGCACGAGGCCGAGTGAATATGAGAGGATTCCTATAGATCGCGTGCGGCGACAATTTGGATTTGTGCGCGGATATACCCACGGCTTATAGACCATATATGAGGATCGCGCAGAGCGGTACTCTCACCTCCCGGCCAACACCTCCGAGAAGGTCACGAAGAGGTAGCGGCCGATCGCGAGGTAATGGATGCGCGAGCAGCGAGAGCCTATAGATTATGGTGGGTAGTGGAGCTGCGAGGTATACGTGATTGTCTGACCATGACATAGCTGTGATTACGAGCGAGAGGATCGTCTGCGGCGTTTAGTTCAGCAGCTCAAGCGCGAGTGAATGAGACAAGAAGATTGTTAGTGGTTGCGGAGTCACGGCGGCGAGACTAGAGGCTGGAGTTCTCCATGCGAGAGGCGTATTCATATGTTACGGAGAGATTGGCGAGATCGGTGGGCGGTACCAATAGCCGTGGTACCTTTGAGGACAGAGGCCGGCGAGAGGGTCGGCGATCACGATCATCACCTAGTTCGGGATGAGGCGTGAGGAGTGCAGTAAATGTTAGCAAGGTATAAGAATAAATAAGGATGCCGACCTGCGTGTCGATGATAGAGAAGATGTATTTGTTTAACATCTAAATAAAGCTGAATATGTATGTTGATTTGAGTTACGATAAAAATAAGAATGTTTGTGTTTTGATTTTCGGTGTTTTGAAAAAGGATAAAGAGGAATGTGATTAAATAGAAATACACAAAAATATTTATATTTACCACACATGATAGGTTATGGTAGGGGATGGTCGAGCTAACCTTGGGAGACCCCATGTCTCCGAAGTGTTGGCCTACATAGCCCATTGCACAAAGCAAGGAGGGGCCTCAGACCGATGTAGTTCTCCCTTAGGATCAGGGAGAGGCGAATTCAGGCAATTTGGTACGGTTTAGGCAATTGGTTGGTTGGTAAAAATATTAAGATTGGTAAAGGTAAGGTTGATGGTGTTGGTAATGAATTGGTGATGTTGTAAAAGGTATAAGGGAAGCGAAAGTTAGCCTACCCAAGTAGAAGGGAACCATGTCCTGATTAAGGTCAACACACAATCCTAGATGCGAGGCAAAGCGAGAAAAGAGTGCTCCGTAGGTGAAAAGAGCTAAACAAACCACACAACGTAGAAACGAGCTTGGAGCCCTAGGTACCGTGCATAGGCGAGAAGTCAATAGGTGAAAAGAGTTGTGTGATCACAATATATATCGGCGTACATTACGTCCCTTGAGTTGAAACAAATGGTGAGGTGAGGTGGATGATATAGGCTGAGTACGGAGAACTTATTACAAAGTGAGTGTTACGACGGAAGAGAACCTACCCTAAATAGACAAGTCCATGACTCAAAAGTTCTTTTGAATGAGGCTTTTATTTTATTGAATGTAGGCGATCGATGCGGGAAGTCTACAAGGATATTGATTGTATTATTCTTGAGGTCTTCACGAAGGCGATCGATGCGAGAAGCTTACGAAAAAAATTGGCCCATGTATAAATTGTCCTTCGAGGAGCATCTATTTATAGTAGCGAGATATGATTTAAATGCATAGCTGTGTCCTTGAGGAGCGATCTATATATAATAGCATCAATAGTTTTGGCATATAGCTTTGTCCTTCGAGGAGCAGTCTATATATAATTTAGATAGCTAGATGTTCTTTTGGCGTGAAGCATCTAGTTTGGTAGGAAGTTTGACTCAAGAAAATCCCATAAGAATACGGCTTATTTTAATACTTTGAAGTCATGGACTAGACTAAAAAGGGGAAGGCATCGTTAAGGGAGGTGAGAATCAAACTATGAGCTTGATTTTATTTGAGATGTAGGAAACAAGTGCATGTGTGGTATGGGAGCTCGAAGGGACGAGCGGTAGGCGGATAAGAAGTGATATAACACTAATTTCAACAATAGAATGGTCGAAGATGCAAGGCATTAAGGGGCTCGAGGCTCGGGTTTACCATTAAGCGAAGCTAAGCGATAAGTACAGATCCATAGTGAGTGATTATATAAGGCCCAATCGATTGGGAGCAAATTTTCCACGTTTGCTCTTTTCTAGTTTGGTTACATGTTGATTCTCTTTGAGGACAAGATCACCAACCTTAAAAATACGCTCATGAAGTCGCTTATCATAAGCACGTTTAATGCGTTTTTGATAGATTTGAAGGTGATCAAGAGTGTAAGGCGGCGTTCGTCAAAAGCTCCAATTGGGCTAACCGCTCTTGGCGGAAATCATCGTTGGTGAGAATATCTGAAGAGATATTCTAAGGGAGGGTATTTGTATTTCGAGAGGCAAAACAGCCTCGGTACCGTATACTAAAGAAAAAGGTGTGGCATTAGTGGAGGTACGAATACTAGTGCGATAAGCCCAAAGGGAAAAGGGGATGTGATCGTGCCAATTTCTTCCGGATTCATTGACAACTTTCATGAGGATTTTGGTTAGTGTTTTATTAGAGGACTCGGCTTGCCCATTGGCTTGTGGATAGTAGGGTGATGAGAAGCTAAGTTTGATACCAAAGTTGTCATGAAAGGTCTTGTAACAACTTGTTTTTAAAAGATTTACCATTATACATTATTAGGCGATGAGGAATACCAAAACGGCGAGATAATGTGATGGTTAATGAATTAAACAATTTTTTCTTTTTGATTGAAATGAGTGGAATAGCCTCCACCCATTTTGTGTAATATTCGATCATTGTGATTATCCAACGGTGACGTTGTGAAGAGGTCGGGTGAATCTCACCAATAAGGTCTAAACCCCATTGGGAGAAGGGCGAAAGATCTCGGCGACACACAGAGCGGGTGGCTAGGAGTATGTTGAAGGTTGGCATGTTGTTGACACATAACACAACGCTTGACATATTAAGTAGCGATCGTTATTGAGTAGGCCAATAATAACCAAGGCGAAGGATTCGTTTGGCCACAGCGAGGCCGCTAAAATGTCCACCACAAATACCGTCATGGACTGTTGGATGGTATGAGTGGCCTCCGCGCCGATTAGGCAATGAAGGAGGATGCCATCAAAGCCACGTTTATAGAGAGTCCCCCATGACAACATAACGTGAAACACTTTTAAGAAAAGCACGTTTGCCGTTACTAGTAAGGTCGGTGGGAGGACGAGATTGTAAGGTAGTCGTGAAATTGGTGGTACCGGTATCCTGCGAACTAGTAGACACGGTATTTATCGTACAAACTACGGGGTTGAATAGGATGGGACAAAAGTTGTTGGACCACGACGAATAATTGAGTCGGTTGGTGCGGCGGGAATTTGCGAGGCTAAGCAAGCCATAGTGTCCATGCAAATTTGTTAGTGGAGCGTGGAATGGTTTGTATAGAATAGTGAGTAAATAAGGCTAGAAGTGAATCCACGTAGTGTTTGTATTTTGAAGTTCCTCATTTTTGCATTGGTAGACGCCCATAACTTGATTGACTACCAATTGAGAGTCGCAAAAAATGTTGATAGATTTGATGCCTAAGTGTAACTAACGCGACTTGAGACCAGAACAAGGGCCTCGTATTCCATTTGTATTATTAGTGCGAGGAAATCAAGCGAAATGAAAGAGGCATAGGCTCGGCGTCGAGAGGAATGAGAACAACGCCGGCTCCTCCGCCGCGGCTTGGCATTTAGATCCATCGAAGAAGAGGTCATTTGATCTGACTCTTCCGGAGTGAAAAGAGTGGCGATGAGTTAAATCGGGAAGGTAAAATTGGTAAATTGTTCCCGAGGTAAAGGGGCCTCCATAAGTTGGTGCGAAGTTTGTCCTTTGATTGACTTACATTTATGCGAATTCAAGGTCAAGGTCGGCGAGCATAAGCCATCGAGCGATCGTTGGTTTAGATGCGGTTTGGCGTACATATAATGAATGGGGTCCGTGTTGGTGATGACAAAAGTTTTGTGATTCGGGAGGTAATGTCGGAGTTTGGTGGCTACAAATGATAGGGCAAGGCACAATTTTTCTACATGTGTATACCTAGTCTCATAATCCACGAGTACGACTTATATAATAAACGGCTTTGTTCTCGTCGTGCGAATCCCGATGTGCGAGCATAGCACCTATAGCATGGTCGGTGGGCGGAAAGATAAAGGTAGAAAGGGCGGTCGTCCTGGGGTGGGATAAGCACGGGTGGCTGCAAGAGATAGGATTTGAGAGCTTCGAAGGCTTGGTGACACTCCTCACTCCATTGAAAGGCAATGTCCTTTTTAAGAAGGTGATGAAAAGGTTGACACCGATCCGAGAGTTGGGAGATGAAACGTCGGATAGATTGGAGCTTACCTTGTAAACTACGCAATTGTTTGAGATTTTTGGGTGGGGGCATTTCTAGGATAGCTTTGACTTTAGATGGATCGACCTCAATGCCACGCAAAGAGACGATAAAGCCAAGAAGTTTTCCCGAAAGAACACCAAAGACACATTTCTTTGGTTGAAGGCGGACAGAATATTGTAACAGGTGATCAAAAATAATGGTTAAAACATCAAGATGTTCACTACGATGTTTAGACTTGCCAAGAAGATCGTCGACGTAATCTTGAGGATAGTGTGCATAATGTCATGAAAAATGTAGGTCATAGCCCGGCGATAGGTTGCACCAGGCATTCTTAAGGCCAAATGGCATGACACGATAACGAAGGTTCCCGAGGAGTTATGAAGGCGTTTTGTGTTGATCGGCGAGGCACCAAAATTTGGTTGTATCTGAAAAGCCATCCATGAGAGAGAGCATCTCATGACCTGCGATTAGATCAACAAGTTGGTCAATGCTAGGTAAGGGAAGTCATCCTTAGGGCAAGCGAGGTTAAGATCCCGAGAAATCATGCATATCAAAGTCCCCTGTCGCTTTAGTGGCGAGTGCGATGTTAGAAATCCATTGAGGATAGTCGATAGGCAAGATGAAGGAAGCGAGAAAGGAGTCGTTGGAGTCCTCTTTGACCAAGAGAGCAATGCGTGGATGCATTTTCTCAATTTACTGTTTGGTTGGTTTGGAATCGGGGTTTAGGGTGATGTTATGGATGCGGCAATGGTAGGATCAATTCTGGCATGTCGGCGTAAGACCATGCGAAAGCTTGGTTGCGAGCACGGAGAGAAAGGTAGTAAAGGCGGCTTGTTACGATGTGTTAAGGGATTGTCCAATCTTCACAATGTGAGATCCTCCTCCGTGTGGATGTTGATTTCTATAGTAGATTCGTTCGGCATGGTTTGGGTTTGAGATGGTAAGGCTCGTTGAATATAAGAATCATCCGCGCGAGTAAGTGAGGATGGAGTCGTCATCCTGGCATTCAACAACATTAATCAAAGGTGAATCCTCTTGATCATGTCGGATACGAAGGGGAAGAAGATGGGTCCTCATTATCGCGTTGATAAGTGAGAGGACCTATGAAGATAGCATTTATGAAAAAAAAAAAAAAAAGTTAGGGGGGATGGATTCAGGGTCTATAGATTCTGTGGGTGATGATGGCAAAGTGGGTGATGATGGTTTGGTAGGGCGGCGTCTTCTTCTTCGAGATACGGTGACGGGAGGTGTCTCTGTGTAGGTGTTTCGGGAAAACCGAGACCACTGCGATCATTATGTTTACGGGTAGTCACGGGAATGAGTGTATGTCGGCCTTGTTCGTAAAGGCCAAAACCAAAGCCTTTCCACGCATAGCGAGTCAAGAAGGTGAGGGCGAAACGACGATTTGTCAAGTATTGAAAATCAGATTGGAAAGGAACCACACCAAGAGGAGGTTCGGGGGTAATGGAGGATGCGTCAACACCCCCATACGTTAGGTTAGTGCGGCATGGGGTGGTCGTAAGAGATTACCTCCCCACGCGACGGTCGTAGGTGGGATGTGCATGTAATTGTCCGTACTCCTGCGGGGTAGGGAAAGAACTAACGTTATATAGGCGGTACTCCCCAGCGTAAGGCGGCTGAAAAACATCTACTAAGGGTCGGAGGTTGGAATGTTAGCTGCGGGAAGGGAAGTGGTTTTGCGATGGTGGTTTCATCGATTGAAGGCGTAGGCGCGGTTGAGGTGGATGGTTGAGGTACATTTGAAGAGGATGGTTGGGTTGAATGTATGGGTGTCTTGATTGGTATAAGCACATCGTTAGGGCGGTATAACATATTGCAGGTTTTAAAGGGGAGGGTCGGCTTTTACGGTGTAGGACTTCCCCTCATACTCAAATTTTATGCATCTATGTAATGTTGAGGAACGCATCCCATGGCTCGGATCGAGGCGACCCAGCAATATATTATATTGGAACTCTCCCTCAAGACATAGAAGAGTTCGGGTAAAGTCGTGGTCCTACCGAATGTTGAGGATCACGGTGCCTAAGGTAGAAGTAATAGCGTCATTGAATGACCGCATGACATGATGGGGTTGCACACATGCAACTAGAAGGGATATTCATTTGTTGGAAGGCTTTTGAAGAGATGATGTTTAGGCTAGCACCCCGTCAATCATAACACGCGTACCGAATGTCCCGGATGTAAGCGAGATGAAAAGAGCGAGGTCGGGATCTTACATACCAAAGTCAACAATTTCGTCTTGAGCCAGCTGCGCGAGCTTGTTGTACGAGAGCGAAGTGGTTGGGGCGATGGGTTGTTTGGTGAGAGAAGCAACGTGATTGGGTGTTAGAATGGAGCGGCAGGCGGGGTTTCATTAGGTAAAACCTCTATCCCTTGAAGGATCTCAACGAGAGCTTGTCGATGAGATTGAAATCGAATGAGATCATACGGTGTCATTTTACGGGCGATTGGTGAAGGCTGTTTAATCATATTTCGGTGAAGCAATGCCATTAGAGATGCGGATAGATAGGCGGGTCATGAATGACCACTTTAGGTGGTGGTGCAATCGGGATGTTTGACGGAGAAAGAGATGCCGCGAGTGTGTTTTCTTTTGCTTTCCCATTGTTTTTACTCCCTCGAGTAGCGACACTAATCATATTAATCTCGTAGACTGAGATGAGGAAGATGGTTGGGATAACTCATGGTCTTGAGAGGTGGGGTTGTAATAATGATAGATCTTGGTGAGGCGGGGACGGATGGTATAGGAGAGGGAATGGAAACTAAAGGTCTCTCCCTTCGTAAGTTGTCTTTCTTAATCTTTCTATCAGGGAGAGGTGGCCGAAAGGATGGTTTTAGAGCTTTGCATCCCTCCACATCATGTCTGGTGTGCGGTGATAAGCGCAGATTTTAGACTCATCGTAACCCATAGGTCGGGGTTTAGACGGATCATAAGGTCTAAGTGGAGGTAGGGAAATGGTCGCATTCTCCACCAACATAGCAAGGATTTTGGCGTAAGATCCTTTGAGTGGGTCAAAATCGGAAGAGGATGAGGTATTGGTTGTGCGGGTTTTGGTAATGTTTGGGCGTGGTTGGTTCGCACGGGTGGTGGTTTAGCGAGGGTGTTGATACGTGGTTTTCACTAAACGTGATTTCTTTGGCGCGAAGAAGCTATGTTGGATGATGAGGCGCGAGATGATGTGGTATCGAAAAACAACCATGGGGAAATAGGAGTGACCAAAACAAATCTTTTGATGATGGAATTTGTTTAGGGTTGATAGGTGGACGGGATACGCGGAGTAGCGGTGTTCTTATACCACAATTTACGTATGGGTGCGGAAGGCGTAGGTTGTTTTGAAGAAAATGCGGGAGGTATGATATATTGATGTAAGGTAGAGGATGGGGTCCCATATGGAAGGTAGGTATGACGATGATGGTTTTGATTGTGATAGGGGCACGGATTGAGTTTGTCTCCTAGGTGGCGGGGCGGATTTATTTTGGATAGATCGAGTCGCTTAGGCGGGTGCGTTAGGCCCAGGCATTGGTGAGGTCCCAGCGTAGGGAAGATCTGGTTAAGTTGATAGAAGTGGACGGGGCATTTGGTAGAGGTGAGGGGGTGAAGGTGAGAACAGGGGCATTTTAAGCACGTAAACACTTGGGTATATGGTGGAGACATCGGGATCGGTCATTTGCATTTGAGTAGAAAAGGGGTACTCAAAGCGTTCCCATAGGGCTGTCTATCTTACGTGGAATGGCGGTCTCAGTGTGATTTGTAATTTTTATGCGGAAGAGCAGCGGGTTGTGATTCCAGTCCACTTGTGGGTGTGACACGGGAGGTAGATGAGATGAGGCTTTGTATCAATAGATGTTAAGAGGTCAACCGGTCGTTGAAAAGATTTAGGCGATGAGGACTAATAGGTAGGAGGCGTGTTTGAGGGGATCTGTCATGTTTAAAGAATGTGGTGATGTCGGTGTAAGAGATTTCTCGTCTAAGGATGTCAAAAGGAGTGGCGAGCCTTCCTCTTGTGCAGCAAGAGCGGTAGAAGGGACGTTTGGGAAATAGATAAATTAGATAACATCCGCTCACGATCTTGTAGGGATGTGGTGTAAGAAGACTCATCGATGAGAAGAGAAGTCAGGCGAGTTAACTCTTTTATGGGTAGAGGAATGATTTCACTTTGGCTTGATGGTGGTGAAGGAGGTTCGAGACTCTGTGTTGGTGGAGAGGCTTGATTCAAAAAAATTTTTCAATAGAGGCTTTTGGTGAGAATCGAAAAGCTGCATGGATCTCATGAACACTCTCCTCGGCTAAGATATCTTGGTTTACGTTCTTGTTGGGCGAGTGATTCGGGAATGGCTTGTTGAAAATTTTCAGATTTCGGTTAGCGGGGCGTTAGGATTATCGAGGTTATATCCCTGCGCGTCGACCATTTCTGCACTATGTTTTTCAACATCTTGCGATTTCATGACTATGTCCTTTTACGCGGTGAAAGTTACAAAAGTCATTTTCTTTGTACGGGAAGGTATTGCGCGGGTGGAGTCAAACCCGAGTGAGGTTTAACGAGGGGGCAAGGTGATAGCCCGACTTTGAGCAATTTCTCGAGATGACGCCATAAGTTTCTCCCAGGAGTGTAATTGATGGGCTCGGCTTTGTACTTATAAGTGGTTTTCGGCGGAGTATTGGACGGTGTTTGAGATTTGACCATTACCGCGTGGACAGCTCCTTTTGATTTAGAAGAAGTGGACGCGTGAGGTGGTGGTGGTGTTTGGCTTGTTGGTAGAATCGGGAGTTCGGAAATGGGGTTTTGTTCTGCAACCGCAATTTCTCTTCTTAAGGCTCGAATTTCTAGTTTAGAGCCATGGTAAAGGCCTCGTCGAATGTACGGAAAGTTTGAATTTGGAGGGTGGGGAGATGTGCTTAGCGCAGCCCGTAAATAGATTCGATAAGTTCGGTTTGAGGCAAGGCATCGTAAGTTGGTTGATAAGGCCCGCCATCGTCCAACGAAATCTGCGATAGATTCGTCCTCAAATTGTCGGATGGCATAGAGGTCGGTGATAGATACTTTCTTGGCAATGTTAATGGAGAAATGATCCAAGAAAGATTGGGCTAGTTGGTTAAAAGAAGATCGAGTCTTGGGTTAAAGCAACTTGTACCACTCAAGCGGGTCTGATAAGGACATGGGAAAGGTGCGAAGTATGAGCGTCATCATGGGCAATCAAATAACAAGCATGTCTAAATGATCGCAAGTGTTGTTGAGGATCCTCTTTCTTGTTAAAAGCGAGTAAATTTTGGCAACTCCCATTGAGGAGGATATGAATGAAGAAGGGACGAAGGGTGAATGGGCTCCCGACAAACTTGCTCGTATGTCAAGGCGCTACGACTTCCTAAACAAAGCCTCCGGGTTTTGCATTTTGTCCATCATTTGTTTGATGAAATCGTGGTTGGATGAGATGATGGTGCGGTTGTGTAAACGGAGGCAAGTTGGACCAAGGGCTTCCATTTGGACAATGGTGGGGCTAAGTGTTGATAAGGTATGGAGGATGAGTATGTTGGAGCAACGAGAATAGGGATGTCCCATATAAGGTGTTGAGGTTCTTTGGATACGTGTATGGGAATGAAAAGGTAGGCGGAGCTTGAGAAGGAAAGCTCGTGTGAATAGGTGGCGAGAGAGCAAGTCATGAATGGAGTGGTGCGAAGAGAGATGAGGTAGGGCGGTTGGTGGTAGCGATCGTGGGGTCAAGATTAACCAAAGGAAAGCTAATCGGGGTCGTATGAACCTCTGAAGCCGTCGGATTGGGAGACGGGGCTAGAGATGCAGGAAGTAAGGCGGTGTTATCAGGAGGAGTGGGAGCTAAATGAGCAGCTATACTAATAGGCATGCCAATAAGGAGCTGACCATCAGGCGTACGGTCGGGGCATGAGACAAATAGTATTATGCAGTGCTTTGGGATTAGCATCCGAGAAATTTGGCAAAGTCCTTGTCTCCTACGAGGAATTTGGGGATCTCACTTGGTGTCCGTAGGGTTCCACATAGAATGTGAAGGGGTGATTCGAGGCGAAGACACGGAAGCGAGGCATGTGAAACCATGGCGGCGCTTGCTTCCGAGTGATGACAACCATGGACAAAGAACACACAGGAAAGTTTCAATCTATCAAGAACAAAAACAACCTCGAGAATGATGAATTTGGCGGAGTTCTTTGGTTTGTCGAGGATGATGAAGATAATGCCGATATCGGTTTAATAACGGTGTCGGTCGAGAGAAAAACGGCGTCGGTCCCTTAACCGATGCGGTGTCAAAAGTCTAGGATAAGAAGATATAAAAAGGCTACTAATTTGATTTTTAGCAACGTTGAGTATATTTATCAACTTATTGATCACGAGAAGACAAAGTATGACGAGAAAACGAAATTTGAAAACAAGCGAAGATGCACACGCAAATCCGAGAGACTAATCCTAGGGTTAATTTTAGTTATCGTGGGCTTATGCCTTTAGACGTAAGATGATGTCGAGAATCCTAAACAACAAGACCTAGGGAAATGTCAAGTTTGTTTTGGCTTATAAGGTTACCTCAATCGGGCGGAGAATACCGCGGAAAAGGGGGATGTTTGAGCTGTTGTGTTAATTGTGAAGTGATTCGGTATGTGTTGTGCGGTGAAACTAGGGTTAATTTCTGTCAATACCGTGGATATCACCCCCACGTGTACGACACATTACTTAATCTATGTTCACTAGAATTGAAGAACAACAAGCAGGAATGCAATGCATGTGTTTTAAACCCAAATCGAAAATTATGTTCGATGAAGCAAGAGAGATGACTTTCACTAATGCGAAACTAGGAAAGCAAGACAAATTCTTTCTGAAATATATAACAAAAGCGAGCAACAAAATATGCTTCCTAAAATGAAAATAAGCAAGAAAAGAAACCCAAAATGGGTCCCACAGTCGTGCCAAAATGTTTCACTCGGAAATGTTTCGTTCCTTTTAGAAACAGATAAGGTTAGGGTCTAGGAGGAATACCTGTGGAATGTCGAGATGGTGTGCGCGTACCGTAGAGAAAGATCAAGCTGACTGCGAAGAACTCCTTTTTGTCTTGGAAGGACTACTGCAAATAAGAACACAAGACCACAAGATTTGATTAAACAATAAATGAGGAAAGCTGCCTTGGGCCCAGAAATATAAAACTTCCTTTGAAGGTGGTCGAGTCCCTGCTAATATGAATTAACACAAAAGACGCAAAGTATCAATTAAATTGTTTCGTTGAAGCTGGGTAGGGGAAAGGCTGGTTTTGGTTTTGATCGGAGGAACCGATGGCGGTTCTTGATAGATAGCGATGCGGTTATGATAGCGATGCGATTCGACTAATGCCGATACTGGTGGGTTCTAGGATCTTCTTAGTAGCTATGGTGTTTGTAAGGCTGGTTTATGGATGATATTAGGAAATGAGATGATGAGGGTAAAAGAATGTGATTAGATCAATGATAGCACGTTGGGTAGTGGATTGAAAGCGGATTTAGGAGGACCGTGATTCAAAGAGCATAAGAAATGTTATAACGAGAGGACATGCAAGATATGACTTACTGGTTTTGGCGAAGATGCAAGTTGATCTCCTCTACTGCAAGCACTTCTGGTTTCTTTACTCGTCTCTGCTTGATTAAATGAAGATCAGGACTCTGTTCCTCGCTCGCAATGCTCTCTGTTGATCCAGAAATCCTTTGACTGATCTCCAAAAATGAAATCCCGATCCGTTGTTTTGGTTTGGGGAGCCCATTTACAGGGAACCGATGGCGGTTGCGTAACCGACGGCGGTCGAGTAGGAACCGGCATCGGTAAGGAAAAAGTAGGCTATTTTTAGTAAAATAGCCCACCTTCCCTACTTTTCTCCCGAGAGTCGGTTGCGGGCTTGGTCATGGCTAGAAGGTCAGCTTTGGGTGCGAGTAAGGAGGCATTAGTTATGGATGTGAGTCTAAACCAAGTCATGGGTCTTAATTAGGTTAGTTTAGGGTTAGGGCTAGGTCATGATGAGGTGGCAAAGTGAGGTGGCGGGTAAGGTGATGTGGATTTATCAATTATAAGGTAATTAATAAATAATTGTGTAAGGTTTAGGTGATGAGGTTAGATTGTGAGATGAGATGCGGGTCACAAGGGGTCGTAAGACACAAATTTGGTGTCTACACCAACGTTATAAAACATGCATAGCTTAAAATTATTATTCAAATGCCCCATACTTCCCAAAGTCCCTGGAGTTACATTATATAATTTTAAATATGTTGGCATGTCCCTTAAGGTCTATGACCTCCCTTAAGTTATCAATGATCTTATACATAGTGGGTTTGGTTCTACCATTTTATGGTCATTTAATCGCTATTCAACTAATCTCCGGCATCTCAAAAGGATTACCTGAAAATCACACAATCAATTTTCAATAATTCAAAGGTCCCAAAATTAACATCTTGACCCAGAATTTACAAGCCCATGTCAATTAGTCTACAAAGTGATTAATCAATAATATGGGTTGAGTGAGTCTCTCCACTCAACTCTAATGTTTAAAACACATCACCTTCTAAGGTTGTCACAATGATACATTATCTCGCAAATATGTATAATAGTTTTAGAAATATATAGACCAGGCCTAATGTGATATCATGGCCCAAGATTGATTTGCAGTAATGTTTATCATAAAGCAGAGACTTTTGACCCACAAGTCATTCACAATACTTCATGAGACTTATTGACTTAGTGCCTACAAGCTTAAGCTAGTAACAATAATACTATTCTAAGGCATTAATTATCAACAACACCCTTAGTTTAGATAATCACCAGATCAACATCAGTCCTTAATAACCATATCAATTCCTTTATCTTGTTTTCTCAACCTTTATTGAAAACACTTGTTCCTCTTTTGCTTAATGTCAAGATTGGTCAAAGACGACGATCTAGTTATATTCTTGATTGTATTTGCAAGGTATTACAATTTATGGAGGATTGTCTATAGAAGCAGAGTTACATTCATCTACTTTGAAAGAAAGAAGGTATAACCAATAGATCTACACATTAATGTATCACAAAATCTAAATAACATTGTACGAGGTATAATCAACTAGATCTTAGCCATGATAAGTCATATAACATGAGGGTTTACACCAATAAACAAGATGTACATAATAGATCCATGTATATTGATTTTAAAAAGTCTCTGTAGCCATACTACATTTAAAAAGTTCATCTCAGACCATATATATTAAATGAAAGAGACTTAAATCTTGTAATTCTCTTTGATCTAAGATCCTAGCTATAATTTTGCCCTTTCTATCCCTTGTTACAAATCTCGGTTCCCATATATACACTTTATGGTATCCCTTACATCCCTCTAGCACTAGGTACTATAAACCCTACCACTCTAAACTCTAAACCCTTAGCGTTTCGCAACACTTCATTACTCTCCTTCTCTTTCTCTGCATTCTCTATGAATTCGCTTTGTGCCTCCATGTATTTCTTCCTGTCTCTACTCTTGAACCAAACACCTCTTTAAATAGAATTATCGACCACCGCCATGATTTCTCTTAGAGAAGATCACGTGCCAAATTTCAATGTTGTCCTCCATTGGTGAATGTTTATCCTCTTCATATACCTTCCACTAAATATAATGATGTCTTTAGGAATATTCCCTTTAGGGAATATCCTTTTCTTAACCACCAAGGTTCCATGTGGGCACGTTATCTATTCATCATGCCTAGTTGGGTCCTCACATTTTTCCTCAAGTGACTCCATGATGTTAGGTATGGCTAAATCATTTACAACCTTGTTCTACATCCCCACACACCCCGGTTTCACTTAAACCCTTCTTAAACCCCTTTTTCCTATGCACTTTTACCTAAATTCCCTTTTATCTACTAATTCTATGCGTGTGCCTCTTAGTACTTAGCCAATATTTTAGGGTCTAACATCACCCCACACTATGTGTGTTCTTTATCCTTGGAAAAATTCTACTTCCTCAAAGAATAAAGAATAGAGGTATTGAAACAATCAAAGAATGGAAGGATGAAAGAAATGGAAGAATAGAAGAATGTGCTACTACTACATGAGGAGTGGGAACTCCTTCTTCATGGATGCCTCAATCTTCTCCCATGCATCTACTTCTCCTAAGCGCCCATGAAGTAGGTCATGCACTAATGAACTTACTTCATCAAAAACAAGTTCCTTTTTCTTAGCTTTCAACGTCTCAATAATGCTTCCCGACTTCTTTGCTAAGATTTCCTAGTGCATCTATCCTATGAGTGACTTGGGGGTACAGTTCCTTTAGTTTATTCTTAATCAAACCCTAAAATGTCTCTATTACTTATAATTTATTATATACTTCAGCTAGGATCTTGTCACGCTCCGCCCTATTTACTTTGTGCCTTTCCTAAAATTCTTTTAAATCTACCTCATGTGTAGAAACCAATATGCTTGCTATCATATCTTTGTTAGAATAGTTGTCATACATGGCTTCAACCATTTATGCAGAGGTTTTATTGTGGAAAGGAGCTCAAAGTACCAAGTCACTATCCCCCTAATCTTCAGCTTTTCCTCCTCCTTTTGGCGTGCCATTACCTCCTCTATTGACTCTAATGTGAATGGTTTCCTTTCTATGGAAAGGATGTGAGCCAAGTCTTCCAAGCACTACATGGTTGAATCATATTTCTTCTCAGGTGGGGTCATGTCCGTGTGCTTCAAGATTATGGCATCTAAAATGGCCTCTATCTTTTTATGGATTTCACGCACCTTTGATTTTTTTCATCCCTCGGTTTGCACCTTAACTGCACACTGATCAATTCATTTTATTTTATCTCTTTATCCCACTTAATGATCTCCTCATTATTTTTCTCAATCTCTTCCTCCAAGACCCTTATTCTATCATTTATGCTAAAGATTCCTACCTCTACCTCCACCAATACTTTGTTGAGCGTGTTGTAAACTTGTTCATCGAGATAATTTTTGGGCATTCACCAGAGGTTTTAATCCCTTATAATCTGGTATCTTCATCAATGCATCTTGGTTGACCTCAAATTTGGGTTCATCAACATGGGACTCAAAATCCCAAGATATCATTTTCCTCATGCACAGGTATGCACCCTCTTCATCGAAATAAGACAAAACAAGGAGTTGGTTCGTGGGAATGGTACTTTGGAAGCGTTGCGTAGTACCTTGTTTGGATCATTAATGTAAGTCATTTCTTTTCCTGCACCACAATTATGCCCTTTCCACCTATGTACACTTCCTTTGGGATGTTATTGCAAAGCTAGGGTCTTTTCCCATGCTTCCATTATCCTTTCCCACACTAGTGCTTTCCTCTGTTTCCTTCATTACTTCCTCGATTAATTCGTTCAACTTTGTGCTCTACCAACTATTGGATAATTCTTGTTACTTCCCTCTCTATGGTATTATACATCTTCTCATTGGTCAAGGTCGGGGTCGGGTCTTCGATCCTTCATATTTACTTCCTCACTCTCCCATTTTTCACAAGAACCTCCTTTGTTCTCATCCTTCTCGTTATTTCCTTCTTACTCTAACTCATGCACATCGTACAAAGGATGGTTCAAAGCCTCATCATTCTCTTCATTGTCTTCATCACCCTTCTTAGCCTCCATACTTTTTGTTTATCCTGAGTCTGACCCTTTAGTCACCCTCTACTTCTTCCTTACTGGTGATTCCAATTGAGGGGACTTCTCTTTTCTTCTTTCTCTAGCGACTCTTCCCTTACCAGCGACTCTTCCTTCTATGGCGACTCCTCCTTTTTTGATGACTATTTTCTCATGGGATACTTCTTCAAATAGAAATAAGTACTAGTTCCCACATTTGAATCATGTGCCCCTACTATATGTATTGTGTGCACACTCGGTTCCTTTTTCTCAAAATTTTCTCCTCTATCTCTTTTCCTTAGCACAATCTTCTTCTACGTGGTTAGGTCTTTAGGAATGGAGACATCTTCTTCAATAGAATATCCCTTTTCATACTTAGGCCTTATGCACAAATAAACCCTCATTAATGTCCTTCTTGTAATAAATGTTACTGATTTTTACATGTGCATGTCATGGGAGACATACTTATCTACATAGGTGTGATTTTTGGGGTATATTAGTTTCCCCGTGTGCATCTTGTGGTAGTCTTGATCCACTACACTCGACCAAATATGATTTTATTCTCTTCTTCAAAATAATTGACCTTGGCCTGGAAGTACTTGCCTTTGTGAAGGAGAAAGGCAATTTACACCGAGGACTCTTGGTGCCATCTACTAAAGTAAATATTCTAATGAAAAATGTTGGTATATGGCGAAATCAACTTCTCCTTTCACTAGTGAGGGAAACTATTTGGTTATTCTCCATTTATCCCCAAATGCATTGTGTATCCACTTATACCACTTTTCCAGGTGCACCTTATGAGTGACTATCATGGTGGCATAGGTATATTATTCAAACCTCTTGGCGGGGAGGGTTCTCACTTGGTATTCCCAAAAACTTATCCGACCCATCAAAAACTCCATCTCTGCAAAGAAAATTATGAGGATGACACTACCAAACATGATAATTTATTTGTAGTGCATGACATTTATGATCTTCTCTGCAATGAAATCTAAGAGGTTATAGATGGTTCCCTCTCGAGATCTTATAGTACACATTTAACCAAGCCTTGTTGATATGTTTCCATCTCTCTTACCCATTCAACTTTGTAACCAAGCATGTGGCTATCCTCATCACTTTGGGTCAGGTAATTATGGAAATTTTGAAGTGGCGCGACCCCTTCTTATAGTCATAAGCCTCAATGGTCTTCTTAATGGATTCCTTGTCTTCCAAGTCATTGTCCAATGAATCTCCTTCACAGATAAGGCCGATGAACTTAGAAATTAGCTAGGGGGTTATGCGCATCCTCTAGTATGAGAAATAGAAGTGGTTTTTGTGTACACGTGACATCAACCATTAGTATAGTCACTCAGGATTTATGAAATAGGGCAACTCATAGAGTTGTAACAACCTAGCCTTCTCCATTTTTACCTTTACCTTATCATCATATATGGGCATTCCATCTAGTGTCCTCTTCTTTATAGGATGAACCGGTTCTAGTGTCATTTCATTCTCTATGGTGCTTTTTTGATGGTTGTAATCACTGATGAACATCTTCCTGATGTGAGACACCCATTCTTTACTAAGCAATACATTTTCTGGGTACTACATTTATGCGTACCATTCTTCATTGAAATTGGTGGAGACAACTTGTTTCCCCTTTCCCTTTCCCTTCTTTGGTGAAACATTTTCTACTTTCCTTAGTGTCATTTCTTCATCGGGTCCTTAAAAATTCTTCCTTTCTCCTGATCTTGGCTCTACTCAAATTTTGGCTCCACTCCTTTGTGAAAATTCCTTCAAACCCCATGCCCTAGCTACACAACCCTAACCTAGAAAAACCTTTTTCCACAAGATGACATAACACCCATAGGATTCTTCCACACAACCTTTTTTCTTAAACACATGTACTTTTTTCCACTCTAGTTTGCTGATCAAACTAGATATGCATGCAAATCTCCACAAATATTCTCTAACCTTTTTCGCAGGATGCCTAGTTCACAAGAGCTTTTTTTTAATAAAATGCAAGGTAGAAAATAAAACACCCCCTATCTTCTATTTATAAATTTTTCTTTTCTCCACAATAAATGGCATGCCCCTACCAATGTATTTTTGTAATAAAGGAAGATTTTATCTTTTTAATGCCAACCTTCAAAGTGCTTTCTCCTCATGCTCAATCCTACGTGAACACTTGCACAACCTCCTAGCACGTAAATTCCTTGACCATAGAGTTCTTCGCACTTTCTCCCACACTGAAGTTAATTCTTCTTCTACATGGTTTTTCAAAGCCTTCTAACACCATAATTCCTTTATGTTCACCTTTTTCACTCGTGATCTTCCAATCCACGTGTTTTTGATTTTTTTACTTGGGCCATCCACAACCATAGCTTCTAGTACTTGTTACATCACTCCACCCACACAAAAATGGATGTGTGATCTTGTGTGCATAGAAATTTTTGAAAATAATAAGTGGCTACTAGCGCACAAACATGCACAACACAAAGCATCAAGAAAGGGAAACCAAAAGAAAGGAAAATACAATAAAGCAAAGCCTAGGATAACTGAAAATCTACCTTATTTATAAACACAAAGAAGACTTATTTATAGTAGGGCTTCAACCTACTCCCATTGAAATGTCTTGGTAACCGTGTTCCATCCAACGCTTATAACTGGACAAGCACCTGAATCAAGTATATAGGATACAATGTATGGGACCATCTAATGGACTTTGAATTTCCCAGATGGCACAAAAACTTAGAATCATATAATAGAACCATCTACCCAACCTCAAACTGTTTGTTCTTGATGTGTCTATCATGCCATACCTTTTCCTAGATTTTTTCTATTTTCTGACTCTAGTGAGCATTAGCCCACCTCTCATCTAACTACATTAACTTATCAATCCTCTCCTCATGTGTGTGTTATACATAGTGATGGTAACATGAATTAAGTAACACCGCTTCTACGCTGAACACCAATTGAAAAGGTGTGGCTTGTTCATTCTTTTATAAGTAGTCTAATATGACGATAACATAACAAAATTTGTATCATCCCAATCCTTTCTTCCCACATCAAAAATCTTGGTTAACGTGTGATTCATAATTTTGTTAAATGCATCGTAGTATCATTAGCTTATGGGTGATAAGGGGTATTATTATGGTGGAATACTATGAATTATGCCAACAAGATCCTAACTGTCTCATTCAAGAAATGAGTACCCCTATCACTTGTTAAGCTCAATGGGAATCCATATCTGTTAATTATGTTTTCCCATAAGAACCTAACTATTGTTATCATTGTGCAATCCCTTATAGGTTCCACTTCTTCCCACCTTGTAAGGTAGTATGTTCATGTAATGATATAAAACGAACCTATCCTTCGGCGGTTGGGAAAATAGGGCTTACAAATTCAATTTCCCATTTCTTTAATGGTTCTACACAGCAATCAGTCTTAATGAAATTTCATCTCTTTTCCCTAGCTTATCAAGGCATTGGTAATGGTCACATGCCTTCCAATACTCGATATAATCTTTGTAAACCGTTTCCCACAAAATCTTTCTCAAAGGATTTTGTGCACAGTTGCATTCCCTGCATAGTGTCCTCCTACAATTCCACCATGTGCTTCCTCCATGATTGTAACATGATCATACTCTAACATGCACCCACGTAAAACCTCATTTTCACCTAGCTTGTATAAGTCTCCACCAATTAACATGTAGGGCACGATGTGTATGGCTAACTTATTCCTTTCTAAATTCTTCATTTCTTCCAATACCACACCCGTCTTGAGAAACACAACAATATCTTCCAAGTTAGAGGGCGTGTGCCATAATATAAACAATTATGTATTTGGTATTATATCCTCAATGCTCTGCACATCCTCCTTTGAGTCAATCCTTGATAAATGGTCAAGTCCCAAATTACTCTTACCCAGTTTCACAACAATCGTAAACTCAAACTCATGAAACAACGTGATCCAACTACATATACACCCTTGTAAAATGGTCTTGTTTACCAATTAATTCAATTCCATGTGGTCTATGTAGATTATAAGGGTGTTGCCAATAGATACTACCTAAATTTTTGTAGCATGTATATCATTGATAATGATTCATGCTCGGTAGTAGTATAGTTCTATTCTGTTGGGGTTAGCTTCCTACTTGCAAAGCACAAGGGGTGGTCAACAATTCACTCTCTAGGTTATGCTAATACTAATCCAACATGTACATGGAATGGCTTATCCCAAGAAGGAAATTGTAATATGGGTGTAGTGATAAGCCTATTCTTCAGTGTATCAAATGCCATCTATTGTGCCTCTCCCCAGTGAAATGTAATTTTGTGTTTTAGAAACTTTTCCAATTGTGCAAAGCTCTTAGAATACCCCTTAATAAATTTCCAGTAATACCCCGTATGCCCAAGGAATCCACACACCATGCTCTGGCTGGTAGGTTTCCCCAATCCCACAATAACATAAACTTTGGCAGGATCTACCAGTAATCCTTCCTTACATATGATATGCCCCAAAAGGGTTCCAAATGGAGTAGCAAAAACACATTTCTTAATGTTTAGGAATATCCTCAACTTCCAACATCTTTCAAATATCAGCCTCAAATTATCACAAAGTGGTCCCTCACTAATCTATATACCATCCAATAATCAAGGTAGACTTGAAGAAAATTATGTATGAAGTCTTGAAATGCCTGCACCACAATGGGCAAAAACACAATAGGCACATTCTTTAGTCCAAAAGGCATAACCATGTAGGAAAATATTCCCCATTCAGTGGTGAAAGTTTTCTTTTCTTGTTCCTCCATTGCAATTTTAAATTTATGATATCCAAGGGGAAAAATTCATTGGGGACTTTGAAGTATTAGCACTTGCTAAGGTAGAAAACTTTCCAACGTTACTTGGGCACCCATGGTGCTATAAGAACAATGTTGACTTGCGTTTTAATAAGGGGTACATAAGCTTTTAGAATAAAGAGGAACGGGTTATCATTCCTTTGAAAGATGGGAAGTCAAGGCCATATATCAAGCCTTTAGGAGAAGAGGACCTAGACATAATTTACATGCACATAATTCGGGACCCTAAAGTTGTACAACCAATAAAGGAGGGCGTTATTATGTGGGAAGAGGGTTAATCTATAAGTGATACAAATAGCATGACATGTGAAAATTGGGTGCACAGGACATATGATTTGGTGGGAAGAAAATTAAGAGGCTATGTGACAAGGGTAGAAAAGGTGTGATCAATCAAGCATCTAGGAGGAAAGAAGTTTCCAATTTATTGTAAAGGGTCCAACCACGATGTTTCCTACAAGAAATAGAGACCTTGTGGAGAAGTGAGACCGAGAGGAGAAGGATGCTTAGTTGTACCTTACTCAAAACCACAACACATTAGAGGGCGACCCATCTCAATAGCCTTATAGAGTGGTACGAAGTGAGAATCACACTCTCTATTAGGTTTTCCCATAGCAATGCACCTCTTGTAATACAATATTATCTTAGGAAGGAGCCCACCTAGTTTCACATCCAAGCATGTGAGAAGGCATGGATGAAAGGAATGTAAGCATTGTCACCTTCTTTATGGGTACATAAGTTATACTCCACTTTACAAGGCTACACATGTGCATGGTACATTCACTCAGAGATGTGTCGTCAGATAGGAAATTGGTAGGAGTTGACGACTGACCTCCTTCAATATTTTGAATATCGGAGCACCAAGCCATCGATGGATGAGGCGTTGCAAGTTGTTAAACATGTAACAATGGGAGATAGTGCCATGGAAAAGGATAGAATATTGGAATTATTGGGTGAACTTGGTTTAGAATTGTGCTTTGATGAGGAAGAATCAGAGGAGATATAACTTAAGCATGCATGCATGGAGAAAGAGAGGAAAATATGTCTACTGATCGATGGTGAAGAAGTGGAGAACTTGTATTTTAACCATACTATGGGTATGTGTGAAGTAATAAATAGTGGTAATGAGCAAGCGTGTGCCTACCATGAACCCATAAAAAATAAGGTTAACATTGGCTCATAAATGGAACCTAAGGAAGTTATTATTGGGGACTATTGGTCAAAAAGGAGGTTTCAAAGATCATTGATCTATTGCACGAGTTTCAAATTTATTCTGCGTGGGAAACATGATCTTAAAGGAGTTCACCACTCCTTGGGGGAAATGAAAATCAAGTTAAAGGAAGGAGTGTGCCCAATCCTCAAGATACCTTACCGAATGAACCCAAATTTACATGTCTTGGTAAAGGAAGAGATAGAAAAAATGATCACATCAGAATCATTAAGGTTGTTGAGGAATCAAAATAGGTAATCCCAATGGTTATTAGCATTAAAAAGGATAGGATGATAAGGATCTATGTTGAATACAAAGATTTAAATGTAGTATGGGTCATTGATCCCTTTCCCACCCCTTTCTTGAAGAAATCTGGAGGGATTATTTGAGTGTGAGATCTATTCCTTTACGGATAGCTTCTCGGGTATCATCAAGTTAGAATAAAAAGGAAGACCAAGAAAAGAAAACTTTCACCACCGAATGGGGAAGTTTTGCCTACACAATTATGCCTTTAGGACTAAAGAATGCACCTATTGTGTTTTCCCGCATAGTGATCCAGGAATTTTAGGATTTTATGCATAAGTTCCTTAAGTTCTACCTTGATGATTGGATGGCATATGGATTAGTGAGGGATCATTGTGATATTTTTCGGTTGATGTTCAAGAGATGCGAGATAGTTTTTCATATCCGTCAACATTAAGAAATGTATTTTCACTTCTCCATTTGGAACCCTTTTAGGGAATATCATATGTAATGAAGGTTTACTTGGTGGATCCTACCAATGTTGTCGGTATTGTGGGATTGGGGATCCTACCAGCCAGAGTACAAGGTGTGCGATTCCTTGGTCATATGGGGTATTACCGTAAATTTATCAAGGGGTATGCCAAAATTGCTATGCCACAGGAGGAATTATTGAAGAACATGTACATTCCATTGGGGAGAGGAACAAAAAATGGCATTTGATACATCAAATAATAAGCTTATCATTTTACCCATATTATGCTATCCTTCTTAGGACAAGCCATTACACGTACATGTTGATGCTTCAGGATGGATATTGGGAAAATATTAGCACAACCTAGAGAAGGAATTATTGACCATACCTTGTGTTTTGCTAGTAGGAAGTTAACACCAAGATATCGAACTATACTACTACTAAACACAAAGCATTGACCATGATCTACGCATTGCACAAAGTTAGGCATTATCTATTGGTAATGCCATTTTTCTTCTACATGGACCACATGGAATTGAAGTACTTGGTAAAAAAACCCATTTTACAAGGGCACATATGCCGGTGGGTCATGTTGTTTCAATATTTTGAGTTTACAGTTGTCATAAAACTAGGTAAGAGTAATTTGGGACCTAATCATTTATCAAATATTGACTCAGGGGAGGATGCACAGAGCATTGAGGGTACAATTCTAGACACACAATTGTTTAGATTATGGTATGCACCCTACGACTTGGAAGATATAGTTGTATTTCTCAAGATGGGTGTGGCACCGGAAGGAATGAGGACTTTGGAAATAAAGTAGTTAATGATACATGTCACACCCTACATGTTAATTGGTGGATACTTATACAAGCTAGGTTATGATGAGGTTTTGTACCGGTGTGTGTTAGAGCATGAACGCATTGCAATCATGGAGGAAACACATGGTGGGATTACAGGAGGAAAATATGTAGGGAATGTAACCACGCATAAGATCCTTCTGGTAGGGATTTGGTGGGAAAGCATCTACTAGGATTGTATTGAGTTTTGCAAGGCTTATGACCATTGCCAGTACCTTGGCAAACTAGGAAGAAGAGATGAGATTCCCTTGAGAATGATAGCTAGTGCAGAACCATTTGAGAAATGGGAGATTAATTTTGTAGGACCGATTTCACCCGCCACACAAAGGACTAGTTCACGCTATATCATTACATGCATATATTATCTTACGAGGTGGGTAGAAGTGGAACCTACAAGGGATTGTACAATGGAAACAACAACTAGGTTCTTGTGGGAAAATATAATCAGTAGATATGGATTTCCACTGAGTTTAACAAGTGATAAGGGTACTCATTTCTTGAATGAGATAGTTAGAATCTTGTTGGTAGAATTCATGGTATCCCACCACAAGACTACCCCTTATCACCCCCAAGATAATGGAACCACTTTGAGGAATTTAACAAGATATTGAGTCACACACTGACCAAAATTTGTGATGTGGGAAGGAAGGACTAGGATGATAAAGTTTCTACTCTGTTATGGTTATACTTCACTACTTATAAAAGACATAATAAGGACACACCTTTTTAATTGAGGTTTGGGGCGAAGTAGTATTACCCATTAAATTCATGTTACCATCATGCGTGTATAACATGCAGGGAGGATTAATTGATGAATAAGCACTTAAGGAGAGGATTGATAAGTTAATGCGGTTAGATGAGAGGTGAAACATTTCTCATTCGAGTCAAAAGACAAAAAAATCTAGGAAGATGGCATGATATGATAGACACATCAAGAACAAAAAATTTGAGGTTGAATGACGGTTTTGTTATACAATTCTAAGTTTCTGTGCTAGCCTTGGAAATTCAAAATCCATTGGATGGGCCCATACATTGTATCCTATATACTTGATTTAGGCAATTTTTAGCTACAAGTGCTAGATGGAAAATGGTTACTAGGATATTTCAAGGGAGTAGGCTAAAGCCCTAATATAAATAAGTCTTCCTTGTGTTTGTAAATAAGGCAGTATTTCCATTTAGCCTAGGATTTCCTTTAATGACTTTCCTTTCTTTGTGTTTCTCTTTCCCATTGCTTGTTCCATTTATTTTTTGTTTTGTTTTCATTGTGTGCTGGTAGCCACTTATTATTTTATTTTTTTAAATTATGTGCAGAGGACCGCACATCCATTTTTGGGTGGGGTGGAGTGATGTAAGAAGTATCTTGGAAGATGGTAGAGAATTTTTGCTTCGATGGCCTAGGTTTAAGGATCAAAAGCACATAGTTTGGAAGAGTGCACGTAAATAAGGTAAACATAAGGAGTTTGGTATTAGGAAGGATTTACAAAAACCATGTACAAGGTTGAGAAGCACATAAATAACATGACGTAGGCAATTTCGAAAAGAAGGCTAAGGATAGAAGAAGTTCCTTTGGTGTTATAAGTTCACGCATAAGGATCTTCAATCGGTAAGGGTTTTTACTCACTAGAAGGTTGTATAAGTTTTCACATAGGATCGAGTGTGGGGGATATAAGTGTTGAAGTTTGGATTTATAAGAAAGAGCCACCTTGATTGCAAAGGTACATTGGTAGTGAAAGGAATTTATTACAAAAAAAAGGTTATAACTAGAATTTCAGGGTACATTATTGTTTACCTTACAATTGTGATATGGAAGAGCTCTTATGACCTATCTTGAAGAAACATTGTGTGAAAAAGGGTTGTGAAGATCTAAGTGTATAACTAGTTTGATTAGTGAACCAAAGTGGAAATGATTACATGGGCATGAGGGAGAGGGTCCTAGAATTTTTATATCTCATAAGTGATTATTTCATCTTGTGTAAATAAGATTTTTCTAGGTTAGGGTTCCGTAGCTAGGGCACAAATTAAAGGGATTTTTGTGAAAGGGTAAAGTTGTAGAATTGAGTAGAGTCGGGATCGGAAGGAAGAAAAATCTTTTAGTGACCCGATAGAGAAATGACATGAAGGAAAGAAGTAATTTTTCACCAAAGAAGTGAAAGGGTAAATGGAAACAAGTTGTTTCCACCAGTTGCAACGAAGAATGGTACGTGGAGATGTAATATCCAGATGATGTGTTGCTTGGAAAATAATGGGTGTCTCATATTATAAAGATGGCCATAAGTGACGACAACCATCAAACAAGCACCATAGAGAACAAGATGGCATTGGAACTGGTTCTCCCTACAGATAAAAGGACACCAGATGGAATGCCTATCTACGATGATGAGGTAAAGGTGAAGATGGAGAAGGCCAGATTATTGCAACTCTATGAGTTTCCTATTTCAACAATCTTGAGTGACTGTACCAATGGTTAATGTCACGTGTACATGAAGATCATTTCTACTTTGTAGGACACAGGATGCGAGATAAATCCCCAAATAATCTCTAAATTTATTGGTCTTACCTATAAGGGATAATCATTTGATGATGACTTGGATGATAAGGAGGCCATCAAGAAGACTGTTGAAGCTTATGAATACAAGAAGGGGTTGCGATACTTTGACATCTCTGTGATTTCGACCTGTAATGAGGATGGCCACATGCTTGGTCACAAAAATAAATGGGTAGGAGAGATGGATGCATATCAATAAGGCTTGGTTAAACATTTTCCAAAATATCTTGGAGGGGACCATCTATAACCTCTCGGTGTTCATAGCAGAAGAAATCATCAATGCCACACGCGATGGAGAAAATATCATGTTTGGTAATGTCCTCCTTACCATTATCTTTTCAAAGATTGGATTTCCGATGGGCTAGATAAATTTGTGTGGGAGTACCTAGATGAGAACCCCTCCCCTACCAAAATATTTGAGAAGTACACTTGTGACACCATGATGACCACCCACAAGGCACACCTAGAAAAATGGTATAAATGGATGTGTGATGCATTCAAAGACAGAGTGGAGGATACCTAAGTACTTAACTTTTTACTACAACACGAAGTTGAATTTACCATGTACCAAAATTTCTATATTGGAAAGTTTGCTCTAGCAGATGACACCAATGGTCCCCTGGTGTAAATTACTATTCTCCTTCACAAAGACAATACTTCCAGGCCAAAGTTAATAGATTCAAAGAGGCAAAGAAACTAAGGTTTGACCTCAACATGGTAGACCAGGATTACCATGAGATGCACAGACTTTGATATATCCCAAGAAGCATTCCTATTTGGAGAACTATGTATTCCATGAAGTACATATGGTGAAGCTAGTAACATTTCCTATTGCTGGGAGGACCAGAAAATGGGTATACCTACGCATAAGGACAAAGTATGAGAAGAGAAATTACATTGCAAATGATATCTCTATCCTAGAATACCCCACCATAAGAAAGAAGGTTGTGCCAAGGAAAAGGGAGAGAAAGGAGGCCCTTGAGAAAAAGGCACCAAGTGCACAGACAACACAATCTATAGGTGTGCAAGAGTTGGGCACAAGGCTAAAAACATATGCATGGATAAAGAAGTCCCCCGTAGAAGAGAAAGAGAATAAACCTGAGGAAGAGGGGTCGAGTAAGAGAATCCCCTTGAAAAAGAATATTTTTAGAAAGAGAGGAGTCACCTAGAGAGGAAGAAAAAGAAGAGTATCCTATATTGGAATCACCAATTAGGAAGAAACAAAGGGTAACATAAAATGTGGACTCATAAGAAATAGATAATATGGAGGTTGAAAAGAATGATGGGGATGATGAAGAGCATGGTGAGGCTCAGGACCATCTTGTGTATGATGTACACAAGTCGAGGAGGAGGGAAATGAAGAGAAGGATGAGGATGAAGGAGGCACTCATAGAAAGGGGAGAGTGAGGAGGTCAACATGAAGGATCAAAGGACTCCAAGCCTGACCAAGGAGCAAATAGAGGATGTCGTAGAAAGGGAGGTAGCATGAATCATAAAAGACTTGGTGGATCAAGAGGTGGAGCACAATGCCAAAGAAGTTCTCAAGGAGACAGAGGGAAGCGAGAGCATAGAAAAGGAGTATGGAAGCATGGGCGGAGATCCCACTGGTGGTAAGCTTCCCAAAGGTAGCGCACACATGAGGGAAGGGTATGGTAGTGGCGTAGGAACAAGGGATGACCTACATCAATGATCCAAGTAAGATACTATGTGTGTGATTCCAAATAATTTTACTTTCAAACCAACTCCTTGCATGGTCTTCTTTCGATGAAGATGGTGTATACCCACACACAAGGAAGATGTTGTCTTGGGATTTTGAGTCCCATGTTGATGAGCCCGAATTCGAGGTCAACTGTGAGGCATTGATGAAGATACCGATACCAAGGGAGTAAACCCTTTGGTGAATGCTCAAAAACTATCAGATGAGCAAGTTTGTAATGCACTCAACAAGGTATCGATGGAGGTTGAGGCAAGGATCTTTGGGAGGAATGACAAAGTAAGGGTCCTAGAAGAAGAGCTTGAAAAGAAAAATGAAGAGATCATTGAAAAGGACAAGGAGCTAAAATAGGATCTGATTTTTTCACAATTAAGGGAGGAAAACGAAAGGTGTGAGAGATCCATAAGAAGATAGAGACTATTTCAGATTCCATAATCTTTAAGTACCCAAACTTTGCCTCACCCGAGAAAAATATGAGTTGACCATGCAATGCTTGGAAGACCTCGACCTATATCCTTGCCATGGAGAGAGCGGCACGCTCACATTCGAATCGAAGAAGAAACATTGGCATGCCAGAAGGAAGAATAAAAATGAAGATTGGGGAGACAGTTACTCGGTATTCTGAGCTCCTTTCTATTATGAAGACCACAACACAAATGGCTGAGTTTTTTTATGATAATTGTGTTGATAGAGACAAGGTAGCAAGCATACTAGTTACTACGCATGAGGTGGATCTGAAGGAGTTTCAAGAAAATAACAAAGGAAATAGGGCGAGTGGGATAAGATCCTAGCCAAAGTTGAGAAAAGTTGGAAGCAATCGAGACCTTGCGGGGTTCGATTAAGAATCAGCTTAAGGAACTATATCCCCAAGTCACCCATAGAATGGACACACTAGACGATCTTAGCAAGCAGTTAGAAGGAATTATAGACACGTTGAATGCTAAGAGTGACATATTGAGTTTTGATGAGGTGAACACTCTAGTGGGTGACCTACTTTAGAAATCACAAAGTGAGGTGGATTCCTGGGAAAATATTGAAGCAACAATAAAGAAAGAATTCCTACTCCTACAACAGTAGCATATTATTCCATTCTTTACCCCGCCCTTAACCTATTACTTATATTAGGATATGAGTAGCCGACATGTGGCTTACCATATCATTTATACTTTCTCATGCTTAGTAGGTTGGCCTTGGTGATGGCCATAACATATGAATAGTATATATAGGGGATTGTAGGTAGTATTTCATCATCATTGGAGTATTTGAGTATTATTGTATGGTTTGGAGGTTGCCCCCTCAAAGTGGCGAAGCTATTAAAATTGCATATTGAGATCATTATTCTGGAATATTTTGTTATTTTGTGTTATATTTCTGCTCATGATCTGAATTATACAAGTAATTTCATTACAAGTGGTATCAGAGCTGTGATCTAGGCCAAAATTAGGGCAAAAACCCTAATTTTTTGTTTCCACCATATATTGCGAAAAAATCGAACTAGTGGGAGATATTTTTACCGAGTTGTGAAACATGTCAAGTAAGGTTCCTGAAAATTTCAGACTTTTTAATTCATTTTTCAAAATTTATTAAGAATTTGTTTTTTTCATAAAATCACTCCCTAGGGTGCAAATTGTGGAATTTTTTCAAATTTGTTACATTTTCGAAAGGAAAACAAAATTTATTTGGGTTTTTTTCTTCAAGTTTTTTTATATTTTTCCAAAATTCCTATCGAAATATGAAACCCTAAAATTTGATCGTGATCCCTAAATCCTAC
This sequence comes from Taxus wallichiana var. yunnanensis, assembly GCA_018340775.1. NCBI lineage: Eukaryota > Viridiplantae > Streptophyta > Pinopsida > Cupressales > Taxaceae > Taxus > Taxus wallichiana. The sequence continues at coordinate 109,394,602 of CM031243.1, forward strand.
TATTTTGGGGCATCATGGTGGGGCCTTCCACAAGAGGAAAAAAATCTCATCACTCCGGGTAGAACACTAGAAAAGGATGAGATAGTATTTGAGGAGTTGGAGACAGAAGATATAACTATAGATTCCTCAGGGTTAGGGTTTACTTCAACAAACCATAAAGTAATCCAACTTGAGTTTAACCTGAGAGACTTCGAATCTAGGGTGGCCAAAGCAAAGAAGATGTGGATAGGATTGGACAAAGATTGGAGGATTTCATGCAAAAATTCAGTACGCATATGATGGTTAATCATACTTATGTCAATCAAGTTGGATCCTTAGGTCAACATAATAGACACATGAGCCAGATTGGTTCTTCGAGTGTGCACAATCTAAATACGAGCACTATGTAGGCCTGTACTATGTTTCCAAAAGTGGATATGCACAAGTTTAATGGAAAGTATCAACTCAATTGGATCAACCAAATGGAGAATTTCTTTGAACTACATCATATTCCATCAGGACAAAAGGTGACCATGGCAGCTTTGTATCTTGAACTTGACCAATTCATCTGTATCAATGGTTATGTGCTCAAAGGAAGAAGAGTGGTCTCAATGTTACATGGACAGTCTTCACTGAAGAGTTGTAATTACACTACAGGTTCCAAAGTGTGTCGAGATAATTACTTCAACCAATTAGATAAGTTGAGATAGACAGGATCTCATTAAGGATTACATTCATCACTTCCAAAACCTTTCTCTGCTGGTGGAAAATATTACTGAAAAGAATCTAAATGACCTTTTTTTGGGGGTCTTAAGGATCACATTGAACATGAGGTGTGTATGTTTAATCCTCATAAGGTTTCTGATTCGATGATTATGGCAAGAAGGGTAGAGGAAAAACTTGTTTCAAGTAGAATACAATATTTCACTTATACCGAGATCGCAACACCTTGGCCCCAACACTCCTCGTCCAGGTTATATTGACACCTCAACAAATTGAAGAAAAAAGAGAGAAAGGGTTATGTTTTAATTGTGACGGTAAATTTGGACCTGGACATAAATGTGCTGAAAAGAAGTTGTTCTACATTGATGGGCCTAGTGAAGATGAAGAGAATAATGAAGATGCAGAGTCAGAGGTCTTGGTTGAGCCAGAGGAGGAGTTAGGATATCCTCACCAATGATCTCATGTCATGCAATTTCAGGTATTAGCACCCCTAGACCCTAAAGTTGGTTGGAATCCTAAAAAAATAGAGGTCATAGTGTTGATTGATTCAAGAAGTACTCACAACTTTATCAATCATAAGTTAGCAGTGCACCTAAATTGTTTCATTTATCCAAATCTCCGAATGTGAAGTAATGATTACGATGGAGGTATCATTATTGTTCGGAAAATGCCATAGCATTAAGATTTCCATGGGATATTACATACTAAATAGTCTCATGTATGCCATTTATATGGGAGGAGCAAACATTGTGTTAGGGGTTCAATGGCTTACCACTTTGGGAACCATTGAGATGAACTTCCAAGACTTGTACATGTGATTTCACTCTGAAGGAAGGAATTTTGAGCTAAGAGGCTTAAGAGCAAAGTATCCACAAATATTAAGTTCTCATCAGATGCACAAAATGCTAAAAAAGGGTGTAGAGGGATTTGTGGCACAACTCTTTTCATTGGAGGCTCATCATTCTAAGGACATTATACCATCAGATATGCAAGCAGTGTTGGATGCACACTCTATTATATTTGAAAATATACAAAAGGTCTTACCTCCAAAGAGAGATCATGATCATGCTATTCAGTTATTACTAGGAATTCAACCGCCTAACATCAGACCTTATAGGTACCCATTTGTGCAAAAGAGTGAAATCGAGAAGATTGTATAAGAGATGTTAGAAGCAGGAATCATCTGCCATAGTTAGAGTGCTTATTCTTCTCCAGTAGTGATAGTACGGAAGAAATATGACATGTGGGGCATGTTTCCTAATTATAGGGAACTTAATAAGTACACAATCAAAGATAAGTTTCCTATTCCTGTGATTGATGATTTTCTTGATGAGTTGCATGGTGTTTTTATTTTACAAAGCTTGATCTTCATTCGGGATACCACCAAATCAGAATCAAGGATGAGGATGTTCATAAAACTACCTTTCAGACACATGAAGGCCATTATGAATTCCTGGTAATGCCTTTTAGAATCACAAATGCACCTTCTACATTTCAAATTTTGATGAATTATATTTTTAAGTCATTCCCGTGGAATTTTTTATTAGTGTTTTTGATGATATATTAATTTATAACAAAACATGTGAGGAACATTTACATCATGTAAATAAGGTTTTGGAAACCCTTGAGCAACATCAACTTTATGCAAAGCCCTCTAATTGTTCTTTTGGACTCAAGGAGGTTGAATATGTAGGTCAAATTATCTCTCATGAAGGGGTTAAAGTGGATCCTAATAAGATCAAATCCATGATGGAGTGGAACGTTCCAAAACCCTAAAGAATCTATGAGGATTTTGGGGCTTACAGGTTATTACCGAAGATTTGTAAGGCATTATAGAAGCATAGCTTCACCTCTCATAGATTTATTAAAGAAGGACTCCTTCCATTAGAGTGAGGATGAAACCAAAGCATTTGAGCAACTAAAGGAGGCCATGTACACCACTCCAAAGATTGGCTACTCCAGATTTTTCCAAACCATTCATTGTTGAATGTGATGCATCAAGGGTGGGTATGGGGGAAGTTCTCATGCAAGTAGGCCATCCTATTTCCTTTTGAGCTATCAATTCAAAGGTAATAATATTTCCAAGACAACTTATGAGAAGGAAATGTTAGCCATATTTCATGCAAAGAAAGCAATGGAGACCATATCTCATAGGAAGACACTTTAAAGTGAAGACAAATCATGATAGTCTGAAATACTTCTTGGAGCAATGTTTATCATCTGAAGAAAAACAAAAATGGGTCTCCAAGATGTTGGGATATGATTTTAAGATTATCTATAAGAAAGGGAAGGAGAATATAGCTACGGATGCACTTTGTCATGCGGAAAGATGACTCAATTGCAACCTTGTTATTTTCCATATACATATTACAAGAAGATTGGATAGATGAGGCAAGGTCCGAATGGAAAAATGACCCAACCACACAAAACCTCATTCATCATCTCCAGAATGATCCAATAATGTCTGAAAAAATTGTTTTTAAAGGGGATCCTTTATGGTACAAAGATAAATTATACCTATGTAATAACTCTACTCTTAAAAATAGGATTATATCTCGAGCTTCACTCTTCTCCAGTAGGGGGGCACTCTGGATTCTTGAAGACTTATCATCGAGTCAAATAAGATTTCTTCTAGGAAGGGCTCAAAGGGGATGTCCAAAACTTGTGGCAGAATGCATGGTTTGTCAGCAAAATAAGGGTGAAACAGTTTGATCCCCAAGTCTTCTACAACCTCTATCTATTCCTAGCCAGTGGTGGGAAGAGGTTTCCATGGACTTTATCACAGGATTGACTAAATCTAACAAAAAAATGTAATCATGGTTGTGGTGGATAGACTCACCAAATATGCTAATTTTTGTGCCTTGCACACCCATTTGTTTGTAAGCACGTAGCAAAAACTTCAAGGACACATTTTAGAAGCTTCATGGGACACCGAAGATTATAGTAAGTGATCAAGACCCTATATTTACTAGTAATTTTTGGACTGATTTATTCTCATGTTTGGGTACTCAGTTAGCTCGTAGCTCTTCTTATCATCCCCAGTCTAATGGGCAAACAGAAGTTATAAATAAGTGTTTGGAGGGATATCTTTGTTGCTTTACGTCCAATAAACAAGCAAGATGGGTCCAATGGTTGGAACTTGCAAAATGGTGGTATAACACTTCCTTCCATACTTCATCTAAAATGTATCCTTTTTTGGCACTCTATGGGTACCATCCACCATCCATCACATCATCATTGAGAGGAAAACCATAGGTTAGAGTAGTAGAAGAACACATTTAGTATCAACAAGAGGTCCTCTCTAGTCTCAAGGATAACTTGGTCATGACACAAAACCGCACGGCAACAAAGTGATCAACATCGCACGAAAAGGCATTTTGACATCGGTGATTGGATTTTTGTGCGGTTACAACAATATAAGCAAATGTATTTGAAACAATAACAAAATGATAACAAAATTTCACTGAATTATTATGGCCCCTATCAAGTGTTGTAGAAGATTGGTACTTTGTACCATACAAATTAGAACTTCCACAATCAACCGAATACATCCAAGATTTCATGTTTCTTTCCTGAAGAAAGTAATTAGAAAGAGAGTATCAGCCCAAACAATGTTACCTGAGCTCAATGAAGAGGGGAGGGTCATCTCAGAACCTAAAGGCATCCTTCAAACACACACTAAAATATTGAGGACATGGGTTATTACTGAGTACCTGGTCAAGTGGAAGAATATGAACAATGAAGATACAACATGGGAAGATATGACATTCCTACAAAGAACACCCAAAGCTTCTCAACATTTGGGACAATGTTGCTTTAAAGGGGAAGGGCATGCTCTGCCCTTAACCTATTACTTGTATTAGGATATGAGTAGCCGACTTGTGGCTTACCATATCATTTTATTATATCATTTATACTTTCTCATGCTTAGTAGGTCGGCCTTGGTAATGGCCATAACATATGAATAGTATATATAGGGGATTATAGGTAGTATTTCATCATCATTGGAGTATTTGAGTATTATTGTATGGTTTGGAGGTTGCCCCCTCAAAGTGGCGAAGCTATTAAAATTACATATTGAGATCATTATTCGGAATATTTTATTATTTTGTGTTATATTTCTACTCATGATTTGAATTATATAAGTAATTTCATTACATTCTTTATTCATATTGTGCTGTCCCACTATTCTTTATTATTTAAAAAATAAGGATGTTTCTAAGGATGTAGAACATGCTTAGTGTGGGGTGATGTTGGGCTCTGAAATATTGGCTAAGTACAAAAGGGCATGCGCATGCAAGACCAGTGAGAAGAAGGGTGCTTAGGGGAAAGCACACAACACAAAGGGATTTAAGAAGGGTTTAAGTGAAACCAGGGTATGCATGGAAAGCAGAACACGGGTTTAAAAATATTTTTCCATATTTGTCATTCTAAAGGAGCTTGAGGAGAAACGTGAAGACCCGACTAGGCATGATGAATAGATAAGGTGATAGCCTGGAACCTTGTAGGTCAACAAAATTATATTCCACACAAGGAATATTCCAAGAAGACATCATTGCAGAGAGTGGAAGGTTTGAAAATGGTTAAGTATTCACCAATGGAGGACCACATCGACACTTGGCACACAATCTATCTTGGAGAGAAGGCATGGTGGTGGGTGTTAATCCTTTAAAGAGATGTTCAAGGATAAACACGGAGAGAATAATAGAAGAGAAGATAGAAGAGGGATGAAGAGATAGAAAAAGACATAATGTAAGAGATAACGAAGACAGAGGGAACAATGCATAAAAAATAAGAAGCAAAGTAATAATGTGCAACAGTAATGTTAGGGTTTAGAGCACGTAGTGCTAAGGGTTGTAAGGGATTCCATAAACCTCTATATGGCACTAGGATCTGTAATAAGGGTTAAAATGGGAAAATTATAGTTAGGATCTCATATGGGGAAGGATTTGCGAGAGTTAGGTCCCTGATCATTTATTGTATATGGTCTAAGATGACCCTTTTGACTGTAATGTGGCTACTTGAACTATGTTAAATCAATATATCTTTGGGTTCAATCTATATATTTTTCTTAAGGGTGTAAACCCTCATGTCATTTGACTTATCATGGCTTAGATCCAGTTTATTATGCTTCTTGCAATGTTCTTTAGCTTTTGTGATGCACTAATGTTAGATCTACTAGTTACATTTTCTACCTCTTTAAATAATTAAATGTACTCCTAATTCTATAAATCATCCTCCATTAATGGCGGAAACTTCTCAAAAATCTCACATAAAGGAGGGGCTCAGTGTTTGCGCGTGCCTTGGGTGAGTGTCTAGTGCCCATTGGGTGATAGCCCAGCACGCTTTGGGGTTAGTAAAGTTATTAAGGGTAAATAAATGACTACATATTGGTTCCATTATCGGACCTCTTTTCAAAGTTGTTGTGAGAATGGTGCGTGATGACAAAGTGCTTGACCTTAGACAATGTTGAAACATGGATTAAAATCATGGAGGATGATTTTTCTCATAGATTTAGTACTGGACCTAAGTTTGATGCATGTAAATGGGTAGAAGAGCATCTATATCATGAGTTGTATGAGACCTTATTTTTTTTCTTTCTAGTGGAGTTGTATGAATGGCTTTCGACGTATGCATCTAGATTGAGCTGGTACTATAGACCTCGCGTATGGACCCAAGATGAGTATCGAGGTCTGCATGATGTTGATCTGACTTGGAAATGTGTTGTTGATCATTGGTGGAGTAGAGTGTTGATGAGTTACACCTTGAGTACATTATTTCTATGTATTCCTGTCCAAAGATTGCTGAGTTTGAGTTTTTAAGAGATCCAAGAGGATCATTCTTGTATGCTATACCTTTAGCTATAAATATCTTGATCATTACACTGAGTTTGGAATAATTTCCTATGGCCAACTAAGATTCTTTTGAGCACTAGGTGAGGAAGCTAGGGTGGAGGAAGATGGAAAACCTTACAGGATGAAAAGAGAGGGAAGAGAGATGACTCAAGTATAATGAAGCTCATGAGAGGGAGTTAGATAGACAATGTGAAGTTACATGAGTGATGGATTTATGGAGGCAGACGTTACGGGAAGGAATTGAGGTTCACGTAAAGGATGTGGAGCTGAGGAATTCTATGCTACCCCATCTTGGAAAGCATGGAAGAGAGACCCCTTAAAATTCTGATGAGAGATCATCACTTGGAGAAAGGAGAGCCATCGATGTGCATCTGAATCTTCCTAGTGACCAACCCCTAGTGCTTAGTTTTCCAAATCTAGAGATAAGTATTGCTAACCTAGTTGGTATTGGTAGAAGTGACCGATCAACACCAAGGAGGTATAACTTTTCATTTGGTACATCTATGGCTGCATAATCATTTCCTATGTTTGGAGGTATATTGTCTGGAATGACATTTTGGGAAAATTACGGTACACAAAGCTTGGGTATCACATTTGGAAGTGGCGTGGGACACACATCTAGTAGTGGTGTAATATCATAGATTGTTGGCACATAGTTCAACGTGACAATGGGGACATAAGGCATGACCACTTCAGACCCTTTCCAACTATGGGAGGTGGATCTAGTGGAATAGGAACTGTGGACTGTGGTGGATCTGGTGGATTTGGTGGATCAGGAGGGATAGGTGCTGGTGGATCTAGTGGATCTAGTGGAGGAACACCGGAGGAAATCAAGGTTCTGGATCGAGGATAAGGACCTCAACCACCTCAGCAAGTATTTTTTGAAATTTCTTTGCACCTACTAGACTACAAAGGTTTTGAGGATGTTGTAGAGCATGCACACAAGTGTGAGATATTATGGCATGAAGGGGATCACTACCCCGAATGAAAGGAAAGTCAGTTTGCAACAACATTACAAGGATGAACACATAGTTGGTATCGGAAGTATGACCCCCACCAAATAGTGGTAGATTACAATGTGTTGCATAATTCCTTCTTAGCTGAGTTTCATATTCTTGAGTTCAAACAAAAGAACATTAGCGTGCTAAAGAGATTCAACAAGGTATGGCAGAGAGTGTGCAGGAATATGAAACACATTTTAAGACTCTCTTATCAAAACTATCTTATGATATTCATCCTTCTTAGCATGCTCAATGGTTTTTGGAGGGTTGATAACAAATTTTAGGAGAGCATTATCACATAATACTTTCATAACCTATGTGAGGTCTTGTAGGCTACCCCCTCACCGAGGCTGCAAAAAGCATAGATACTAGTGTTAGCCCTTTTCTTGAAGCTTAGATTATTGTAATGAAAAATCAGTTGGAGAATATATTTACAAACTCAGCCCATGAGACTCACAAAGGGGCCTATGGTGCATGGATTGTGAGGTGGAGGGGCATACAAAGGAAAATTTTCCTTTGAGATTGGTGCACTACATGACAGTAGACGTGAGATTTTCCATGGAGATCATGATGTAAGTAGGTTTCCACTATCGCAAAGGCGCGATCCATAAGAATATATCTTTCTACTACAATATTTTACATATAATACTCATGAAACTAAGGATTGTAGATTGATTGACCAAATACATGATGCCATTGATATTAATGTGCACTATAACGACATTACAAATTATTCCAAGGATGATGGTCATCACTATGAAGGGCATGGATGGATGGAGGAGCCCATGGAAGAGGATCATGAGGGATTTCAGAGGTTAAGGCAACTACGAAGGTGGATAAAGTGAGTTCCCATGTGGAACTTTTACAATTATGGATCTATGGAGCACTATAAGCATGAATGTCCTGATCTATTGCAATGCTCTTGGTGTGGGAAGAAGAACAAGTATGAGGAATGCATAGAGTTATTTGAACATATGAGATAGAAATATCAAAAGGATAAAGGTGCCAGGGATGGTAAGTGTTAAGAAAGAAGACTCGTAGTGGATGCCAAGAGTGGCATGTGAGGTAGAATTAGAACCTATATTGGTGACGATGTGATTTGAGGCTACATGCGCCAGGGAGATACCAAGGAAGAGACCATTGATTACGAGGAAGAGGTGGTGTATGGGAAGTATCCGACCCTACCCATTAGAAGGAAGTCTATCAAGAGACCATGGATGTAATCAAGAATCTTCAAGGGGAAATTCAATGTCTGAAGGATAAATCCCAAAATTTGGAGCAGAAGAAGAGCGTTGAGGCTCCACAGAAGGATCTAGATGATGTCAAGGAGGTATGCAAAATGTTGAGGAAAGAAAATATCATTCCTCTGTTAGGAGAATGGTTGAGGAATAAGATACCAAGCACTGGAGTAGAGCGTGAGAGGTAGGTTTTGCATGCTAACCTCCCCCACAACATCGACTATGATAAGGAGATTACCTTGAATGCATTTGTTGATGGATGGCTCCTAAGAAACATTCTTGATTAACATGGGTGCGGAAGTCAATGTTCTCACCCTAGATGCCTAGAATCAAATGGGAAGGCCCCCATTACAACCATCTTCAAATGTGTTGTATATGGCCAACAAGATAAAGGTGATGCCCATTGGTGTTTTAAAGGATGTTGATATCACTATCCAAGGGGAAAAATTCACTGGGGACTTCAAAGTCTTAGCGCTTGCTAAGGCAAAAACTTTCTAGCATTACTTGGGTGCCCCTGTGTTATAAGAAAAATGTTGACTTGTGTTTTAATAAGGGGTACATAAGATTTGAGAACAAAGAGGAATGGGTTATCATTCCTTGACAGATGGGAATTCAATGCCCTATATTGAGCCTTTAGGAGAAGAGGACCTAGATAAAATTTACATGTACACTATCTAGGACCCTAAAGTTGTACAACCAACAAAGGAGGGAATTATTCAGTGGGAAGACACTCAATCTATAAGTGATACAACTAGCATGGCATGTGACAATTGGGCACACGAGACATATGAGTTAGTGGGAAGGAAGTTAAGAGGCTCTGTGACAAGGTAGTAAAAGGTGTGCTCAATCAAGCACCTAGGAGGAAAGAAGTTGCCAAGTTATTCTGGAGGAGCCAACCCTGATGTTTTCCTATGAGAAATGGAGACCCAATGGAGAAGTGAGATTAAGAGGAGAAGATGCTCAACTATACCTTACTTGAACACAACATGACATGGTGGGTGACCCATCACGATAGCCTTCTAGAGTGGTGAAAGTGAGAATCACATTCTCTATTAGGTTTTCCCGGAGCAATGCACCTACTATCATACAAGATTATCATGGGAAGGATCTCACCTTGTTCACATGTCCAAGCATGTGAGAAGGCATGGATGGAAGGTGGAAGCATTGCCACCTTCTTTATGGGTGCATAAGTTATACTCCACTTTACAAGGCTATGCACATGCATGGTACATTCACTCGAGATGCGCCATCGTAAAAGAAATTATAGGAGTTGACGGCTGAAATCCTTCAAGCTTTTGAATATCGAAGCACCAAGCCATCGATGGATGAGGCATTACAGGTTGTTAAGCGCCTAACAATGGGAGATAGTGCCATGGTGGAGGATAGAATACTAGAATTATTGGGTGAACTTGGTTTAGAAGCATGCTTTGATGAGGAATAATCAAAGGAGATAAACTTGAGTTGAGCATGCATGCATGGAAAAGAGAAAGGAAAATTGGTCTACGTGATCGATGGTGAAGAAGTGGAGAATTTGGATGTTAACCATACCATGGTACATGTGAAGTAATAAATAGTGCTGATGAGCAAGTGTGTGCCTACCATGAACCCTCAAAACAAAGAAGGTTAACATTATCTCAAACATAACCTAAGGAGGCTACTATTGGGGACTATTGGTCAGAAAAGGAGGTTTCAAAGATCATTGATCTATTGTGTGAGTTTTAGGACTTATTTCTGCATGGGTACCATGAGCTTAAAGGAGTTCACCACTCCTTGGGGAAATGAAAATCAAGCTAAAGGAAGGAGCGTGCCCAATTTAGAAGAGACCTTACCAAATGAACCCAAATTTGCATGTTTGGGTAAAGGAAGAGATAGACAAGATGATCACATCAGAATCATTGAGGCTATTGAGGAATCATAATGGATAATCCCAATGGTTATTAGCATTAAAAAGGATGGGAGGATAAGGATTTATGTTGATTATAGAGATTTGAATGTGGTATGTGTCATTGATCCCTTTCCCACCCCTTTCACCGAATAAATCCTGGAGGGAGTAATGGGTGCGAGATCTATTCCTTCATGGATGGATTCTCGGGTATCATCAAGTTAGAATTGCAAAGGAAGACCAAGAAAAGACAACTTTCACCACTGAATGGGGAATTTTTTCCTACACGGTCATGCCTTTTGACTAAAGAATGTGCCTATTGTGTTTTCATGCATATATGGTCCAAGAATTTCAAGATTTTATCCATAAGTTCCTTCAGTATACCTTGATGATTGGATGGTATATGGATTAGTGAGGGATCATTGTGACAATTTTTGGTTGATGTTCGAGAGATGTCGGTAGTTGCACATATCCCTCAACATCAAGAAATATCTCTTCGCTACTCCATTTGGAACCTTGTTAGGGCATATCATATGTAAGGAAGGTTTGCTAGTGGATCCTACCAAAGTTTCATTATTGTGGGATTGGGGGAGCCTACCAACCAGAGCACAATGCGTGGATTCCTTGGGCATATAGGGTATTACCAAAAATTTATTAAGGGGTATGCCAAAATTTTCATGCCACTGGAGGAATTACTTGAAGAACATATTTATATTCCATTAGGGAGAGGCACAATAGATGGTGTTTGATACATTGAAGAATAAGCTTATCATTGCCCATATTACACTTTCCTTCTTAGGACAAGCCATTCCATGTACATGTTGATGCTTTGGGGATGGAGATTGGGGAAATATTAGCACAACATGGAGAAGGAATTTTTGACCACCCTTGTGTTTTTAGTAGGAAGTTAACACCAACAAAGAAGAACTATACTACTACTGAGTATGAAGCATTTTCCATGATCTACGTGTTGCACAAATTTAGGTAGTATCTATTGGCAAACACCCTTTATCTTCTACATGGACCACATGGCATTGAATTACTTGGTAAATAAACCTATTTTACAAGGGCACATATGCCGTGGGTCATACTGTTTCAAGAGTTTGAGTTTACAGTTGTTTGTAAAACTAGGTAAGAGTAATTTGGGACCTCACCATTTATCAAGGATTGACTCAGGGAGGATGTGTAGAGCATTGAGGATATAATGTCAGATGCACAATATTTATATTGTAGCACACACCCTCTAACTTAGAATATATAGTTGTATTTCTCAAAATGTGTGTGGCACCGGAAGGAATGAGGACTTTGGAAAGAAAGTAGTTAGCGATACACGTCGCACCCTACATGTTAATTGGTGGAGACTTATACAAGCTAGGTTTCATGATGAGGTTTTTTCCATGTGTGTGTGTTAGAGCATGAACATGTTACAATCATGGAGGAAGCACATGGTGGGATTGTAGGAGGGAAACTATGAAGGGAATGAAATTGTGCACAAGATCCTTCTAGCAGGGATTTTTTGGGAAAGCATCTACCAGATTGTATTGAGTTTTGCAAGGCATGTGACCATTTACATTGTCTTGGCAAACCAAGAAGAAGAGATGAGATGCCCTTGAGACCAATAGCTAGTGCATAACCATTTGAGAAATGGGATTGATTTTTTAGGACTGATTTAACCTACCGCACGAAGGAATTATTTGTTCAAGTTATATCATTACATGCACAAATTATCTTACGAGGTGGGAAGAAGCGACACCTATAAGGGATTACACAATGGCAAACATAATCTAGGTTCTTGTGGGAAAATATAATCAACAGATATGGATGTCTTGTTGAGTTTAACAAGTGATAGGGGTACTCATTTCTTGAATGAGACAATTAGAATCTTGTTGGTAGAATTCATGGTAGCCCACCATAAGACTACCCCTTATCACCCCCAAGCTAATGGAACCACTAAGGCATTTAACAAGATACTGAGTCACATACTTGACCAAAATTTGTGATGTGGGAAGGAAGGATTGGGATGATAAAGTTTTTGTGTTATGGTCATACCAAACTACTTATAAAAGACTGAATAAGGCCACACCTTTTCAACTAGTGTTTTGCAGTGGAATTAGTATTACACATTGAATTCATGTTACCATCACTTGAATATAACACATATAGGAGGGATTAGATGATGAACAAGCACTTGAGGAGAGGATTGATAAGTTAATGCAGTTAGATGAGAGGTGGGCCATTTCTCACTGGAGTCAAAAGATAGAAAAATCCAGGCAGAAGGCATGGCATGATAGACACATCAAGAACAAAAAATTTGAGGTTGGGTAGATGGTTCTATTATATGATTCCAAGTTTCTACACCACTCCTGGGAAATTCAAAATCCATTAGATGGGCCCATACATTATATCATATATACTTGATTCAGGAACTTTATAGTTACAAGTGTTGGATGGAACATGGTTACCAAGCCATTTCAATGGGAGTAGGTTGAAGCCCTACTATAAATAATTCTTCCTTGTGTTTGTAAATAAGGCAATATTTCCATTTAGCCTAGGATTTCCTTTAATGTATTTCCTTTCTTTGTGTTTCCTTTCTCGTTGATTTTTCCTTTCTTTTTTTTTTTGTGTGCACGTTGTGCGATGGTATCCATTTATTATTTTTAAAAAAACTATGTGCAAAGGACCATGCATCATTTTTAGGTGGGGTGGAGTGATGTGGAAAAAGTACTTGAAGTTTGGTAGAGAAGTTTTTTTGATGGCCTGGGTTTAAGGATCAAAAGTGCATAGTTTGGAAGAGCACACATATAAAAGGTGAACATAAGGAGTTTGGTGTCAGGAATACTTTACAAAAACCATGTACAAGGGTGAGAAGCATAGGAACAACATGAGGTATGTGATGTCATAAATCAGGGTAAGGACAAAAGAAGTTCCTTTGGTCTTGTAAGCATGTGCGTAAGGATCTTTGTCAACAAGAAGGTTTTTACGTGCCAAAAGTTTATAGAAGTTTGTGTGTGATTGGGTGTGGGGGTAAAATCATTAAAGGTTAGATTTAGAAGAAAAATCTTCCTTTATTGTAAAGGTATGTTGGTAGGTGACATGGAATTTATTATGGAAAAAGGAAAAAAACTATAAGTAGAAGGTCATGGTACATTATTGTTTACCTTGCAATTGTGATATCGAAGATATCTTGCAAACTAGGGCATCCTTGAAGAAAAGTTACATGAAAAAGGGTTGTGAAGATCTGAGTGCATAGCTAGTTTGATTAGCGAACCAGAGTGGAAAATATTTCATGGAAATGAGGGAGAGGGTCGTAGAAGTTTTTGAATCTCACAAGTGAATACGCCATATTTTGTAAAGAAGAGTTTTCTAGGTTAGGGTTCCGTAGGTAGGGCACATGATTAAAGGAATTTTCATGAAAGGGTAAAGTCACATAATTGAGAAGAGCTAGGATCGAAGGAAGAAATAACTTTTAGTGACCCGACAGAGAAATGACACCAAGGAAAGAAACAACCATTTCACTAAAGAAGGGAAAGGGAAAAGGGAAATAAGTTGTTTCCACCAGTTTCAATGAAGAATGGTACATGGAGATGCAATATCCAGATGTCATGTTGCTTTGAAAATAATGTGTGTCTTATGTTAGAAAGATGGTCTTAAGTGACTACAACCATCAAATGAGAACCACAAAGAATGAGATGGCATTGGAACTAGTTTACCCTATAGAAAAAAGGACACCAGATGGAATGCCTATCTACGATGATGAGGTAAAGGTGAAGATGGAGAAGGCCAGGTTATTGCAACTCTATGATTTGCCCTATTTCAGCAAGCCTGAGAGACTATACCAATGGTTAATTTTGTGTGTACATGAAGATCATTTTTACTTTACAAGATGTAGGGTGTGGATAACTCCCCAACTGATCTCTAAATTTGTTGGTCTTACCTATAATGGAGAATCATTTGATGATGACTTGGAAAATAAGGAGGCCATCAAGAATATTTTTTAAGATTATGACTATAAGAAGGGGTCGTGATATTTCAAAATCTCTATGATTTGTGACCATGTAATGAGGATGGCCACACGCTTGGTCACAAAAATAAATGAGCATGAGAGATGGACACAAATCAACAAGGCTTGGTTGAAAATTTTCAAGAATATCTCGGAGGGGACCATCTATAACCTCTCAATGTTTGTAGCAGAAGAAATCATCAATGCCGCGTGCAATGGAGAAAAGATCATGTTTGGTAACATCCTCCTTGCCATTGTCTTTTTGGAGATTGGAGTGATCTATGGGTTAGATAAATTTGTGTGGGAGTACCTAGATAAGAACCCCTCCTCTCGCTAAAACATTTGAGAAGTACACTTGTGACACCATGATGCCCACCACAAGGCGCGCCTAAAACAATGGTATAAATGGATGTGTGATGCATTCAATGTAGATTGGAGGTTACTTGAACTATTACCTATTTTACTGCAACACGAAGCTTAATTCTTCATGTACCAACTTTTATCTAATGGTAGGTTTACTCTAAAAGATGGCACCAAGGGTCCCTGGTGAAAATTTCCATTCTCCTTCATAGCACAATACTTCCAGGCTGAAGTCAATAGATTCAAAGAGGAAAAGAAACTAAGGTTTGACCTTAGCATGGTAGAATAGGATTACCGTGAGCTGCGTAGGACTTTGATATATCTAAAGAAGCATGCATATGTGGAGAATTATGTCTCCCATGACGTACATATGGTGAAGCCAGTAACATTTCTTATTACTTGGGAGGACCACAACAAGGGTATACCTACACATAAGGCCAAAGTATGAGAAGGGTGATTATATTGAAAATGATGTCTCTATCCTAGAAGACCCCACCATAAGGAAGAAGGCCACACCAAGGAAAAGGGAGAGAGGAGGCACTTGAGAAAAAGGCACCAAGTGCACAAAATGCAATCTATAGGTGTGCGGGAGTTAGGTGTAAGGCCAAAACCGACATCACCCACTAATGTGTTGTGGTCCCAAGAAAGGTATAACTAAGCATCCTTCTCCTTTTGATCTAAAATCTCCACTCGGTCTCCATTTATCGTAGGAAAAAATCAGGATCGACTCCCATACAATAACTTAGCAACTTCTTTCCTCCTAGGAACTTTACTAAGCTTGCCTTTGTTACTCTCATTAGAGATCCTCTTAAATACCTTCCGAATAACTCATATGTCTCATGCGCCCAATTGTCACATGCCACACTAGTTGTATCACTTATAGATTCAATGTCTTCCCACTGAATAATGCCTTCTTTTATTGGTTGCAAAATCTTAGGATCCTTGATAGTGTGCACATAAATTTTGTCTAGGTCTTCTTCTCCTAAAGGATCAATATAGGGCACTAACTTCCCATCCGTCAAAATAATGATGAAACACTCTTATTTTTTCTCAAAACTTATATACCCCTTGTTGACACACAAATCAACATTGTTCTTATAGCACTAGGGGTTCCTAAGTAACGTTGGAAATTTGTCTACCTCAACAAGCACTAAGAATTCAAAGTCTCCAATGAATTTAGCCCCTTTGATAGTGATAGTAGAATCTTTAAAACACCAATGGGAATTACCTTTGTCTTGTTAGCCATATACAACACCAATATCAATGACATCATGTATCCGGTTAATCAATCTATAATACTTGGTGTCATGAGTGGTAGAGGTGAAAATATATCAATAACAAGACACATTCTTATGGATAATGTGTTGTAGTAGTGGAAACCTAGTTACATCATGATCTCTATGAAAAATTTCACATTCTACCGTCATGGCACATACCAATCTCTAAGGAAAACTGTCCTTTGTATGCCCCTCTACCTCACAATTTGTGTACCATAGTCCACCGTGAGTCTCATGGGTGAGTTTGTAGACAACTTCTCCAGCTATTTTTTCCATTGTAGTAATATGAGCTTCAGGAAAAGGACTAACACCGTATCCATGCTTCACATACCCTCGGTGCACAGGGGTAGCCTCCAAGGCCTCACGCAGGTCTATGAAAGTCTTATGTGAAAGCACTCTCATGAAGGGCATTATTAATCCTTGAATAAACCATTAAGCATACTTAGAAGGATGAATATCATAAGAATATTTTGACAAGAGAGTCTTATAGTGCATGGCATACTCCCATACACTCTCGGTTGTACCTTGTGAAATCTCCTTCAATGCACTAATGCTCTTATATTCAAACTCAAGAATATGGAATTCAACTAAGAAGGCATTACACAATGCGGTATAATCTACTACTGTCTAGTGGGGGTCATACTTCTGGTACCAACTATGTATGCACCCTTGCAACATTATTAAAAACTAATTTACCTTTCGCTCTAGGGTATTGATCCCCTTCGCGTGCCATATCAGCTCACATTTATGTACATTCTCTACAACATCCTCAACACCTTTGTAATCTAGCAGATGTAAAGACATTTCAAAGAACACTTGCTGAGGTGGTTGAGGCCCTTGTCCGCCTAATCTAGAACCTAGATTCCCCTCGGTGTTTCCTCCACCACTAGATCCACTAGATCCACCAGTGCATGTTCCTCCTGACCCACCAGATCCTCCAAATCTGCTAGGTCCACTAGGTCCTACTCCACCTAACCCACCAGATCCACCTCCCGTAGCTGGTAAGGTCCTGAAGTGGTCATGCCTTGTGTCCCCACTGTCACGCTAAACTATGTGCCAATAGTCTATGATATTGCACCACTACCAAATGTGTGTCTCGCACTACTTCCAAATGTGATACCCAAGCTTTGTGTACCCATACTTTGTCTAAACATTGTACCAAACAATATGCCTCCAAACACAGAAATGATTGTGCAACCATAGATGTGCCAAATGAAAAGTTATACCTCCTAGGTGCTGACCAATTACTTCCACCAATACCAACTAGGTTGGTAAAACTTATCTATGGATTTGTAAAACTAAGCACTAGGGGTTGGGTACCAAGTGGATTCAGATGTGTGCAAATGACTCTTCTCCTTTCTTCATATGACGAGCTCTCTCTAAAATCGAGGGGGTTTCTCTTCCGCACTTGCTAAGATGGGGTAGCATAGATTGTTTAGGTTTCATGTCCTCCGTGTGAACCTCAAATCCTTCCCACATCATTTGCCTCCATAAATCCATCACTCCCACAAATTCTAACTATCTTGTCAAATCCCTCTCCTGAGCCTTATTATACTTAAGCCATCTCTCTTCCCTCTCCTTTTCAAATTGTAAGGTTTTCCATCTTCCTCCACTCTAGATTCCTTTCCCAAAGTGCTCATAAGAATCTTAGATGGCCATACGAAATGCTTCCAAACTCATTGTAATGATCAGGATCTTTATAGTTGAAGGGGTAGCACACAAGAAAAATCCTTTTGGCTCCCTCAAGAACTCAAACTTAGCAATCTTTGGACAGAATACGTAGTAATCACGTACTCCAATGTATAACTCGTCAACAATCTACTCCACCATTGATCAACAACATGTGTCTAATTTAGATAAGCATCATACAACCTCGATACTCATCTTAGGTCCATACGCGAGATCCATAGTACCACTGATCTAGATACATATGCCAAAATCCATTCATACAACTCCACTGGAAAATAACAAAATAAGGTCTCATATAACTCATGACACAAATGTTTTTCTACCCATTTACATACATCAAACTCAGTTCTAGTACTAAATCTTTGAGAAAACTCATCCTTTATGATTTTAAGCCATACTTTGACACTGTCCAAGGTCAAGCACTCTATCATCACACACCATTCTCACAACAACTTTGAAAAGAGGTCTCACAATCAATAAAACCAATATGTAGTCATTATTTTACCATTAATACTTATTTCTAACCCCAAGCACATCAGCCTATCATCCAACATATGTTGGGCACTCACTCAAGGCATGCACATGCACTAAACACTCCTTTAGGTGAGCTTTACAAGAGATTTCTACCATTAATGGAGGATTATTTACAGAAACAAATTTACATTAAACTACTTTGAAAGGAAGAAGGTATAACTAATAGATCTACACATTAATGCATCACAAAAGCTAAATAACATTGTAAGAGGTACAATAAACTAGATTTGAGCCATGATAAGTCATATAACATGAGGGTTTACACCCATAAATAAGATGTACAAAATAGATCCATGCATATTGATTTAACAGTCTCTGTAGCCATACTACATTTAAAAGGGTCATCTTAGACCATATATATTAAATGAAAGAGACTTAACTCATGTAAGCCTCTCTGATATGAGATCCTAACTATAATTTTTCCCATTATATCCCTTGTTACAGATCCCAGTACCCATACATATGCTTTATGGTATCCCTTACATCCCTCTAACACTAGGTACTCTAAACCCTAACACTATGAACTCTAAACCCTTAGCATTTTTGCAGCACTTCGTTACTCTCCTTCTCTTTCTCTACATTCTCTATGCATTCTCTCTGCATTCCCTTTTTACCTCTATATATTTATTCATGTCTCTGATCTTGACCCAAACACCTCTTTAAATAGGATTATCGACCACCGTCATGACTTCTCTTCTAAGCAGATTATGTGCCAAGTGTTGATGAGGTCCTCCATTGGGGAATGTTGATCCTCTTCACAAACCTTCCACTAATTGTAATGATGTATTTGGGAATATTCCCTTCAGGAATATCCTTTTCTTAACCTCCAAGGTTCCAAGCTGGCACCTTATCCACTCATCATGCCTAGTTGGGTCCTCACATTTTTCCTCAAGTGACTCCATGATGTCGGGTACAGCTAAGTCCTTTAAACCTTTATTTTCCTCACGCCCTCATCCTAGTTTCACTTAAACCCTTCTTAAACCCCTTTTTCTTACACGCTTTTCCCTAAGCACCCTTCTATCTATTGATCCTACACACACGTGCCTCTTGGTACTTAGCCAATATTTTAGGGTCCAACAACATGTGACTATTTTTAGCACCCCTGGAAAGCCTAAAATCGAGATGAAATGCCTTTGAGGCCTATTACTAGTGCAAAGCCTTTTGAGAAGTGGGAAATCAACTTTGTGGTCCTTCTTTCCCCAACTACGTGTAGGATAGGATCGTGCTATATTATAACTTGTACAGATTATCTGATAAGGTGGGTAGAAGCGGTGCCTACAAAGGATTGCACAATAGCTACGGTAGCAAGGTTTCTATGGGAAAATATTATTAGCAGGTATGGATTCCCTTTATTTTAACAAGTGATAGGGGTACTCATTTCCTTAATGATACTATCAGGATATTATTGGATGAATTCATGGTTACACACCATAGGAAAACCCCTTATCACCCTCGGAAAATTGAATCTGAGGCCTTTAACAAGATATTAAGCCATACCTTGACAAAAATTATGATATTGGAAGGTGAGATTGGGATGACAAGTTTGTTTTGGTACTTTAGGCATACTAGACAACCTACAAGAGGTTGAATAAAGAAACACCCTTTTGGTTAGTGTTTTACACAGAGGAAGTTCTCCCCATTGAATTCAAGTTAACTTCTTTATGTTGTACACGTGTATGAGGTCTCATTGATGAATAGGATTTTGAAGAATGTATTGAAAAATTAATGCACATGGATGAGAGGTGCGCCATAGCAAGATGGAGTTAGAAGCAAGAAAAAGCCAAGAATAAAGCATGACATAACAGACACATCAAAGATAAGAAACTTGAGATTGGGAAAATGGTACTTCTATATGATTCAAAGTTTTTGTGCCACCTTGGAAAGCTTAAGGTGCATTGGTTAGGACCATATGTAATCACTCATATACTTGATTCAGGATCTTTCTAGTTAGAACCAATGGATGGAATACTATTTACCTAATTACTTAAATGGGAGTAGGATGAAGCCCTACTATAAATAAGTTTTCTTGGTGTTTGTAATAAGGTACTATTTCCACTTAGATTAGGTTTCCCTTAATGCATTTCCTTTATGTTTCTTTCCTTCATCGTTGTTACACTTTTTCAATTTAGTTCATTGTTTTGTGAAATAAGCATGCTTGCACACCGAAGCTAATTACTATCTAAAGTGTTTCATGCACAGAGTTCCACACATACCCTTAGTGTGGGGTGGTTGGAGAAGGATTACCTAATAGTACTATAAGATGGATCGGGTGCATGATAAAGATAAACTCACAGGTGATTTAGGAAAAAAATCAAGGAAGTTTCTCAAATTATAGACCACGCATAGGGAGATGGACACTCAATATAACATAAAGGAGGTTGTAGCATTTGAGACTACTTGGGAAGAGTCATATTGGATAGGTACTTTGGCACAGGAAAGTGTGGGGAGAGGAGATATATGACAGAGAAGTAGTGGGAACACCAAAAGGTTATGAATGAGATGATAAAATAAGAGGCATGGAAGAAGGGTGCAACGCATGAAGAAGCACGAATGTGAAATTAATGCCACATACGGTGGTAGATGGGAGCAATGAATGTGAAGGATTTTTGAATTTTGTTATAAGAGAGACATTTTCAATGTCATTGTTACCTTGCATTATTGAAGTGAACAAAGTGTGAAGTACGAAGAAGTGTTGAGGATGAAAGATACCCTATAAATCGACGAGCCTAGCCTAGTAGGAATATGAGCACATTGTTGGGAAACATTTAGGAAAAAATCAAGATTCAAGTGGTGATGTGTGTGTGTTGTGAATGGTTCATGTGACTAGGGTTTGGTTCACACTTGTGATAGGAAGAGTCCCAAGGTGATAATTTGGAAGTTGATAGTTCAGGAAGAAGAGATGGCACCATAAAGAGATCCAAATTAAGAAAGAGGTTGATAACACACCGAAGAATGAATGGCTGATATGCTCTATCCAAAAGGAGTGATTGAGGGAGATTATGGAAAACCAAGATAACACAGTGTATAATTTCTAACATTAACTACCAAACTAATAAATTCTTGAAGGATATTGTAATGGAGGTATTTAGAAAGACTAACCAAAGGATGACAGATGGCACTAGGTTTTGGATGCCTCTATTAAAAACTACTTGAAAGCGTAGGGGTCATGTAGATCCTCAAGTTACCATACTTTGGGAAGCCCGAGAAATTATATCAGTGGCTTATGTCATGAGTGCATGAGGGTTTCTTCTACTTCACGGGAAGAAGGATGTGGATTACTACCAAATTTATTAGGAAGGTAACTAGTTGCGCGACTTCAGGAAGGATATTGCGGGTGATTTTTTAGATGATGAGGGGATTGATGTAATAATTGTGACGTACAAGTACAAAAAGGGGGAAAGTGTTTAAAGTGACTAATATTGAGGACATGGCCACAAGGGTTGCAACACAACAAGTTGTTAGCAAGTTGGGTGTCACTGAGCTATGGAATGAAGTAAACTAGTGCTAGTTGCACATAGCGCACAAAATGGCTAATAGACATACTATAATACTATTGGATATATTACATAGATATTGGTGAATAAGGCACATGTCTAGGTAGATAAGGGTGAGAAAATAAATTAGGGCACCATTTTTTTATTAATTATATTTAATGAGATTGGTGTGCTTGATGGGCCAAGGGAGAACGTCTAGGAGTTTCCCTGGAGAACAAATCTCTAGCAAAGAAATTTTTGAAGTATAATTTACATGGAACTATTTCCAATGCATATAAGGAGTTCCTAGAGAAGTGCTTTAGGTGGTCATGTCTTTGAGAATTTGAAGGGGAATTGCGCATCCCGTAGGAACTTCCCACAATATTGGTTGGAGAAGTGAAATTAGCAGTAGACCAACATTTCAAATTAAGGTGCTTCCACATGAAGATGACCGAGAAAATAATTTGGTGTAAGTTAGCCTTTGCTTTCACAGTAAGGTATTTTAAGGATTCGATAAATAAGTTTCATGACACGTACAAACTTCATTTTCACATAGCTAAACTAGACGCATATGTTCATATTCTACATAAGACTTATGTATGGACAAACTGAGAGGCATACATAGAGAAACTTGAGTCAGATTACAATGACATCACCCCGGAGAGCCTATCCATGGGGAAGATTGAACCAACACATGTATATGTATAGTTGAGGTCACGAGTCAAAGAGGGAAAGGTAATCAAAGGTGAGGACATGGCTCTACCAGTCCTCCATAGAAGAAGTAGATGGTGAAAACCTCTAGGTCGATTACAAATTTACCCCCACTCAAGAAAAAAAAAGTGCCTATGGGCTTAGAGAATGTTTTGGAGTAGGAGGAATAAGAAGACAACACTGGATTAGATCATACAAGGATATTTTTATGTAGGAGGTGCACATCCAAGGAAATGGGTTCTGGGACTTTATAGCCAAGAAAAAGATCACCACGGGTCACTCTAGTGAAAAATGAGGAGGAATAGAGGAAGAAGTGCTGGAAGTATATACCGTGAAAGATAATGAGGAGAATAAATCCTCTTAACAAATCATGTGACATGATAATACTACTCCGAGTATGGAGGAAAGGAGAGATGAGCCACTTCGAGTATTGAAATGCAGGGATGAGGATGATATAGGAGAGAAAATAATATATGGGGAGGTTGGCCCAAGTGTAAGCATACAGAGATCTAGTTGAAGATGAAGGAAATGATGGTGAGGATATGGAGATAATTATATGACCTACACAAGGAGATAAAGAAACTGAATAAGGATAGGAAGTTGAGCGAGCACGGGCGTAGAGCCATAGTAGGATATGTGCCCCACCGCACTAGAAGATGTCAAAGAGTGTGCCAATGGGCACAGGGAAGATAATGTGGTAAGGACTCAGAACTTGGGCTACATTGATGACCTAACTAAAATTATTTATTCCCCTTTTAGAGTACTTTTCCTAGGGAGCAGTTGTATGGCTGGGATTGGATGGACCCAAAAATGGCGATAACGCGCACTCACAAATAGTTGTCATGGAGTATGTAGACTCACATGGATGATCCTGAATTTAATGTATGTGAGGATTCATGTGTATCTCAGAGGATGAAAAGGGCACCACATACCTGTCATGTAACCATCAAGCCCACACAATTATTAGATGAACAAGCAAGCAATGCACTTGTCAAGATATCAACAAAAGTCATGTGTCGTAACATTGATAAAGTAATGACTATAAAATCAGTTATAGATGATAGAAGAGATAAGGAGACTGAGATTAAGCAACTAAAAAGGAGTGGGATAAGGGTATGGAATAATTGTAGAATATTTACAAGATGGCCAAGAAAATAGTAGATGAGATTATGGAGAAGAGGCCTTAGTTTCAGGAAAAGGTACCACAAATTTTTTCAACTTCCCTTCATTATTTATGCACCATGGTCAGACTACTTTTGGAGGAAGTACAATGTGCATACTGAGACCTAAATAGGCTATAGAAGAAGAAGAAAGGGCCAAATTTGTAGTTGCAAGGAATATCTCTAGCCATGAGTATATTCTGTAGGCCTTGAAAGATGAATTGAAGAAAATAGATTTAGCATTGGTTACATGTGTAGTGCCCAAATGTAATGATACAAACCAGAATGAAGGTAGAAGAAAATGAATTCCTTCAGGTAGCAAAGAATGAGACACTTGGGCACACAGAAAGGATTACGTTGGTTAATACTAAGCACAATGTGCTTGAAGATTCTAGAAAAACGCATGAGGACAGAATAAAGGTAATAGAGAGGCACATTGCCAAAAAGATGGATGTAATGGAAGGGATGGTCTCCAGTATGGCCAATATTCATAGAATTCTTTAGAATGAAGGTAGTGGGATGACTCTTGATGAGTTAGAAGATGTGGTTGCAGACATCCCAGAAAAAAAAAAGGCTAAGTGATTAGTACACGTTTGAAGAAGTCCAAGATGAATATCCATAGTTGATTCCATTACAAGAGAATAAGGATACCATGTAGGCTAAGTCACTTAAGTCCCGGTAGCCCATTTTTTGTTTTACTCATATTTATTCATTCTTTTATTCATTGTTCTTTTGGAGGGATAAGATTGGGATTACCCATTTCGAGGGTGGAAATCCAGTTTAGTGTGGGGTAATGTTGGGCTGAAAAATATGGCCTAATTTTTGTAAAAAACATAAGGGGTGGGCGCATGAATATAGGGTGCATGGAGTGCACATGAAATTATAGTGAGGTATGGAGCACCTAGGATCATAACTTAGTCATTTTATTGTTAAGGTTGTTTTTAGACAAAGAGTGCAAAGCATGCCATGATGTGGATACTTGTAGTTTACGAAGGATATTTTGGATTTTGCATCAGTTTGAATTCCATGCATAGTCTTAGTCTAATAATAGGATCTATTCTTAGAGCTAGCTAATAGAAGATATATTATTAGCAGTTACATACTTTTGTACATTGATGTAAGGGTGCATGGTTATTATTAGCATGTAGCCTATTTTTGGAAGGTGCATAGGCATTGAAGGGAAAATCCCCATCCCTATATATATATGTATGTATGTATGTATTGTTTTGCACTATTTGAACAATTTTATTTATTGTAGAGTTATGTTGTATATTTTTAGCATGCATGACTATGGAGACTAAATCTTGATGTATAAAGCTTATATGTTTTGTAGTATTAATACAATGGATCTTATTAGTTGGATATTGGTGTTAGATGTGACTAAATATGGCTCTTGCATGGTAAATCTCATTATAATTATTTCTTACTCACTCTTTCATATGGTTAATCTTAGATCTGGTTTATGCATTTTGGTTTAGTTGATTATCTTTTATAATTCTAGACATATACACACTAAATAATGCTAACATTCTAGACAAGCAACTCTAAAGAGGAAACTAGTACCCTTGCACACTTTGGGTGAGCGCTCGCCTCAGGCCGAGTGATGTGCTAATGTTCCTTGGGCTATTTGCATGAATTCTAGGCTACATCGAAATCATGTAGTGAAAGCGAGTTGAAGGCTATTAGGCCTCATGAATCATCCTTGAAAGATGGTGAAGAGGAAGAATAACTAGTAATATAGATGGTTTAGGGATTGATAGAGATGATGAGGTACAAGAAGAGATAATAAGAGGAGAGAAAAAGGAAAATGAAAGAATAAAGAGGGAAGGAAAGAAAATTATGTTTTGCAATAGGAGATCACAGAGTTGAAGCAAGAGGTATCAAAGCTGATGGTTCTTATAGAAATAGAGAGAGAAGAAAAAGGAAAAGAAACAAGGATGGGAATGAAGAAGATATGCAAATGGGCGTTAAATTGCTTATGGAAAAGAGAAAAAAGAGAAGCTAAGGATAAGGATAAGACCAGAAGAAAGAAGATAGAAGAATATTGAAAAGAGAATGGATAAACAAGAAAGAGAGGTGGTTAAAGAGATGGTGTTGATACAGGATAAGAGTGATGAAGAAGAAGTAATAGAAGCATTTTTAGCTTCTCTTGAGGGAGATGAACAAGGTGATGGCCGTGTTTATGCAAAGTGAAAAAGGAAGAAAATTTTAAGAGGGAACAAAATGAAGTGAAGTCAAGAAAAGAAGAACTGGAAAAGGCATCCAAGCCTCTCATTTTTTAATCTAACAATGTGTAGAGATGTGTGTTTGCAAATAAAAAGAATGAGATTGAAGTAGAAGAAGAAAGCAAGAAGATAGAAACCCAAGGACAATAAGAAATAATTGAATCAAAGAGTGCATTTATTTATGAGAGTTAGGAATAGTTAGAGATGGATATAACAGCATTGGAGCATGTTCTATACAAAGAGGAACCACATGGAAAAGATATGGAAATCAAATCTAGGATAGAGAAAGAGCTGCAACAACAAGAGAAGAAGGAAGATGTGATGATTAAAGAAGAAGCCTATGAAGATGAAGACCTCATTAATGAAGAAAAAATGAAGAATGGAAATCAAACAGAACTTAGGACTCAAGCAATTAAGGATGAGGAAGATGAACAAGAAGATCATATTAGGTTTAAGTTGAAGATGAAAATAAATTGGATGAAGAAGAAGGAGAATAAAGAAGTGGATCTCAATCTTTTCTTACCCTTGAGTATGATGCAGGAGCATCAACTCTAGTGTATATAGGATGAAAAATTCCAATTTTGTTTTTTCAAGTATGGTCATGAGTCTTAGAGTTCAATAGGAGTCTAAATATGTTACTATTTTTTATCTTGGCCTTCCTAAATTTAAATTATACACTTTCCCTCCAAAAGTGCAAATTGAGTCTTCAAGGCCATTTTTGGCTTGTCATAGGTGTTTTAAGGGATTCTTGTAGCTTATAAACATTGCAAAAATGATTAATTATCGATACAATTGGTTGTATTAGGTCCTTCCATAAGTTAGAAGTCTTAATTCAATGATAAAGTGTTGTGTCTTGAGGTTTAAAACCAAAAGTTCCAATGTATTTAGAATTAACCATGTAATTAAGAAAGTAATAGGCTTTCATTTGGTGGAAACTGAAAAATAAAAGGTATATGTCTTATGTAATTATTTCTCTATCATTCCATCCGGATGAGGATCGAAGTTTGTAATGTTTCAAGAAGAATGTTGACGGAAATTCAGGATATGACTATTTTTTTGGCATATATATTGACTATGTTGAGCACATGTGAAATGTTTATCGCTATCAAAGTTGGTCAAAAGGTAACTTAAAGCATAGAAAATTCATTTGAGTGAAATTACATGAATTTTGGCAAGATATACTTATATACATATGTGCATTTGTGTGTGCCTCTCTATATTGCATGACTTTGTACAGTCCTTGAATGGTATGACAAGCAAGCATGCATATGTTTCAGTCCTAAATCATAGTGGAGACATAGGATTTAGAAATGTTAAGGTAACTATAGACTTATATTCCATGTATCCCTAGTAAGGGTTTGATATGTGATGCTCTAGTGAAGATTTGTGAAATAAATTGATAAAACATCATTTAGAACACACATTCCATGCCAATCAATCTCATAATAGATAACCATATGCAGCTATAAATGACTCGGTAAATTACCGATCTCTCATTTCATGACTCGGTTTCTAACCGATCTCTCATGTTTGTCTTTAAGTATAGAATACTTTATGTATACTATGTATACTTGGTTTTCCTACCCTATTCCAGGTACTTGAGTGATCTGTTTAAAGAACCTATCTAAATATTTGTTACCAATATTCATCTGACATCATGTTTCTTTAAACTAGGTGACATAGGACAACATGCAACCAGCAGCTTGCGATACTTTGGCCAAATATTTCCAACATATTGTTCATGTTACTATTCCTAGATGACATACTCATCAATTTGGAATACATCCTTCACCTCACTCTATTATTATCTAGAATGGTCTTTACTTGACTTTTCAGTCCACTTGCCCAAGGTTTGACCCTAACCCAAGTTAGCAACATAATTTTTATAGGGAGATGCTCACGATGACTTAGGGTATATGGGCATACTCGACCGACCTAAGTCGACCAAATGTGCCTAGGTACCTAAGTCATTGAAAGCTACTTCCTATTCTAATCATGCTACTAACTTGACCTAGAGAGAAACTAAGTTCAAGTCCAGATGTGTGTAGATCTAGATGAACAAATTACATGGAAGGGTGTTGCCACATGTCAACTACAACATTGTATCCTCGAGAAGCCCTTAGTCTTCTCAAAGGTACATCCTACAAGTTGGCATGTGCCAACATCCATTAGAACTGCTTCATCATGATGTACATACCCCTTGGTGGTCATTAACTCATAATTAAATTTGGATTAAGATTCAGATTACAAACCTTGCAAAACCTAATTCCAACATTCATTAAGTTCTTCTTCCATAATTAATCTGATTAATATTAAGAACTTCATTAACTCATGATTGCTTTTATGTTCATTAACTTGGCATAACAAGCAGTTATCCAAAAATAGGGCAAAAAAAACATCATAAGGTTAGTTTAATATATCTTTACTATTCAAGATGGTGTAGCATCCACATAGGTTCAACTAGAGTAGACTTCATGGAAATGAAGTACAATGATTAACGATCATAAACACCATTCCTTTTGTTTTACATTCTTTTAAAGAGGAAGAGTCTTCCTCTACATGATTAAATGTTAGGGTTATCATACCCTTTTTATCTTTCACAATTCATATAGTTTAATTGTATGTCCAATACACATTCCATAATTATACTATAATTGTTTAGATAGAGAACGACATCTTATGCAACTTAGCAAGTTGCAGCTTAGTAAGGGAGATTGAACTATTCCCTTAATCCAACTTATTAAATGATAATAGTAATAAGTATACAAACAGATTATGAAGAATATCAACAAGATAAATTCCAATTTCCTTCATAAAAAGTACAAGAGAATTCACACAACAATTTGGAGTTCAGTCTCCAAACCTTTCAATTCATCATGATAAAAATATACACTTTACAAGACTATGCATTTTAGGCATACTTGCATGTCAAACAACATTAAGATCATAGAAGAATACAACTTTTCTTTTTCAATACAACTCATGAATGAATCAGAATTCTTTACAAAAGAGCCAGACTTTACATCAGCCAATACATCATAAAAAAATTTTTGCCTTCTTTTATCACTTACGAAGTCCATCTACAAAAATTGCTAGCATGGGTCAGTTCATTGAACTGAGCATGATAAGCACTAAGCATTAAAATGAAATGCATTCCACTAATTGTTCCATTAAAACAACTCTTTTAATGAAACAATTAATGTATCATACAAATAAGCATAAGTAATAACAACCATAAAAGAAGTACAAATAATAAATCAGAATTCACTTTTAAGAAAAGATCATAATATAATCAGCAACTACTACATTATACAGTAAGTATTGTCCCAAACAATTACTTATTTATATCAAACAACAACCCTTGTCATTTAATCATTTCATAATTCTTTCTAAATTTGAAATACAAATTTAACTTTACTATGTAACAAAAAGAGTTACTTTCAAATCAAAACCTTATTGTCATTTTACCAAGTTTCCAGAAATCATGTACAAACAAGTTCATTTCAGCATAGTACATATTTAGGATGATTCATCCTACAACTTAAATAAATAAGAAGAAGAATCAATACGGACTATCCACAATTCACCATTCATCTAAGAGATAGAAATCAGGTTCAAAAAGTACATAACCAATACCTACATAATTGTATCAGTCAAGGAAACCAATAAAAAGATTCACCATTTAAGAGACAACAACCATTAACAAGAATCCCAATCCAATCCGAGAAGGGAGAGAAACAAAATAGTCATCATCTCACTTGCAACCCTTATGTATTATTCTACATTATTGGAGATATCAGTCAGTGATCTGAAACCATACGTTCCATAAAACAAAGTAAGACTTACAAAGGATTATTTCTTACTCATGTCCATCCAGGGAAGGATCATATTTACTATTGAGTGCACAGAGAGGAGTCCATCAAAAACAATTCCTAATGATGCATGACTCAGCCATTCAAAATAGTCAGACAAGAAATGATTACATTTTCCTTTCTACAGATCAGACTCATTGTACACTTCCCAAATCGACATGACAATTGATTCTATACAAATTAGCTGAGATCAAGAAAGATCAAATGGGGATGGTTTGGTTTTCCCCTATACCAAAAATGATAGTCCCAAAAGTTTCCTAAACATTCTACTATTCCCAAGAACTTTCCACAGTCAACTAGTAACAAGTTTAATTAAACAACCACAAAGAAGTAACCGGTTCTGGAGAGTGAGTTCTCATTACCTCATCCAAGATCAAAAGGGTAGAGAGACAAACTCAAGAAGTCAAACAGGCCTAGGATGGTAAACACTCTAACAACATGGAGAGAGTCGATCTATAGAGTAGTTCGAGAAAAAACAGAACTTAACTTCCCAAAAGTTAAAGGAAACTCAATAGAAAGGATCCAACCTAGAATTCATTCACCATTGTTTTATCAATTGAATTCCAAATCCCATTTAAAACCTAGAAGTTCTTTTGAAAGTTCCAAAGAGAATACAAAACCAAACATGAAGTTTAAAGAAAACATTACTTCTATTTTCCTTACGAACTCAAACCGTATCAGTAACATCAAATACCAACACTAACCTAGTTCATATACAAATAGAAATCTAGGATGCATACAATGCCATAATCCACATTCATCTATTCATCTTTGTTTTAACACAAGTTCAGTTCATACTATAGAGTAAAGTATACAATACAGTCCCAAGTAGAAGTACTAAATCTTAACAAAACAAGATATAGTTTAAAAGTATTTCAACTCCTTTTTCTTTTAAAAACCAAAATCCATTCAAAAGGATCTGATAGAGAATACAAAAACCAACACTAAGTTTAAAGTCAAACAAAGTTCTTTATTCCTCCCACAAATTCAAATGTAATAAAATGATTCCAACTACTAAGTGCTTTCACATCCATCTAAAACATAAAGATCGAGGTAAAAAGAAGTTCATAAAAGGGTAATTCAAAAAACACAAGTTGAAGTAAATAAAAAACAAACACTTCCAAATAATTCAAAACCCATAATAATTAGCTCAAAATGAGTTCAAATTCATAAGGATAAGTAAACAATACAATCCCAAAGAAGTACTATATCCTCACAAAAACAAGATACAATTTTATAAAAGGATATTCACCTATCTTTCAAAACAATCAAAGACATTCAGTTAAAATAACACGGGTTACCCAGAACAGAGGGAAACAAGATATCCTTACATGTTTTCATGCAAGTTCATGTTCAAAGAAAATAGTACAGACAGAAAGTACTACAACTTTTTCAAACTCAAAGATGCATCAAAGAGAAGATTTCTAAAAAGAGACTTCCAGTTCAAACTCAAACCAAAAACCATTTACTCAAGCTCTTTTCTAGGAAGACAGTCCAAAATGCAAATTCTAATCAAAACACAAAAGTCTCAAAAGTTCTATATGCATTTCACCATTGAACTTACTCAGAGAGAAAAAACCAAAAAACTAATATTATCATGCAATGGATTCATATCCAAAAATCACAGAGATTCCATCAACATGAAGTAAATAACTAGAAACAAAGATAGATAACCATATATCTCAAGAGAGCAGAGTTATTTTAATGAAACATTTAGAGAAAAGAAAGAAATCTTAATGGGTAGAGCCTATCATGCCTGATAGTGCTTCTGCCAATTCAAGGAGACTTCCAGCCAAGCTTCCAACTCTTCTTCTCCTCCAAGAAAGATCAACAACAAAACATCTCTTTCCCCAATGCCTCATATACTTTCCTTGAATCAAAATAGACCAGGGAAACCAAAAATAGCCACAAAGTGAAAATCAAACTACTTGGTTTGAAGAACCAGATAGCTCCATGTAGAAAAAAATCACAAAGCATGCAAGACCAAACAACCTCCAAAAATCCACCCACATTGTTTCCAAGATGGTTTTCTCAAAAATCAAGATTCATTAATGCCATTTACTCTCACATTCCCACCTATCTCTCCATGCCACCACCATCCAGAATTGGTGAATCCTAATTCAAATTTTGCATGCATTGATAACTTTAGTGAAGACTCCACGTAGGTTCTACCAACTTTTCATGCTTCCACCTAATCTGGCAGTTCATTGGCATTTAATACAAAAATCAAATCTCATAAATAGCTTAGGAACCACCACCTAGCCTCCCATTTTCCATATGACCCTTAGGTCCCCTTTCCACACTTCATTAGTTTAGGATAGGTACCATTAGCTTAGGATAAGACCTTAGGCTAGTTTAGAAATAATAACCTTAGGTTTAAAAACATTTCAATAAGTAATTTCCACCTTAGGTTAGGTCATAACTCACAACCATATAGCATTAGGTATTAGATTAGAAAAATACCTAGCATCACCTTAGGTGGTTCCCTCAATTTAGAACATGCAACTTAGGAAAGGATGTTGTCCCGAATATAGTAGACATAGCTAGAAAAATAGATACATCTACCTTAGTTTAGAATCCCGTTAGGATAGATCTCTTAGGTCTAGGACTTAGATTGTTCCTCAATAGTCCTAAGTAGGCCTCATTTCACTTAATGCCATAAGCATCCCACTGAGATCAATCAAGAAGATCCGAGCACAAAACATACAACAGAATGCAGCATGATCTTACAAGACAATAAAGAATTTGTAAACATACAAAAGTTCAGTCCATTATCTCTCAACCTCTGAATGTCAGTTTACCATTCAGACTAGGTAAGGAGATTTAAAACATTCCTTGGATCAATGGAATTGATCCAAGGATGAGTCAGTTAATAGAGATAAGTTTGCAACCATTATTACCAAATGTGAAAATGGATTCTTTGCAAACCATATCATTTCAGTCTAATGAATCCAAGAGCAGAAATGATTTATCCATGGCAAGCATGATCTTCAACAATCAAAGGAACACACCTCATTCAAGAAAATCACATGTCAATGCTTGTAATGCAAAAGAGAAATATAACAGTTTGTCAAAGGTGTTACATACTTCCCTCCTAAAAAGAATCATCATCCCGATGATTATCTTATTTTGACCATTTGCATTAAGGACAATCAATTTATTCACTTTCTTATCATATGTTTGCAACAATATCAGAATTTTAAAGTTCCAAAATCAACATTCACATAGTTGTTTATTTAAAATAAATAGTTATCTACCCAAAACTGGTAGACTTATTGTCATATAAAGATAAAATCACAAATTTTTATCAGTCATCAGAATCAATTCTGTTCAAATAAATATGGAAAAGTAGTTTTCATATCTTCCATATTTTCCTAGGTTGCACTTTCTTCGTTAAACTGGTCCCACTTGGACCTTACATTGACTTATTTCATGATTTCTTAAATGCAATTGGTGAGTTTCCAACACTCGTATGGGTTTAACCATGATTATTCCTGGGTCTTGGACCTACAAGGAATTCCAATTTAACACATGTGATAAATCTGAAACGTATTTCTTAAGCAAAGAAATATGGAAAACATCATGCATTCATGACAAAGTAGGAGGTAATGCTAAATGGTAAGCTACATGGTTGATTACTTCAACTATTTCAAAAGGTCCCACGTAATGAGGTGATAACTTGGTAGCCTTGCCAAAAGTTATAGAACTCTTTTTCGGTTTAACCCAAAGAAAGACCTTCTCACCAAGTTCAAATTTCCTATCAACCCACTTTAAATCAGCATAACTCTTTTACCTATCTATTGCTTCTTTCAAGCATTCACGAATCATTTTAACTTGTTGTTCCATTTCCATAAGGATTTCAGGTCCAATTACCTCTCTATCCTCAATGTTGTCCCAACTAATGGGGGTTCTACATTTTCTTCCGTATAGTGCTTCGAAAGGTGCCATCTTAAGAGAGGCATGATATGTGTTATTGTAAGCAAACTCAACTAGTGGAAGGTACTCTTCCCATTTATATTGTTGATCCATACAATACATTCATAACATATCCTCTAAAACTTGATTAACTCTTTCAGTCTGTCCATCCATTTCGGATGATACGCAGAACTAAAATTCAGCTTAGTTCCTAGAGCTTGCATTAAGTGTTTTCCAAAACCTTGAAGTCATTCTAGGATCTCTATCAGATATGATTAATTTAGGTACTCCATGTAATCTGAAAATTTCATGTACAAACCTCTTTTCCAAAATAGGAGAATCATCCTTCAGATTACCAACAATAAAATGTGCTACTTTTGTTAGTTTATCAACAACTACCAAAATAACATCATGTTTATTTCTTGACATAGGCAACCCTTGTACAAAATCCATGCTTATTACTTGCCATTTGTATTGTGGTATGCTATGAGGATATAATAAACTAGCTGGATGCATATGTTCAACTTTAACACGTTGACATTCCAAACAATGTGTCACAAAATCAATAACGTCCTTTTTCATCCCTTTCCAGAAATATTGTTGTCTTATATCAGCAAGCATCTTTGTAATACCTAGGTGTCCAGAGAAAGGTGAATTGTGAAATTCTACTAACAATTTCTTTCTTAAATCATTTAGTGAAGGTATGTATACTCTTTTTTTCAAATCTTAAGATTCCTTCATTGTCAAAGTGAAAACCTTTATATCTCACATCATTTGGATCTACAACAAGCACTTGTTTTTACTTGCTTTGAAAGTAAGAATCAAATTCCATAACACTTTTTACTTCATCCTTAAACTGAGTTCTCAATGTTATAAGAGCATAAATGTGCTTCCTATGACTTAGAGCATCAACTACTCTATTTTCCTTACCTTTAATGTAATTTATGTCAAAATCATATTGAGACAAAAACTCTAACCATCTTCATTGTCTTGCATTTAGATTTGGCTGAGTGAAAATATACTTCAGCCCAAGATGATCAATTTTTAATTCAAAAGGTTTACCAAGCAGATAATGCCTCCAAACTTGTAGTGCATGAACAATGGCAACAAGCTCTAAATCATGTGGAGCATAATTCAACTCATGTAACTTTAGTTTTCTACTTTTGTAAGCTATGACATGATCATTTTGTAACAAAATACCTCCTAGACCTTCCCCGAGATGCATCCATTACAATAGTAAAGTCTCCATTAGGGTCTAGTACCACTAGAATAGGTGTTGATGTTAACTGATCCTTCAAAGTTCTGAATGCAGATTCACATTTCTCATTCCAAACAAACTTCTTATCCTTTTTCTATAATGAAGTTATTGGTGCAACCACTTTAGAAAAATCTTTTACAAATTTTCTATAGTAACCAACAAGACCCATGAAGCTTCTAACTTCATGTACATTCTTTGGTGCAGGCCACTCAGTTATAGCTACAATTTTAGAAGGATCTACAACAATTCCATTCTTACTTATTACATGTCCCAAATAGTGCACTTTTGTGTCATAGAAAGAACATTTAGATAGCTTACCATATAACCATCTCTTTCTCAAAATTTCCAAAACTATCTTCAAATGCTCATGGTGTTCCTCAATACTTTTAGAATATATGAGAATGTCATCCAAGAATACAAGCACAAATTTGTCCAAGTATTCTTGAAAGATATTATTCATTAAATTCATAAAAGTTGCAGGTGCATTTGTTAATCCAAAAGGTAAAACTGTGAACTCATAATGTCCATACCTTGTTCTAAAAGTTGTTTTATGAATGTCCTCATCCTTAATCCATAATTGATGATATCCAGATCAAAGATCTATCTTAGAATATATTGATGCTCCACACATCTGATCAAATAGATCATCAATTCTAGGGAGTGGATATCTATTCTTGATTGTTTCTTTGTTTAACATTCTGTAATCAATGCACAATCTAAGTGTTTCATCTTTCTTTTTCACAAAAATTACCGGTGCTCCCCAAGGTGAAACACTCGGTCTAATCAAACCTTTAGAAAAAATTTCTTGCAATTGTGCCTTAAGCTCTACTAATTCTATAGTAGTCATTCGATATGGTGCCTTAGAAATAGGCTCGGTTCCAGGCTTGATTTCAATTGTGAAGTCAAATTCCCTTTTGGGTGGAAGACCTAGTAACTCTTCCAAAAACACATCACTTGTAGTTTCATAACATAGTGGATATCATTCCATGACATCATTGTTCTCCTCAAGCAGATTCTAAAATCTTTACTGCATATAAGGTACAACCTTTATTTTTGGCCTTTTTAAGTTGCATATAGTGACAGTTTCCTAACAGAAATCTCACGTTTCACACCCTGAATCTCTTTGTTTTTTTCTATAGGTCATCTAAACAACTAATATGTTTTTCAAAATAGTCCACTTTTTCTTTATGTTCAGCTAACCAATTAACACCTATGATTACATCATAAGACCCCAAAGGTGCAACATAAAGATCAACTTCAATGGAAAAACTAGGTAAGTCAAGGACTTGCTCCAAAAACACATACTAACTTGTATGAACAACATTGTTTCCATAATGTACAGTCCATGTTTTATCCATGTTTCCAGATTTTATTTTTAGTTTTGATGCTAATTTACTAGAAATAAAACATTCAGTAGCTCCGGTATCAAAAAGAATAGTTATAGGTATGCCAAATAACTTACCCAAAACTTCTATGGGTGTGGCCTATTTTTCAACTTGCTTGTCAGCTACTGCAGCATGTATCTTGTGTTGTTGATTATGATCATCCTTTTTCAAAGGACATTGATTTGCATAATGATCTTTTCCATAGTTATAACAGCCTCCTACAGGTCCCTTTCTAGGCTCATTTATTTCCATCCTTAGAGTTATCATTCTAACCTCCATAGGACTTATATCATTATTATTATTCTTGACAAAAAGTTGTTTTGTGCATTTCCAGTAGACTTATTTGTTGTTGTTTTCTTATTATTATCAGCTGAAAAACTTACTTTTCATTCCAAATTTCTTCCATGGTCCTTTCTTAGGTGCAAGAGATGATGAAGAGGAGTTGGGGACTTTCTTCCTTACTTCCTCTTTATGAGCAGAAATTGCCTTTAATTTTTGTTCCTGCCTTATGGATTTTTCAACAACCCCTTCCATCGTGGTTGGGTGTGAACATCCACCTCTCCTCCTATAATGGGATTCAATCCCATGATGAATTTTGTATCCTAAACTTCTCATCAGTTTGATATTGAGGTACATACTTAAGGAGTTTAGTAAACCACTCCCAATACTCAGTTATAATTAGCTTTCCTTGAGCTAAGTTCTAGAATTCAGTCATTTTCTTATCATAATAAAGTTGTGGTAGCCAACATTTGCCTAAAGTAACCTTTAAATTGATCCCAAGTAATATTAGTTTCATCAATATTCAACTCATCCTTATGGTTGTCCCACCATGAAGATGCCTCATGGGAAAGCTGATATGCTCCCCAGATTGCCTTTGTTTCTTCCGAGAAATTCCTTATTGCAAAGTACTTCTCCATTTCACTGAGCCAATTCTCAGCTCCATCTCCTAATGTGGTGCCATCAAACTTGGGTGGACTTATCCTTTTTATATCATTAGTGAGTTCAGCTGCCAGCCTAGCCTTTTTGTTTTCAGGCTGATCAGGTATGTTCACATTGTTATTATCAACACCTAAATTGGTGTTGTCCTCAGGAGGTGGTTGATTATTATTACCAACATCTTCTTCCTCCTCATTTCCCATTACTTGTTGTTCAAGTACAACCAAATGATCCCTTGTGTCCAATAGGGCAACAAGGATCTCATCAAGTTTTTGGGTAGTTGTTGCTCCTTCCTCAGGTGGAGGATTATTTGCAACATTTCCTCTTGTTCTAACCATTTTTGTTAACAAGAAAATTTAAGTTTTATCAGATTATGGACACAATAGGTCCAAGAGCTGCAACCTTTAATTTGATACCAAGATGTAACATTCCCATTTTAGACTTTAGAAACAAGGGAATTTTTTTACACAATGTTCTCTATTCTAAATAAAACATCATTTAGAACACACATTCCATGCCAATCAATCTCATAATAGATAACCATATGTAGTTGTAAATGACTCGGTAAATTACCGATCTCATTTCATGACTCGGTTTCTAACCGATCTCTCATGTTTGTCTTTAAGTATAGAATACTTTATGTATACTACGTATACTTGGTTTTCCTACCCTATTTCAGAGTACTTGAGTGATATATTTAAAGAACCTATCTAAATATTTGTTACCAATATTCATCTGACATCATGTTTCTTTAAACTAGGTGACATAGGACAACATGTAACCAACAACTTGCGATACTTTGGCCAAAGATTTCCAACATATTATTCATGTTACTATTCCTAGATGACATACTCATCAATTTGGAATACATCCTTCACCTCACTCTATTGTTATCTAGAATGGTCTTTACTGACTTCTTGTCAGTCCACTTGCCCAAGGTTTGACCCTAACCCAAGTTAGTGACATAATTTGTTATAGGTAGATGCTCACGATGACTTAGGGTATATGGGCATACTCAACCGACCTAAGTCGACCAAATGTGCCTAGGTACCCTGAGTCATTGAAAAGCTACTTCCTATTCTAATCATGCTACTAACTTGACCTAGAGAGAAACTAAGTTCAAGTCCAGATGTGTGTAGATCTAGATGAACAAATTATGGAAGGGTGTTGCCACATGTCAACTGCAACATTGTATCCTCGAGAAGCCCTTAGTCTTCTCAAAGGTATAGTCCTGTAGTTGGCATGTGTGCCAACATCCGTTAGAACTACTTCATCATGATGTACATACCCCTTGGTGGTCATTAACTCATAATTAAATTTGGATTAAGATTCAGATTACAACAACCTTGCAAAACCCTAATTCCAACATTCATTAAGTTCTTCTTCCATAATTAATCTGATTAATATTAAGAACTTCATTAACTCATGATTGCTTTTATGTTTATTAACTCGCATAACAAGCAGTTATCCAAAAATAGGGCAGCAAACATCATAAGGTTAGTTTAATATATCTTTACTGTTCAAGATGGTGTAGCGTCCACATAGGTTCAGCTAGAGTAGACTTCATGGAAATGAAGTACAATGATTAATGATCATAAACACCATTCCTTTTATTTTACATTCTTTTGAAAGAGGAAGAGTCTTCCTCTACATGATTAAATGTTAGGGTTATCATACCCTTTTTATCTTTCACAATTCATATAGTTTAATTGTATGTCCAATACACATTCCATAATTATACTATAATTGTTTAGATAGAGAATGACATCTTATGCAACTTAGCAAGTTGCATCTTAGTAAGGGAGATTGAACTATTCCCTTAATCCAACTTATTAAATGATAACAATAATAAGTATACAAATAGTTATGAAGAATATCAACAAGATAAATTCCAATTTCCTTCATAAAAAGTACAAGAGAATTCACACAACAATTTGGAGTCAGTCTCCAAACCTTTCAATTCATCATGATAAAAATATACACTTTACAAGACTATGCATTTCAGGCATACTTGCATGTCAAACAACATTAAGATCATAGAAGAATACAACTTTTCTTTTTCAATACAACTCATGAATGAATCAGAATTCTTTACAAAAGAGCCATAGACTTTACATCACCAATACATCATAAAAAAATTTGCCTTCTTTTATCACTTACGAAGTCCATCTACAAAAATTTATAGCATGGGTTCAGTTCATTGAACTGAGCATGATAAGCACTAAGCATTAAAATGAAGTGCATTCCACTAATTATTCCATTAAAACAACTCTGCTTTAATGAAACAATTAATGTATCATACAAATAAGCATAAGTAATAACAACCATAAAATAAGTACAAATAATAAATCAAAATTCACTTTTAAGAAAATATCATAATATAATCAAAAACTACTGCATTATACCATGTAAGTATTGTCCCAAACAATTACTTATTTATATCAAACAACAACCCTTGTCGTTTAATCATTTCATAATTCTTTCTGAATTTGAAATACAAAATTTAACTTTACTATGTAACAAAAAGAGTTACTTTCATAATCAAAGACCTTATTGTCATTTTACCAAGTTTCCAGAATCATGTATAGACAAGTTCATTTCAGCATAGTACATATTTAGGATGATTCATCCTACAACTTAAATAAATAAGAAGAAGAATCAATACGGACTATCCACATTCACCATTCATCTAAGAGATAGAAATTAGGTTCAGAAAGTACATAACTAAGTACCTACATAATTGTATCAGTCAAGGGGACTAATAAAATGATTCACCATGCAAGAGACAACAACCATTAACAAGAATCCCAAACCAATCCGAGAAGGGAGAGAAACAAAACAATCATCATCTCACTTGCAACTCTTATGTAATATTCTACATTATTGGAGATATCAGTTAGTGGCCATACATTCCATAAAACAAGGTAAGCCTTATGAAAGGATTATTTCTTACTCATGTCCATCCAGGAATGGATCATACTTACTATTGAGTGCACAGAGGAGTCCCTCATAAATAATTTCCTAATAATGCATGACTCAGCCAATCAAAATAGTCAGACAAGAATTGATTACATTTTCCCTTCTACAGATAGGCTCAGTTGTACACTTCCCAAATCGACATGACAATTGATTCTATACAAATTATCCAAGATCAAGAAAGATAAAATGGGGATGGTTTGGTTTTCCCTTGTACCAAAATTGACAATCCCAAAAGTTACCTGAACATTCTACTATTCCCAAGAACTTTCCACAATCAACTAGTAACAAGTTTTATTAAACAACCACAAAGAAGCAACTGGTTCTTGTAACACCCTGAACTGTTGTTACTTTCTCCTGAGCATACAAGTGTTGATATGTGATTTCTTGTAAAAGGATGTGTTCCTCGATTTAGAAATCATGCTTGATATGTACTGTAATTTCTTTGCAGATTTCAGATCTTGACTGAGTCGAAATATGATTAGACTCTTTTATTTATTTCATTTTGCATCTGAGTTTAATCTGATCTCGGAATGAATTATAGAGTTATCCATCTATAATACCTAGTCTTGGATCAGTGGAATTGATCCAAGTATTGCTTTAAGTTTGTTCATGATGAATTAAAAATTACAGACCTTGAACAGGTTGCAAGGTCTAGAAGCATTTAATAAGCTAGTCAAGAGTATGACTCAGGCTGATCAAGTGAAATGAATTGGTTCCCGATATGGAAGTATATCTGGAAGGTCTCGATTGTGGACCAGGTAATAATTCGGTTACATACGATTCTGCAGCCTAAGGCAGAACAGGAGCTAAACCTGTTCGAAGACGTATGATGTAGGTCTTTTTCTGAGTGTACGAAAGGTAGACCTAACTGGAATTATTATTGGTTAGTAACCTAAAACTAAACCTAACCTAGGGGTTAGATTAGTGTTAATCTAACCTAGACCTAGGCTAAGTACTAATGTCCTAAGTTAGTATCTATGTTATGGAAGTTAGATTAGGTGTTATCCTAAATTCTAACCTAAGATACTAACCTAACTATGAGCAAGAATGTAAAGGGGCCTATGGAGGGGTGCGAACCATGGGCGGCATTTTCTATGTCATTAAATGCTAAGGATAAGTATGAGGGACAGGTCTTGGCGGAAGTTTAAGCAACAACTAACCTAAGCCGACGTGGCAGGTCGCCAAAACTGGAAATGAACTTGAGATTTCATTTGTTTGTCGCCAACTTTGGCGGTCGGTGGCAGTGGAGTTTGAGTGGGAAAGTTGGTGTAAATGCATTCAATGTGCTCGGTAGTCGAGCTCGGAACTCGCGTGAAGGCATGCAAACTGGGAAGTTGTTGGTTTGTTTGGCTTATCGCGATTTTCGGTTTTCCTTCTGCCTGTTCACTGGTTCTTCGCACCAGTCATCTTTGTGTTGCATGGCGAACATGAGGATATCTAGCTCTTTTCTCTGGCAAGGAAAGTATATATGTTTTGGAGATAGCAAAATTTTGTTGGTCGCTCTAACTTGGAAAAGGAAAAGGAAGTCTGAGCTCTTCCAGTGGTCTGCTTCGGAAATTTGAGCAAAAATCCAGGCATGTTAGGCCCTAACCTTTAAAAATCTTGCTGTCTTTCAAGTGATTTCATTAGAACAACTCTGTTCAAATGTTTTGAGGAAATTGATGATTTTTCTATAGTTGTCTTGTGTGATTTTTGCACTGTAACTTCATGCTGGAATGACTTATCATTTATCCCTTGATGGGTGTTTATTATTTTCGAACTGTGACTTTATTTCTTTGTGTTGCATATTGGCTTAAATATGCGTGATATATGAAAGTATAAATGCTCGGCCTGATTCGGCGAGAGCCCATAAATTATTCTGTGATGGGTATAGGTCAGGTCATTTGTTATAGCCGTCGATGCTTGTTGTAATCTTGTCGGAAGGGATATTGATGAACATTGTTTGATTGTTCGATTAATGGACCTTTTTCTTTTATAAGCTCTGTCATTGGCTGTTATCCAAAGGGTAAATATGGATTCTGGTTGGGTTTCGTATAAAATTTTATAGTTATTATGAAAGGAAACTCTCTGTGTTACAGAATTCTTTTACGACCTAGCTGGAGTTGTATTTCTCTTTGCATGGAGGTTATGGGGACTCAACCCATTTATAGTATAGATATATATACTTATGATTACTACATTTAAACGACTCTTGGAGTCCTCTGAATGAATCGTATATTACGATCCACTGTAGAAGAAATAGTTACATCTTTGCATATTGATAATTGAATTACGTGGAAGTCTTGTAGAAGTAACAGGTCATGCGACCTTACTTATTGTAATAAATTTTGGTACAGACTCCCTGGGTATGCATTTACGTTTCTTCTGTGTAAGCTTGTTCGGGAATTTTGACGAGGCTCAGTTGAATCCCTTGTTATGAAAATCGGTATTTGATTTGCTTACACTTGATTTTTGTCGAATGCTTACCATAGTTGGCATAGAGTGATTTATTAACTATTTTTATCTTATACTGTTGTTGGGTTCCGTGGTTATGGGTATAAACCCGTTAACAGTATGAAATGTATATATAGAGATTCATATTTGTTTTAATCTGAACGACTCTGTGGAGTCGATTGAATGATTTATATAATTGAATCACTGTTCAAGGTTGAATATAATTGAATATTGGTAATTGTTGTTCCAGCGACTTAAGGGAATAATATGTATTTCAATCTCTGTAATTTCGTAAGAATACCTTCGTGTCACAAGGATTTTGTGGTACAGATTCTTTTGGTATATTTTTACGTCTTCAATCTGTGCAAATTTGTGTAAAAGATTGGCAAGGGTTCAGTCGGATTCCTTGTTTTGAAATCAGTAACTTGAATTGAGGGTTCTGTCGGATTCCTTGTTTCGAAATCAGTAATTAAATTTGCTTTGCCTGATTTTTATTATGCTCCGTTGATGGGCTCAGATGGAATTGTATGCAATTATTTATCTTGTTACTACTGTTCGGATTCATTTGAATTCTTGGAAGGTAACCTGTATTTTTGTCTCTCGTTGAACCTGATTTTTGTGACACTGTCGTTTGTCACTGTTTGAGTTCCTTGAGTATGGATATTTATCTCGTGTCCTGGCTCTCTGAAGTGAGTCGCAAATACCATACTTTAAACTTGAATGCGCCCAGGTGAGAATAGATTTGCTGTATTCCTTTCCGTCTACTCCAGTCCGATTGAGACTGAGCATGTTTTGGAAATTTTGTGTGATTGTCTTGGCATAGTCTTAAGGAAGCATCCAATTGCCTAAGGCAATGAAGTCTGTTGTTGACCGCAATACTAGAGGTTCTATGATTTCGAACTTGGGTCGAAATGCCTTGCTGTGTTCAATTTTTATTAATACAGTGATTCTTCTTGTGGTTTGTCGGACTTGTTCATACACGTACTGGGTGAATGCTTTCCATATGTAGAGACGGTACAGTAGTGAACTTGTGTGAAGGGAAGTATGAATGATTTGTTTCTTTCTCTTCTGTTATTCTAATACTTGTTGGTATCTGTCTAACAGTTGGAATTGTTCTTGTATCTTATTGGTGGAATCATGATTTGTCATGATATTTCCTTTTCGATGAAAGTAACGATCATCGTCAATGTTGCTGATCTTGGATTCAAGATAATTGTTTGGATACTTTCGTTCTTTGATTCTTAATATTTGATGAAATATTTGAGAAGTGTTTAGGACTATTCTGTAACGTTGATAGAGTTACACGTTTGTAGTCATTTTGTATTATAAAGGCATATTCTGAATATGTTTACTTGTTAGTGATTTTATATCATTTAAATAGGGTGTTTAATGAAAACAATTGACGGATTGCAATTGTTTTAAAAGTTAGTGCTTATCATGCTCAGTTCATCGAACTGACTCATGTTGACTATTTTTGCAGATGGTTGCCGTAAGTGGTAAAAGCAATGCAGATCTGACAGGATGATCAGATTGTTTATTTTGATTTATAATGAATTACAGCTTGATTTCCTAAATGTACTATATGTGGAAAGATGTACTTTTCCGTTAAGCATTGTATCAAGTATGTTGTTTGCATAAAATGTAATTGTATAGTTATGAAAGGAATGGAAATAAGTATTTGTTACTTATGTGATATATTTTT
This sequence comes from Taxus wallichiana var. yunnanensis, assembly GCA_018340775.1. Lineage (NCBI taxonomy): Eukaryota > Viridiplantae > Streptophyta > Pinopsida > Cupressales > Taxaceae > Taxus > Taxus wallichiana. Next base: position 109,439,189 of record CM031243.1, read on the forward strand.
AATTCTGATAGTTGACCCTCTTCGGTTTATATACCAGAGTGGCAATGTTATCCTTGTGTAATTTGGATGCTTTTGTGATTGACAATGAAAGCTTAAAGAAAATGTAATTGAATTCTTATGAGTGTTTAGTAGTTCTGATTTGTTCTATCGAAAGCTAGATTGAAATATAAATCGTTGTCTTTCTAAAAGGATAGGGCTAAGAAGAACCTAAGCAGAACACTAATCAAGCTGGATTAAATTACTAATCCCTAGTCCTGAGTATGACAGGACAATATTAAATTGGATTCTTAATCATTTATATCTTGATGCTAATAAGTATGATATAATTCAGTTAAGAGAACTGATATAAATTTAATGGAGTACAGATGGCAATCTCATGTAAAGGTTTTGAGATATTGTCCAATTCTGTTGTTTAGAATCATGTATATTCTAATGACTCCTTGATGAGGTCTTGACCTTAATAACTCCACCATGTAATGGGTTTTATTGAGAAAGGTCGTCTTAAGACGAAGAATCCAGGGATCGGGAAAGGCTAACCTTAGGGGAAAGTCTTTAAAGTAATTTAAAACTCAACGTGCGTAACGCATATTATTAAGTAGATCTTTTCGAGGTGATTTAAAGGTTAACGACACAAGTCAATCAGGGGTTGTACCTCCGAGAAGATTAGGATCTTCTCAAGGTTACAACAATGCAGGTGACTTATGGCGACACCCTTTGCATTGATCGCTAAGATTTACACTTTGATCTCGACGAGTTACTCTGGGACAATTAGGAATGTGGCCATGTTATAAGGCTACCTAGGAGTTCGGGTATCTTGACACCTTTGGTCTAACTGCAGGTTAAACCAAGTATGTCACCATATCCCTAATCCTCGTGGGCATCCATATAACATTATCACCTTGTTAATCTACCTCCGAGTGATTCAGTTGTGAAAGGAAGGACTGACAGTAGTCAGTGTAAGACATTCTATATAACATAAGAATGGGGTGAAGGTCGTATTCAGTTGACGAGTATGTCGTTAAGGAATATATGAGACATAAACGTATGTTTCAAATCTTTGGCCAAAGTATCGCAAGTGCTGATTGCGTTGTCCTAATTCACCTAGTCTAAGGGATGAGATGCCGATGAATAATGCTAACAATTATTCAGTTAGGTTCCTTGGACAGAGCATTCTGAATCCTAGAATAGGGAAGAGAACCACAGGAGTGAAGTGTTAAATAATAACTCCAACTCATATTACTCATGAATAGATCGGTAGATAACCGGTCATGAAATGAATAGATCGGAGGTACTCCGAGTCATTACAGCTGCATATGGTTATCTGTTAAATGAATGGTTATTTGATTTGTGAGTTCTAAATTATGTATTTAGAACCAGGATGCATTTATCAAAAAAAAAAAAAATTGACTTGTTCTATTGTCTAAAATGAGGATGTTACATCTTGGTATCAGAGCTGAAGGTTGCAGCTCTTGGACCTATTGAGTCCATAATCTGATAAAAACCTGAATTTTCTTGTAACAGAAAATGGTTAGAACAAGGGGGAACGTTGCGAATAATGCTCCACCTGAAGGAGGAGCGGCAACAACCCAGAAACTTGATGAGATCCTTGCTGCCCTGTTGGACACAAGAGATCGCTTAGCTGTACTTGAACAGCAGGTGATGGGAAATGAGGAGGATGAAGAAGCTGATAATAATAATCAGCAACCTCCTGAGGACAACCCCGACATGGGTGTTGATGTTAATGTTGGGAATGCACCTGTCCAACCAGAAAACAAAAAGGCCGGATTGGCATCAGAACTCACTAATGATATAAAAAGGATAAGTCCACCTAAGTATGATGGCACCACATTAGGAGATGGAGCTGAGAACTGGCTCAGTGAAATGGAGAAGTACTTTGCAATAAGGAACTTCTCAGAGGAAACCAAAGCTATTTGGGGAGCCTATCAGCTTTCCCACGAAGCATCTTCGTGGTGGGATAGCCGTAAAGCTGAACTAAACATTGATGAGACCAATATTACTTGGGATCAATTTAAAGGCTATTTTAGGCAACGTTGGCTGCCACAACTTTTCTATGATCAGAAAATGACAGAATTTCAGAATTTAGCTCAAGGGAAGCTAACGGTAACTGAATACTGGGAGCGGTTTACAAAACTCCTTAAGTATGTACCGCAGTATCAAACTGACGAAAAGTTCAGGATACGGAAATTCATCATGGGATTGAATCCCGTGATAGGGGGAGAGGTCGATGTTCACAGTCCAACCACTATGGAAGGAGTTGTTGAAAAGGCCATTAGGCAAGAACAAAAATTAAAGGCTATTTCTGCTCATAAGGAGGAAGTGCGGAAGAAGACTGCAAACCCTTCTTCAACCTCTCTTGCACCTAGAAAAGGACCATGGAAAAAGTTTGGAAACAAGAGTAAGTTTCCAGGAGATAACAATAAGAAAGCAGCAGTAAATAAGCCTGCTGGAAATGCAAGGGAAAATTTTGTTAAAAATAATGGGCAGAAGCCCTATGGAGGACAACGTGACAATTACAAAACTGGAGGCAACTTTGAGCCTAAAAAGGGACCTGTAGGAGGCTGCTACAATTGTGGTAAAGATCACTACGCAAATCAGTGCCCTTTGAAGAAGGATGATCGTGTCAATGACATAAGATACATCTTTGCGAGATAGCGGACAAACAAGTTTGAAAAGCAAGTGACACCTATAGAAGTTAGGTAAGTTATTCGGCATACTGTCACTATTCTTTTTGATACAGGAGCTACTGAATGTTTTATATCTAATAAACTTGCTTCTAAACTTAAAAGAAAAGCTGGAAAAATGGATAAATCTTGGACTGTACAGTATGGTAATAATTCTGTTCATACAGTGAGTATGTGTCTTTTTGGGGCAGTCCTTGACTTACCTAACTTTTCCACGGAAGTTGATCTCTATGTCGCACCTTTAGGATCATATGACATTGTCATCGGTGTCAATTGGTTAGCTGACCATAAAGCAAAGGTAGACTGTTATGAAAAGAACATAAAATGTTTAGATGATCAGCTGGAATCAGCAGAGATTCAAGGTGTGAAACGGGAAATTTCAGTTAGAAAACTGTCAGCTATGCAGCTTAAAAAGGCTAAAAATAAAGGATGTACCCTTTATGCGGTAAAGATATCTGAATCTTCAGAAGAAGATGATGATTTCATGGAATGATTCCCTCTTTTACAAGGTTTCAGGGATGTTTTTCCTGAGGAATTACCAGGGTTACCACCCAAGAGAGAATTTGACTTCACCATTGAAATCAAGCCAGGAACAGAACCTATATCCAAAGCGCCTTATCGGATGACTACTACTGAGTTAGTCGAGCTTAAGGCACAGTTGCAAGAGCTTTTGTCTAAAGGTTTGATCAGACCAAGTGTTTCACCTTGGGGAGCGCCTGTAATATTTGTGAAAAAGAAGGATGGAACACTAAGGCTGTGTATTGATTATCGGATGTTGAACAAAGCAACAGTCAAGAACCGATATCCACTTCCTAGGATCGATGATCTGTTTGATCAGATGCGTGGAGCAGCGGTTTATTCTAAGATAGACCTTCGATCTGGTTATCATCAGTTAAGGATTAGAGAGGAAGATATTCATAAAACATCTTTCCGAACAAGATACGGACATTATGAATTCACAGTTCTACCCTTTGGATTAACTAATGCACCCACAGCCTTTATGAATTTAATGAACAATATCTTTCAAGAATACCTAGACAAGTTTGTACTTGTATTCTTGGACGATATTCTCATTTATTCTAAAAGCGTTGAGGAGCACAATGAGCATTTGAAGATAGTTTTGGGAATTTTGAGAAAGAGGAAGTTGTATGGTAAGTTATCCAAATGTTCTTTCTTTGATTCAGAAGTTCACTATTTGGGTCATGTTATAAGTAATGAAGGAATTGCTGTAGATCCTTCAAAAATAGTGGCAATAACTGAGTGGCCTGCACCAAAGAATGTGCATGAAGTAAGAAGCTTCATGGGTCTTGCTAGTTACTATAGAAAATTTGTAAAGGATTTTTCTAAAGTAGCTGCACCAATAACTTCTTTGCAAAAGAAGGATAAGAAATTCATATGGAATGATAAGTGCGAAGCGGCTTTCAAAAGTTTGAAAGACCAGTTGACTTCTGCACCTATACTAGCTGTACCAGACCCTAATGGGAGTTTTACTGTTGTAACGGATGCTTCTGGGGAAGGCCTTGGAGGTGTTTTGCTACAAAATGATCAGGTCATAGCATATGAAAGTAGAAAACTTAAGTTACATGAGCTGAATTATGCCCCTCATGATTTGGAACTTGCTGCCATTGTTCATGCACTTCAAGTCTGGAGACACTATTTACTTGGGAAACCTTTTGAGTTGAAGACTGACCACTTAGGACTGAAATATATTTTTACTCAGCCCAATCTGAATGCCAGACAGAGAAGGTGGTTAGAATTTTTATCACAATATGACTTTGATATTAGCTATATCAAAGGGAAGGAGAATAGAGTAGCTGATGCTCTAAGTCGTAGGAGGCACATTTCTACTCTTATAACATTAAGAACTCAGTTTAAAGACGAGGTAAAAATTTCCTCGAGAATCGATGCATACTTTCAAGAAGTAAAAGCAAAGCGCTAGCTGCGAACCTAAGGATATAAGGTATAAAGGTTTTCATTTTGATAATGAAGGAATCTTGCGTTATGAAAACAGGGGTATATGTACTTATCTTTGACGATTTGAGAAAGAAGTTGTTAGTTGAATTTCATAATTCACCTTTCTCTGGACACCCAGGCATCACAAAAATGCTTGCTGATTTAAAACAGCAATACTTCTGGAAAGGTATGAAAAAGGATGTAATTAATTTTGTGACTCATTGTCTGGAATGTCAGCGGGTGAAGGCGGAACATATGCACCTGCTTGGATTGTTATATCCTCATAGCATACCGCAATACAAATGGCAAGTAATAACCATGGATTTTGTACAAGGATTTTATGTCCGAGAATAAACATGATGTTATCCTGGTAGTTGTTGATAAACTGACCAAGGTAGCTCATTTCATCGCTGGAAATCTAAAGGATGATTCACCAGTGCTGGCCAAAAGATTCGTACACGAAATTTTCAGATTGCATGGTGTACCAGAATTGATTATATCTGACAGGGATCCTAGAATGACGTCAAGGTTTTGGCAAATGCTTAACGCAGCTCTTGGAACGAAACTAAACTTCAGTTCTGCATATCATCCGGAAACGGATGGACAAACTGAGAGGGTAAATCAAGTGTTGGAGGACATGTTGCGAATGTATTGCATGGATCAACAGTATAAATGGGAAGAGTATCTTCCATTAGTTGAGTTCGCATACAACAATACTTATCACTCATCTCTTAAAATGGCACCATTTGAAGCACTTTATGGAAGAAAGTGCAGAACCCCTGTTAGTTGGGACAGTGTTGAGGATAGAGTGGTAATTGGACCAGAGATTCTCACAGAAATGGAACAGCAAGTTAAGCTGATTCGTGAACGATTAAAGGAAGCAGCGGATAGACAGAAGAGCTATGCTGACCTTAAGCGGGTTGATAGAAGGTTTGAGCTTGGTGATAAGGTTTTTCTTCATGTTAAACCCAGAAAGAGTTCTATAACTTTTGGCAAGGCTGCCAAGTTGTCACCTCGATTTGTGGGACCTTTCGAAATTGTCGAAATAATCAATCCTGTAGCTTATCGTTTAGCATTGCCACCTGCTTTATCTCGCATGCATGATGTTTTCCATATTTCTTTGCTTAAGAAATACGTTTCAGATCTGTCACATGTTTTAAATTGGAATTCCTTGCAGGTCCAAGACCCAGGAATAATCGTGGTTAAACCCACACGAGTGCTGGAAACTCGCCAATTGCATTTAAGAAATCGTGATATACAGCAATGTAAGGTCCAGTGGGACCAGTTTAGCGAAGAAAGTGCAACTTGGGAAAATCTGGAAGAGATGAAAATTGCTTTTCCTTCTCTTTTTCAACAGAATGAAATCTGTTGACAAAACATACTTTTATGAACTTATTGTTTTTAAGTATTTATGAAAGCCTGATGAAGGCAAACATTATTCAGGTTGAATAAAATGTGTTGTGACATTGATTTCTGGAACTATTCAAATATGGAAGTAGTCACATTGTTGTGTACTAATAAATTGATTAACCTGAAGGTTAAATTAATATGTAATTCATCGGGACGATGAATCTTTTTAGGAGGGAAGCATGTAACACCTGAATCTGTTGTTTTACTTTCTCCGAGCATACAAGTGTTGATATGTGATTTCTTGTAAAAGGATGTGTTCCTCGATTTAGAAATCATGCTTGATATGTACTGTAATTTCTTTGCAGATTGCAGATCTTGACTGAGTCAGAATATGATTAGACTCTTTTATTTATTTCATTTTGTATCTGAGTTTAATCTGATCTCGGAATAAATTATAGAGTTATCCATCTATAATACCTAGTCTTGGATCAGTGGAATTGATCCAAGTATTGCTTTAAGTTTGTTCATGATGAATTAAATTACAGACCTTGAACAGGTTGCAAGGTCTAGAAGCATTTAATAAGCTAGTCAGGAGTATGACTCAGGCTGATCAAGTGAAATGAATTGGTTCCCGATATGGAAGTATATCTGGAAGGTCTCGATTGTGGACCAGGTAATAATTCGGTTACATACGATTACGCGCCTAAGGCGAGCAATGAGAGCTAAACTTTGTTCGAAGACGTATGATGTAGGTCTTTTTCTGAGTGTACGAAAGGTAGACCTAACTGGAATTATTATTGGTTAGTAACCTAAAACTAAACCTAACCTAGGGGTTAGATTAGTGTTAATCTAACCTAGACCTAGGCTAAGTACTAATGTCCTAAGTTAGTATCTATGTTATGGAAGTTAGATTAGGTGTTATCCTAAATTCTAACCTAAGATACTAACCTAACTATGAGCAAGAATGTAAAGGGGCCTATGGAGGGGTGCGAACCATGGGCGGCATTTTCTATGTCATTAAATGCTAAGGATAAGTATGAAGGACAGGTCATGGCGGAGGTTTAAGCAACAGCTAACCTAAGCCGACGTGGCAGGTCGCCAAAACTGGAAATGGACTTGAGATTTCATTTGTCTGTCGCCAACTTTGGCGGTCGGTGGCAGTGGAGTTTGAGCGGGAAAGTTGGTGTAAATGCATTCAATGTGCTCGGTAGTCGAGCTCGGAACTCGCGTGAAGGCATGCAAACTGGGAAGTTGTTGGTTTGTTTGGCTTATCGCGATTTTCGGTTTTCCTTCTGCCTGTTCACTGGTTCTTCGCACCAGTCTTCTTTGAGTTGCATGGCGAACATGAGGATATCTAGCTCTTTTCTCTGGCAAGGAAAGTATATATGTTTTGGAGATAGCAAAATTTTGTTGGTCGCTCTAACTTGGAAAAGGAAAAGGAAGTCTGAGCTCTTCCAAAGTGGTGCCTTGGAAATTTGAGCAAAAATCCGGGCATGTTAGGCCCTAACCTTTAAAAATCTTGCTGTCTTTCAAGTGATTTCATTAGAACAACTCTGTTCAAATGTTTTGAGGAAATTGATGATTTTTCTATAGTTGTCTTGTGTGATTTTTGCACTGTAACTTCATGCTGGAATGACTTATCATTTATCCCTTGATGGGTGTTTATTATTTTCGAACTGTGACTTTATTTCTTTGTGTTGCATATTGGCTTAAATATGCGTGATATATGAAAGTATAAATGCTCGGCCTGATTCGGCGAGAGCCCATAAATTATTCCTGTGATGGGTATAGGTCACTGTTATAGCCGTCGATGCTTGTTGTAACTGTCGGAAGGGATATTGATGAACATTGTTTGATTGTTCAGTTAATGGACCTTTTTCTTTTATAAGCTCTGTCGTGGCTGTTATCCAGTGGTAAATATGGATTCTGGTTGGGTTTCGTATAAAATTTTATAGTTATTATGAAAGGAAACTCTCTGTGTTACAGAATTCTTTTACGACCTAGCTGGAGTTGTATTTCTCTTTGCATGGAGGTTATGGGGACTCAACCCATTTATAGTATAGATATATATACTTATGATTACTATTTTAAACGACTCTTGGAGTCCTCTTGAATGAATCGTATATTACGATCCACTTTGTAGAAGAAATAGTTACATCTTTGCATATTGATAATTGAATTACGTGGAAGTCTTGTAGAAATGTGGTCATGCGACCTTACTTATTGTAATAAATTTTGGTACGACTCCACAGGTATGCATTTATGTTTCTTATGTGTAAGCTTGTTCGGGAATTTTGACGAGGCTCGGTTGAATCCCTTGTTATGAAAATCGGTATTTGAATTGCTTACACTTGGTCCTTGTCGAATGCTTACCTTGAATGGCATAGATTGATTCTTAAACTATTTTTTATCTTATACTGTTGTTGGGTTCCGTGGTTATGGGTATAAACCCGTTAACAATATGAAATGTATATATAGAGATTCATATTTGTTTTAATCGACGACTCACGTGGAGTCGATTGAATGATTTATATGTTTGAATCACTTGTTATGGTTGAATATAGTTGAATATTGGAAATTGTTGTTCCAGCGACTAAAGGGAATAATATGTATTTCGATCTCTGTTATTTCGTAAGAATACCTTCGTGCCGCAAGGATTTTGTGGTACAGATTCTTTTGGTATATTTTTACGTCTTCAATCTGTGCAAGTTTGTGTAAAAGATTGGCAAAGAGTTTATCGATTCCTTGTTTTGAAATCAATAACTTGAATTGAGGGTTACGCCGGATTCCTTGTTTTGAAATCAGTAATTAAATTTGCTTTGCCTGATTTTTAATATGCTCCGTTGATGGGCTCAGATGGAATTGTATGCAATTATTTATCTTGTTACTACTGTTCGGATTCATTTGAATTCTTGGAAGGTAACCTGTATTTTTGTCTCTCGTTGAACCTGATTTTTGTGACACTGTCGTTTTGTCACTGTTTGAGTTCCTTGAGTATGGATATTTATCTCGTGTCCTGGCTCTGTTGAAGTGAGTCGCAAATACCATACTTTAAACTTGAATGCGCCCAGGTGAGAATAGATTTGCTATATTCCTTTCCGTCTACTCCAGTCCGATTGAGACTGAACATGTTTCGGAAATTTTGTGTGATTGTCTTGGCATAGTCTTAAGGAAGCATCCAATTGCCTAAAGCAATGAAGTCTGTTGTTGACCGCAATACTAGAGGTTCTATGATTTCAACTTGGGTCGAAATGCCTTGCTGTGTTCGATTTTTATTAATACAGTGATTCTTCTTGTGGTTTGTCGGACTTGTTCGTACACGTACTGGGTGAATGCTTTCCATATGTAGAGACGGTACAGTAGTGAACTTGTGTGAAGGGAAGTATGAATGATTTGTTTCTTTCTCTTCATTATTCTAATACTTGTTGGTATCTGTCTAACAGTTGGAATTGTTCTTGTATCTTATTGGTGGAATCATGATTTGTCATGATATTTCCTTTTCTGATGAAAGTAACGATCTGTCCAATGTTGCTGATCTTGGATTCAAGATAATTGTTTGGATACTTTCGTTCTTTGATTCTTAATACTTGATGAAATATTTGAGAAGTGTTTAGGACTATTCTGTAACGTTGATAGAGTTACACGTTTGTAGTCAATTTTGTATTATAAAGGCATATTTTGAATATGTTTACTTGTTAGTGATTTTATATCATTTAAACAGGGTGTTTAATGAAAACAATTGATGGATTGCAATTGTTTTAAAAGTTAGTGCTTATCATGCTCAGTTCATCGAACTGACTCATGTTGACTATTTTTGCAGATGGTTGCCGTAAGTGGTAAAAGCAATGCAGATCTGACAGGATGATCAGATTGTTTATTTTGATTTATAATGAATTACAGCTTGATTTCCTAAATGTACTATATGTGGAAAGATGTACTTTTCCGTTAAGCATTGTATCAAGTATGTTGTTTGCATAAAATGTAATTGTATAGTTCTGAAAGGAATGGAAATAAGTATTTGTTACTTATGTGATATATTTTTAATTCTGATAGTTGACCCTCTTCGGTTTATATACCAGAGTGGCAATGTTATCCTTGTGTAATTTGGATGCTTTTGTGATTGACAATGAAAGCTTAAAGAAAATGTAATTGAATTCTTATGAGTGTTTAGTAGTTCTGATTTGTTCTATCGAAAGCTAGATTGAAATATAAATCGTTGTCTTTCTAAAAGGATAGGGCTAAGAAGAACCTAAGCAGAACACTAATCAAGCTGGATTAAATTACTAATCCCTAGTCCTGAGTATGACAGGACAATATTAAATTGGATTCTTAATCATTTATATCTTGATGCTAATAAGTATGATATAATTCAGTTAAGAGAACTGATATAAATTTAATGGAGTACAGATGGCAATCTCATGTAAAGGTTTTGAGATATTGTCCAATTCTGTTGTTTAGAATCATGTATATTCTAATGACTCCTTGATGAGGTCTTGACCTTAATAACTCCACCATGTAATGGGTTTTATTGAGAAAGGTCGTCTTAAGACGAAGAATCCAGGGATCGGGAAAGGCTAACCTTAGGGGAAAGTCTTTAAAGTAATTTAAAACTCAACGTGCGTAACGCATATTATTAAGTAGATCTTTTCGAGGTGGATTTAAAGGTTGACGACACAAGTCAACTGCAGGGTTGTACCTCCGAGAAGATTAGGATCTTCTCAAGGTTACAACAATGCAGGTGACTTATGGCGACACCCTTTGCATTGATCGCTAAGATTTACACTTTGATCTCGACGAGTTACTCTGGGACAATTAGGAATGTGGCCATGTTATAAGGCTGCCTAGGAGGTTCGGGGTATCTTGACACACTGGTCTAACTGCAGGGTTAAACCAGTATGTCACCATATCCCTAATCCTCGTGGGCATCCATATAACATTATCACCTTGTTAATCTGCCTCCGAGTGATTCAGTTGTGAAAGGAAGGACTGACAGTAGTCAGTGTAAGACATTCTATATAACATAAGAATGGGGTGAAGGGCGTATTCCAGATTGACGAGTATGCCGTTAAGGAATACGAGACATAAACAGTATGTTTCAAATCTTTGGCCAAAGTATCGCAAGCTGCTGATTGCGTTGTCCTAATTCACCTAGTCTAAGGGATGAGATGCCGATGAATAATGGTAACAATTATTGATTAGGTTCCTTGACGAGCATTCTAAATCCCGAATAGGGAAGAGAACCACAGAGTGAAGTGTTAAATAATAACGCCAACTCATATTACTCATGAATAGATCGGTAGATAACCGAGTCATGAAATGAATAGATCGGAGGTACTCAGAGTCATTACTATTTGCATATGGTTATCTGTTAAATGAATGGTTATTTGATTTGTGAGTTCTAAATTATGTATTTAGAACCGGGATGCATTATCAAAAAAAAAAAAAAATTGACTTGTTCTAATAAAATGAGGATGTTACATCTTGGTATAAAAGGTTGCGGCTCTTGGACCTATGTGTCCATAATCCGATAAAAACCTGAATTTTCTTGTAACAGAAAATGGTTAGAACAAGGGGAACGTTGCGAATAATGCTCCACTTGAAGGAGGAGCGGCAACCCCGAAACTTGATGAGATCCTTGCTGCCCTGTTGGACACAAGAGATCGCTTAGCTGTACTTGAACAGCAGGTGATGGGAAATGAGGAGGATGAAGAAGCTGATAATAATAATCAGCAACCTCCTGAGGACAACCCCGACATGGGTGTTGATGTTAATGCTGGGAATGCACCTGTCCAACTAGAAAACAAAAAGGCCAGATTGGCAGCAGAACTCACTAATGATATAAAAAGGATAAGTCCACCTAAGTATGATGGCACCACATTAGGAGATGGAGCTGAGAACTAGCTCAGTGAAATGGAGAAGTACTTTGCAATAAGGAACTTCTCAGAGGAAACCAAAGCTATTTGGGGAGCCTATCAGCTTTCCCACGAAGCATCTTCGTGGTGGGATAGCCGTAAAGCTGAACTAAACATTGATGAGACCAATATTACTTGGGATCAATTTAAAGGCTATTTTAGGCAACGTTGGCTGCCACAACTTTTCTATGATCAGAAAATGACGGAATTTCAGAACTTAGCTCAAGGGAAGCTAACGGTAACTGAATTTTGGGAGCGGTTTACAAAACTCCTTAAGTATGTACCGCAGTATCAAACTGACGAAAAGTTTAGAATACGGAAATTCATCATGGGATTGAATCCCGTGATAGGGGGAGAGGTCGATGTTCACAGTCCAACCACTATGGAAGGAGTTGTTGAAAAGGCCATTAGGCAAGAACAGAAATTAAAGGCTATTTCTGCTCATAAGGAGGAAGTGCGGAAGAAGACTGCAAACCCTTCTTCAACCTCTCTTGCACCTAGAAAAGGACCATGGAAAAAGTTTGGAAACAAGAGTAAGTTTCCAGGAGATAACAATAAAAAGCAGCAGTAAATAAGCTGCTGGGAAATGCAAGGATAATTTTGCTAAAAATTATAATAATGGGCAGAAGCCCTATGGAGGACAACGTGACAATTACAAAACTGGAGGCAACTTTGAGCCTAAAAAGGGACCTGTAGGAGGCTGCTACAATTGTGGTAAAGATCACTACGCAAATCAGTGCCCTTTGAAGAAGGATGATCGTGTCAGCCAGACATAAGATACATCTTTGCGATAGCGGACAAGCAAGCTGAAAAGCAAGTGACACCTATAGAAGTTCCGGGTAAGTTATTCGGCATACCTGTCACTATTCTTTTTGATACGGGAGCTACTGAATGTTTTATATCTAATAAACTTGCTTCTAAACTTAAAAGAAAAGCTGGAAAAATGGATAAATCTTGGACTGTACAGTATGGTAATAATTCTGTTCATACAGTGAGTATGTGTCTTTTTGGGGCAGTCCTTGACTTACCTAACTTTTCCACGGAAGTTGATCTCTATGTTGCACCTTTAGGATCGTATGACATTGTCATCGGTGTCAATTGGTTAGCTGACCATAAAGCAAAGGTAGATTGCTATGAAAAGAACATAAAATGTTTAGATGATCAAATTTGGAATCGCGAGAGATTCAAGGTGTGAAAAGAGAAATTTCAGTTAGAAAACTGTCATCTATGCAACTTAAAAAGGCTAAAAATAAAGGATGTACCCTTTATGCGGTAAAGATATCTGAATCTTCAGAAGAAGATGATGATTTCATGAAACGATTCCCTCTTTTACAAGGTTTGGGGATGTTTTCTGAGGAATTACGTGGGTTACCACCCAAGAGAGAATTTGACTTCACCATTGAAATCAAGCCGAGAATGAACCTATTTCCAAAGCGCCTTATCGGATGACTACTACTTGAGTTAGTCGAGCTTAAGGCACAATGATTGCATGAACTTTTGTCTAAAGGTTTGATTAGACCAAGTGTTTCACCTTGGGGAGTGCTGTAATATTTGTGAAAAAGAAGGATGGAACACTAAGGCTGTGTATTGATTATCGGATGTTGAACAAAGCAACAGTCAAGAACCGATATCCACTTCCTAGGATCGATGATCTGTTTGATCAGATGCGTGGAGCAGCGGTTTATTCTAAGATAGACCTTCGATCTGGTTATCATCAGTTAAGGATTAGAGAGGAAGATATTCATAAAACAACTTTCCGAACAAGGTACGGACATTATGAATTCACAGTTCTACCCTTTGGATTAACTAATGCACCCGCAGCCTTTATGAATTTAATGAACAATATCTTTCAAGAATACCTGGACAAGTTTGTACTTGTATTCTTGGACGATATTCTCATTTATTCTAAAAGCGTTGAGGAGCACAATGAGCATTTGAAGATAGTTTTGGGAATTTTGAGAAAGAGGAAGTTGTATGGTAAGTTATCCAAATGTTCTTTCTTTGATTCAGAAGTTCACTATTTGGGTCATGTTATAAGTAAAGAAGGAATTGTTGTAGATCCTTCAAAAATAGTGGCAATAACTGAGTGGCCTGCACCAAAGAATGTGCATGAAGTAAGAAGCTTCATGGGTCTTGCTGGTTATTATAGAAAATTTGTAAAGGATTTTTCTAAAGTAGCTGCACCAATAACTTCTTTGCAGAAGAAGGATAAGAAATTCATATGGAATGATAAGTGTGAAGCGGCTTTCAAAAGTTTGAAAGACCAGTTGACTTCTGCACCTATACTAGCTTTTATACCCAGCAGACCTAATGGGAGTTTTACTGTTGTAACGGATGCTTCTGGGGAAGGCCTTGGAGGTGTTTTGCTACAAAATGATCAGGTCATAGCATATGAAAGTAGAAAACTTAAGTTACATGAGCTGAATTATGCCCCTCATGATTTGGAACTTGCTGCCATTGTTCATGCACTTCAAGTCTGGAGACACTATTTACTTGGGAAACCTTTTGAGTTGAAGACTGACCACTTAGGACTGAAATATATTTTTACTCAGCCCAATCTGAATGCCAGACAGAGAAGGTGGTTAGAATTTTTATCACAATATGACTTTGATATTAGCTATATCAAAGGGAAGGAGAATAGAGTAGCTGATGCTCTAAGTCGTAGGAGGCACATTTCTGCTCTTATAACATTAAGAACTCAGTTTAAAGACGAGGTAAAAAGTGCCTCAGAATCAGATGCATACTTTCAGCAAGTAAAAGCAGCGCTTGCTGCAGAACCTAAGGATATAAGGTATAAAGGTTTTCATTTTGATAATGAAGGAATCTTGCGTTATGAAAACAGGGTATATGTACCTATGCTGAACGATTTGAGAAAGAAGTTGTTAGTTGAATTTCATAATTCACCTTTCTCTGGACACCCAGGCATCACAAAAATGCTTGCTGATTTAAAACAACAATACTTCTGGAAAGGTATGAAAAAGGATGTAATTAATTTTGTGACTCATTGTCTGGAATGTCAGCGGGTGAAGGCAGAACATATGCACCCTGCTGGACTGTTATATCCTCATAGCATACCGCAGTACAAATGGCAAGTAATAACCATGGATTTTGTACAAGGACTACCTATGTCCAGGAATAAACATGATGTTATCCTGGTAGTTGTTGATAAACTGACCAAGGTAGCTCATTTCATCGCTGGAAATCTAAAGGATGATTCACCAGTGCTGGCCAAAAGATTCGTACACGAAATTTTCAGATTGCATGGTGTACGAAATTGATTATATCGCGGGGATCCTAGAATGGCGTCAAGGTTTTGGCAAATGCTTAACACGCAGCTCTTGGAGCGAAACTAAACTTCAGTTCTGCATATCATCCAGGAAACGGATGGACAAACTGAGAGGGTAAATCAAGTGTTGGAGGACATGTTGCGAATGTATTGCATGGATCAACAGTATAAATGGGAAGAGTATCTTCCATTAGTTGAGTTCGCATACAACAATACTTATCACTCATCTCTTAAAATGGCACCATTTGAAGCACTTTATGGAAGAAAGTGCAGAACCCCTGTTAGTTGGGACAGTGTTGAGGATAGAGTGGTAATTGGACCAGAGATTCTCACAGAAATGGAACAGCAAGTTAAGCTGATTCGTGAACGATTAAAGGAAGCAGCGGATAGACAGAAGAGCTATGCTGACCTTAAGCGGGTTGATAGAAGGTTTGAGCTTGGTGATAAGGTTTTCCTTCGTGTTAAACCCAGAAAGAGTTCTATAACTTTTGGCAAGGCTGCCAAGTTGTCACCTCGATTTGTGGGACCTTTCGAAATTGTCAAAATAATCAATCCTGTAGCTTATCGTTTAGCATTGCCACCTGCTTTATCTCGCATGCATGATGTTTTCCATATTTCTTTGCTTAAGAAATACGTTTCAGATCTGTCACATGTTTTAAATTGGAATTCCTTGCGGTCAAGACCCGGGAATAATCGTGGTTAAACCCACACGAGTGCTGGAAACTCACCAATTGCATTTAAGAAATCGTGATATACAACAATGTAAGGTCCAGTGGGACCAGTTTAGCGAAGAAAGTGCAACTTGGGAAAATCTGGAAGAGATGAAAATTGCTTTTCCTTCTCTTTTTCAACAAGAATGAAATTGTTTGACAAAACATACTTTATGAACTTATTGTTTTTAAGTATTTATGAAAGCCTGATGATGGCAAACATTATTCAGGTTGAATAAAATGTGTTGTGACATTGATTTCTGGAACTATTCAAATATGGAAGTAGTCACATTGTTGTGTACTAATAAATTGATTAACCTGAAGGTTAAATTAATATGTAATTCATCGGGACGATGAATCTTTTTAGGAGGGAAGCATGTAACACCCTGAACTGTTGTTACTTTCTCCTGAGCATACAAGTGTTGATATGTGATTTCTTGTAAAAGGATGTGTTCCTCGATTTAGAAATCATGCTTGATATGTACTGTAATTTCTTTGCAAGATCTTGACTGAGTCAGAATATGATTAGACTCTTTTATTTATTTCATTTTGTATCTGAGTTTAATCTGATCTCGGAATGAATTATAGAGTTATCCATCTATAATACCTAGTCTTGGATCAGTGGAATTGATCCAAGTATTGCTTTAAGTTTGTTCATGATGAATTAAAATTACAGACCTTGAACAGGATTGCAAGGTCTAGAAGCATTTAATAAGCTAGTCAGGAGTATGACTCAGGCTGATCAAGTGAAATGAATTGGTTCCCGATATGGAAGTATATCTGGAAGGTCTCGATTGTGGACCGAGTAATAATTCGATTACATACGATTACGCGGCCTAAGGCGAGCAGAGAGCTAAACTTTGTTCGAAGACGTATGATGTAGGTCTTTTTACGAGTGTACGAAATGTAGACCTAAGCTGGAATTATTATTGGTTAGTAACCTAAAACTAAACCTAACCTAGGGTTAGATTAGTGTTAATCTAACCTAGACCTAGGCTAAGTACTAATGTCCTAAGTTAGTATCTATGTTATGGAAGTTAGATTAGGTGTTATCCTAAATTCTAACCTAAGATACTAACCTAACTATGAGCAAGAATGTAAAGGGGCCTATGGAGGGTGCGAACCATGGGCGGCATTTTCTATGTCATTAAATGCTAAGGATAAGTATGAGGACGGAGTCTTGGCGGAAGTTTAAGCAACGGCTAACCTGCCGACGTGGCGGAGTCGCCAAAGCTTGAAATGAACTTGAGATTTCATTTGTTTGTCGCCAACTTTGGCGGTCGGTGGCGATGGAGTTTGAGCGGGAAAGTTGGTGTAAATGCATTCAATGTGCTCGGTAGTCGAGCTCGGAACTCGCGTGAAGGCATGCAAGCGGGAAGTTGTTTGTTTGTTTGGCTTATCACGATTTTGGTTTCATACTTTCATTCTTTGGTTCTTCGCACGATCATCTTTGTGTTGCATGCGAACATGAGGATATCTAGCTCTTTTCTCTGCAAGGAAAGTATATATGTTTTGGAGATAGCAAAATTTTTTTGAGTCGCTCTAACTTGGAAAAGGAAAGGAAGTCTCGAGCTCTTCTAGTGTGCCTTGGAAATTTGAGCAAAAATCCGGGCATGTTAGGCCCTAACCTTTAAAAATCTTGTTGTCTTTCAAGTGATTTCATTAGAACAACTCTGTTCAAATGTTTTGAGGAAATTGATGATTTTCTATAGTTGTCTTGTGTGATTTTTGCCTTTGTAACTTCATGCTTTGGAATGACTTATCATTTATCCCTTGATGGGTGTTTATTATTTTCAAAAAGCGTGACTTTATTTCTTTGTGTTGCATATTGGCTTAAATATACGTGATATATGAAAGTATAAATGCTCGGCTGATTCGGCGAGAGCCCATAAATTATTCTGTGATGGGTATGAGAGTCAGCATTATAGCCGTCGATGCTTGTTGTAAGCTTGTCGGAAGGGATATTGATGAACATTGTTTGATTGTTCAGTTAATGGACCTTTTTCTTTTATAAGCTCTATCGTGGCTGTTATCCAGTGGTAAATATGGATTCTGGTTGGGTTTCGTATAAAATTTTATAGTTATTATGAAAGGAAACTCTACGTATTCTGAGAATTCTTTTACGACCTAGCTGGAGTTGTATTTCTCTTTGCATGGAGGTTATGGGGACTCAACCCATTTATAGTATAGATATATATACTTATGATTACTGCATTTAAACGACTCTTGGAGTCCTCTGAATGAATCGTATATTACGATCCACTGTAGAAGAAATAGTTACATCTTTGCATATTGATAATTGAATTACGTGGAAGTCTTGTAGAAGTAACGGTCATGCGACCTTACTTATTGTAATAAATTTTGAGTACGAGCACTCCCACAGGTATGCATTTACGTTTCTTACTGTAGTAAGCTTGTTCGGGAATTTTGTGAGGCTCGGTTGAATCCCTTGTTATGAAAATCGGTATTTGATTTGCTTACACTTGATTTTTGTCGAATGCTTACCATAGTTGGCATAGAGTGATTTATTAACTATTTTATCTTATCTGTTGTTGGGTTCCGTGGTTATGGGTATAAACCCGTTAACAATATGAAATGTATATATAGAGATTCATATTTGTTTTAATCACGAGCGACTCGTGGAGTCGATTGAATGATTTATATAATTGAATCAGCTTGTTCAAGGTTGAATATAATTGAATATTGGTAATTGTTGTTCCAGTGACTTAAGGGAATAATATGTATTTCAATCT